>PTEX01000004.1:452965-894555 GCA_003342815.1 Eudromia elegans | reverse complement strand
CCGCCCCCGGCGCCGCCGGCCCCGCTCCGCGCCGCTCCGAGCCCCTCCGCGCCGCCTGCCCCGCAGCACCCGCCGTGGCCCTCCCGAGCCGAGCAGCCTCCACTGGCTTCCGCGCCTGGATCTGGGGGAACGAGGATAGACCCTCCACGTCTCTCTGCGCGCGTCTAGCAGTTCTGCATCGCAGTACTTGCTAGTGGAGAAGCAGCAGACACCCCTTGGAATTGGGATAAAAGAAAAATCAAAATTTTACCTGGGGTCTCTGGCTTTTTTTCTTCTTTCTCCTTTTTTTAATAGTCTGGCTCCAACTAAGTGAGAGACAGGAGGGATCTCAGGCAGGGAAAAGTCCTCAAGGAGCCCGTGATGCTGGAGGAGCCTGGCAAGTGAAAGATTCAGGATTCCTGTGCTGACATGTGTGGCTTTCCTGCTCTCTCCTGGAGGTTCGTCACAGCCGTGGTGTCCCCGGCACGATAGCTCCAGCCCTGGGAAGCGGCGCATCTGGTTCTTCCGCGTGTTGTTACTAATCTTCCCCCTTCCCTCCCCTTCCCTTCCAGCACACGCACGCTCTGGCACCGCCACACGCTGCCGCTTTCCCTCTTGAACACACACGCGCGCCCTAGAGCCTCGGAAGCGACTCTCCATTCTGCTAGCATGGGTCCCTTGGCATCATGAACCTTTTCCTTGCTCTTTGGCTGGAATTCAGACTGCCTGTCTGTAGGTGCCCTGTGCCTTGACCATGCACCTGAGAATAGACCCCAGCATTTGCCTGGGACGCCGCCCTGCCTGGACTCTGTGGATGTGCTCCCTCTTTTGGGGATGTATCGTCAGTCCTGTGTGGAGTTCCTCTAACGTGGCTTCTTCTGCCTCCTCTTCCTCGTCTGTCTCTCAGGCTCAGTATGAGCATCATTTCCACGGCAGCAAGCACCACTCTGTGCCTATCTCTATCTACCGCTCCCCTGTCTCCCTCCGAGGAGGACACGGTGGGTTCCCGCTATTATTTCTTTCTAACCTTCTTGTAGAGCGGCAGAGGGGACGGGGGCACCCTGTGGATGGTGCTTGCCATGGGGGGAGGGGGGTGTCTCAGCCCCCTGCACTTGCTCCATTAACTCTCCTCCCCCCTTCTCCTCTGCTCTCCCCTGACCCCACTCCTAACGCAGCTCTGAGGACAGGCTGGTTTTGGCGCTGGGTTCCCTAGCAGGGTGGATGCCCTGGGGCCCATGGTCCCATGCCGAGCGGTGCCACGTGCACCGTGGAGAGGGTCCTGCTGAGGGGCTGCTGGGAGGGAGCTGGTGGCTCCCACCTCTCGTCCCCAGCAGAGTTACAGCGGCTGATGCAGCCCTTGCAGCAGAGCATCTCCCTGCCCTCCCTGGCAGGGGCAGCTGCCGGGGGCCTGGCCAGGGACCCCGCGGGAGGCAGCCCAGGCTTTGCCCCTGCCCCGCTGCCTTGCTCCGCTCCCTGCCCACTGTGGTGAAGCTCTCCGGGTGCTGAGGGCACACGGAAGGGGACGACGTGCTCTGCCCTGGGCTCCTGCCTCTCTGCGTGGTGCCCCATAGTTAGCGGCTTCCCGGGAAGAGGAAATACCGGGAGCATGCTCCAACACAGGCAACAAGGGAGGAGGGGGTCTGCCCCCCCCCCCAAGGAAGGGGGGATCCACCAGTATCCGAAGCACTGAGCGGTGCTCAGCGCCTGGGAGCAGGGCTGGCCCTGCCTGCTTCCATGGGTCTGCCAAGAGGAGGTGGACCGGGTGGGCTGGCCTGGGGCTCTCCCTCACCTCCCCCTCTGCCCCGTGTCCCTCTGCTTCTGCCTTCAGCCACATCAGCCCCGGAGGTCCAGGCAGGCTGGGGCCTGTCCCTTCCCAGCAGGGCTGTGGTTGATGGAGCAGGTTCAGCTGTGGTGTGAACTGCACAGTGGCAGCTCTGCTCTGCCCCATCTAGGCAAAGGCGGTGCTAGGTTGTGTGTGTGTGGGGGGGCTTGTGTTTCTGCTCTCGCACCCTGCCCGCTGCTTCCCTGTCTCTGAGCTTATTTCTCCTGTAGCTGGTCTTTTTGGGAAATCCTTTGGGACAGAGACTGGCTGATCCCTCCATCGCTTACCCTAGTGTCTCACATGGTCCTTGCACGTTGTCGCAACCAACAGCAAGCCTGATGTTGATAATTATTAACTGGTAACTTAGTTTCACATGGGTGGTGCTTAGCACATAGTTTTGGTGTCTGCTGGCATGTCACTGGTTCCCTTTCCATGCAGGGCTGAATATGTTTGTTTTATAAATATATATATATATGTGCCTTGAGACTGAAGTGGGAGTTTGCAAGGCTGATGAGATCCTGCTGCTTCTATCTGCAAACCTGGCCATGCACCTCCAGCCTGACCGAAACCGGGTGGTTTCTGCGCTGCTGCCCAGCAGTGCCCTGCTCCTCTGCTCCATGCTGGGGGAGCCCCTGCAGCGCTGCCCTGTGCCCAGCTCCTCGGGAGGCTCCCCTGGAGCGCCCGTGGCCAGCACGGACCACGCTCTGACCACGCTCTGACCTGCAGCGCCTGCCTCCTGGCTGTGTGCCCCCCGAGCCCCTTCCCTCCACCCCGCGTCTCAGACCTGTCTTCCTGAGCCCCATCTACAACCCTGCCAGCGCGCTCGTGGCCTTCGTGGGAGTCGCCGTCCTGGTGCTTCCCTCGGGGCTCTTCACAGCGCTCTGCTGGTCGCCTCAGTTCTCAGCCCGGGTGCTCACGGTTTTAATATCTCCGCGCCGTGTACTCAGTGCTGTGAGCGCGTCGTCCTGGTGCCTCCCGCAGCCGTGTCATGCGGCGTTTCAACCCCCTGTCCCGGGGCTTTCCCCTCTCTTCCCGTCTCCTGACCTGCTGTCTCCTTCATATCTGACGTTGGTCATTACTCACCCTGGATGTTGTTGCATTTTCTTATTCTCAGGCCCTGTGTAGACGTAGTTTTCTAGCTAATTCAGTATTTCTTTCATGGCGGCAGCAGGTAGTAGAATAGGGCTCTAAGGTCACTTGTGAGCAAAGGAGGGAAGGACGTCACAAAATGCCGGGGTGGTTATCCCCGGTATAACAGACAGGGAATAGTCTGTGGGGGAGTTCATAGTCCTGGTCAAGAAATTATAGTTCTTTTCTCCTTGACGACTTTTCCATCTCCCCTGAAAACCCAGCAAAGCCTCATCTAAGAGCCCAGTGCAAAAGCTGTTATTAACTTTGGTGAGAGACACGCACATTTTTGTCAGTGTCCTCGGCGCAGTAAGGCAGCAGGAATCAAGAGAAATGGAGAGCTCGAGCCTGGGGGCTCAGGCTGGCACCCCAGGCAGTATGAGTTTTGTTTCTTTTTTTCCTTTCCTAATTGTGGCGTATAGCAAAGCTGGCATGGACCCCTCTTTGGCCATGAGCAAAGGGAAAAGAGGGAGAGAAAGGAGACCCCGGAGATAGCTGGTCTTCCAAACACACACATGGTCTGTTTTCTGTTTTCCTTCTCTGTTGCACGGCAGAAGGAACGTGTTCAGTTTGGCAGTCACCCCGCCGTGCTGCCGTGCGGTCCCACGGTGCTGACCTCCTGGGCTCGGCTTTGGGACTAATGGGATATGTTTTGTTTTGTTGTTGTTGTTTTTTCCTTACATATAGCTCGGTAGTTTTTGAACTATTTGAAGTAGTGTTTCCTGGGTATATAAAATCCAGGAAAAATGAATGTCTTCCTAGCAATGAACACTTACTTGGAATCTGTTCAGTCCTCCTTTAAAATCAGTGCAAAGCTCATTTTGGCTTACCTTGAGCAGCATGGGCACAGGTCTGGCCGTCACCGCAGCGTTGGTGCCGGGAGAGTTAATTCTGAAGTCACCGAGCCGGTGCTTTCCGGTGGGTGAGCGGCAGCCTGCCCGCGCAGGGCTTGGCACCGTGCGTTCCCGCAAGGAGGAAGCCTGGCAACAGGATTTCCTCCCTGTCGGCAGGTGAGCAGACCTGGACGGGCAGAGAAGTCTTGCGAGTGGGGAGAAATCTTTTGTGTGTGTGTGTGTGAGGAGCTTCTCAGGCTGGCGAAGTCTTTATTCCTGAAGGGAAAGCTGCTGTTTCTCTGTGTTACATGAAGGGCTTTTTAGAGAGGCATGGGAAAGAGAGAGAGAAGAGTGGGGAAGGAAAAAAAAAAAAAAAAAAAAAGCTGCTGAGAGGTTTGGGCTGTGTTTATTAAAAGCCCAGATGTGCTGAATCCTGCTTCTTCCCCATAGTTATTTAGCACCCTGCTGGGTCAATTGCTTCCCAAGGCCTGCAGCAGTGGCTTTGCAGCCCCTCTTTCCCTGTCTTCATTGCCTCAGCTGCTGAATAATGCATGTCTCTGGTTGACAGATAAAATTAAGAGATTTGTGTGTGTTTTGTCTTAGTGATGAATTAATTAATTTACTTTCTCCTTTTCTCCTCCAGCTGCATTTTCTCTCATCCCTCCCTGATGGATGGGGAGCAGGGGTGCTCGGAGCTGTGTGCGATGCCTTGTGCGCTTCACCCCGGCCTGCAGCCCAGCAGGGGCAGCTGGGGGAGGAACCACGGGCATTGGGACATTCGTCTTTTTGCTCTTTTTTTTTGCTTTGTAAGGCTGTTTCAGGCTGCTGAACGAAATACAGTGAGAAGTGAAGGTTGTGGTGAAGACTGGCAGTCAGGGAGGAGTCACCAGTTTCAGGCTTCAGTTAGGTCGCAGAAGTACTGTCTTCCGTGGGAAGAATTTTCAGAATTTTTTTCCATCTCATATCTTTTTTTTTTTTTTTTCTTTTAAGTTTAGCAAATGACAGTGAGCATTTGGACAAATGAGTGTTTCCATGAAATAGGCAGGTATTCTGTAAACTAGTGTTAAAGCTTCCCACACACAGCTGTGACAGTGTACCCTCTATCTAATAATAAGCATGTCCTACTCTTTGCAGCTCTTCCAATGTGACCTTCTTCTCATCTCAAGTGTCTTGTTATTCCAGTTCTGCCTTCTCTCTGTAAAATACAGAACTAATTCCTGATCCTGAGTACCGAGCCAAAACCTTCCCTTTTACCCCATGGTCAGCAGGTAACTGAGCAAAGTCTGGTAGCTCTAACAGAAAGGAAGCATCATCTTCCACAGAGCAGTAGGTGACTCATTAAAATTAACTTAAGTCAGAGTTTAAATTAGGATTGCTGTCCAGTTCTGCGCAAGTGAAAAGCTGGAAGCCTTGTCTGCCTTCTGTGGCTGCTCTTGGGCCTCTGTAAGCAATGGAGCTGGTGTTTGGGGATGACTAGGAATTCTGCACACCCGAGTGTTTAAATTGCCTTTTCCAGGTATATGAGCAGTGGCCATTATTTTTAAAGAATGGTCAGATCTGTTTAAATTGTCTCAAGTTGGATATCCTTAAGTTAAATCACCCCTTTCATTGATTATCTTCGTTTTAAGTTGGTCATGATTGCGTTTTGCTCCCCTGCAATAAGTCTCTTCAGCTCTTTGGCGCAAGCACAACATTTGGTAGTTGAGTGCATGAAAACTGTGAGTACAGGAAGGTTATTTCCTAAAAAGAAATTCCTATATGACTTCTTGCATTCCTTTTGTATGAAAATTTCTAACCAAGCACTTCGACTTCTTATTCTGTTGTTCTAGGCCGTGCCTGATATCAGATGATTCTAACTAGAATTAGCTTGTGTTGATTCTCAAAATAGCAGCCTAAATTTGTTCACCCAATACTCGAACCTGTGAAACTCAGTGATTTGATGAAACCTGGACCAAGAAAAAACTAATGTTTTTCTGAACTGCATCTTGTTGATTTAATACATGTCTCTGTGCCCTTTGAGACACTGCTCAATCCCATGCTGCTGCAGTTACAGTCTCATAGGAAGCATGTTAAAAAGCCCTCCACTGGTAGACACCTTGATAGATTCAGTATCTCTCAGCACATATTGCAAAAGTGAGAATGTTAGTGGCAAGTCAGAATTAGATCAGGGCTTTCTTATTCCTTATGTTTCCTTTTCAATATATTCTGGGGGAGGTTGCTTCTTTATTACTTCTGCTTTTGGGTAACGTAGCCCTGGCTTGTCAAGCAACTGCCACGCTCTACCACAAAGGTGACTGCGTTTCAAAGACGGGCGAAGGATCCTGCTGTATACTTTGTATGGGCGTTGAAGTTGTGAGAAATGCACGACTCAAGCTACACAGTCAGAACACTGCAGAAGGACGACAACAGTACTTATTATAACGTTCCCATATAGCCCAAAAAAAAAAAAAGTAATGACAGAGAATTTTCTTAAAAATGCTGGACAGTTTTATATACATTTAGTCTCTTCTTTGCTCATGGTGCAAAAATGTATGTTTGAATGATATTAAATAATGTGCTCGTGAAAGATCAGATTCCCTTCACAAAATAAAGGAAACTGTCCAAGTCAGACTACTGTGACACTATAAATATCAAGGTGGAGTTCCGGTGGAGGCTGGTGAAATCCCACAGTTGGTTGTACAAAGGGTAACTGATTAAAGAACTAAGGATTGTAAATGCAAGAAACATATTTTCTGTCTGGGAAATATACTGGATAACCTACTCTTGTGTTTTTATATGCCTATATGGGAACCAACTCTCTGCTTAGTTGCCTGGCATGACAGTCCTGTGCTGGCTGGGAGTCATTTTTTGGTGATTGTTTTTTTGTTCCTCTGTTGAATTTGATAACTCTGAAAAATCCCTTGCACCAAAGACAAAAGGGTGGCTTTGACATTGCGGCTGACCAGCAGCTCAGTCTCCTGTGTAACCTTGGTGAAACGCGGCCCCCTCTCTGACTCTGTCCTCTGTGAAAGGAGGACAAAGCGATTCATATGCCAGGTGGTCTGAGGAGCCCCTGTGTGCTTTGAGATCCTTGCCAGAAGAAATCCGCAGAGTCCATACATTTGTACAGAAGTGTATGAAAGGCCAGTATTCCTCTTGTGCTTTAGATGTCAGGGCAGCTTAAAGAAAGGCCAGCTTTGACCTCTGCTTGAAGGACAGGGCCGACGCCAGTGAATTCTGGACGCGGAGCCTGGAGACGGTTTCCCTCGTGTCTCTAAAGCTTCATCGGGATGTCGTGACAGTCACCACTGCTGGTGGCTTCAGAGGAGCAGGGGAGCGTTTTGGCTGGAGTGTCGGCCACCCCAAATCCCAGGGGCACCCGAGCCCAGAGCCTGCGACTCCCCACAGCTCTCCCCACAGCTCCCTGGCCGCTCTCTCGAGTTGTTGCTCCCGTGCTCCGTGTGTGTGTGGTGTTACTGCACGTTAAAACATAACTATCCATACCCCGAGCGACTTTCCCCCAAACTATGAATTTTAAGTACTTCCGACACTGTCTTTTAGAGTTTGAATATAATTATATGCTTTGGGTGGAAATTGTGGTTTTTGCTACATGAGAAACTAATGGAAATGATCTGCCTGTTCCTGTAGTTTACAGATTATACGCTTTAGATCTGGGGATGTATATTTAGGCTGCTTTTCTGTATGGTATATTAAAATGGAAATGAAGTTGGTGTGAGCTAAAGTGGTTGCTAGGCATGAATAGCAGGTTGATAAAGGACATTACTAAATTGATCTAGTGTTAAGTTTTACTTGAACATGTCTTTCTTTTGCACCTTTCATCTTTTTGCATTCTTGATGATGGGGAAGAGGCAGGTAAAAAGTACTTAACAGCTTGCTGAGGGCTGTGTGTCTGCACAAGCTCGAGGGACAGGGTGGATGAATCAGAAAACGTAAGACGTTGCTAAAAAAAGTCACTTCGCTTGTTCTGTGAATACCACATGGTAAAGAATCAGGAAAGACTTTGTTCTGTGGAGAGCTCAGGAAAAGAGTACTTGTCAGACCGACTTTTATTTGCCAGCCAGAGTAAATTGCAGAGTAAATGGGTTTCCAGCATATACCTGCAACATGATTTTTGGATTTAGAATGAATTCGGCGTATCCACATCAAGTAAACAGATGAAATGATTGAGTGGAGAAAGGAGACGGAGTTTGTTTTTCCTAATAGTTTGTTCCTTAGTGTCTCTCTAGGCAAAATCTGCTGATAGACCCATTTTGTTCCCTGCTGTGCTGCTGCTCTGCACACCAAGGAGGGCTGGGGACTTGGTGCCTGCCCGTCGTGCCTGGCTCCAGCAGCGTGGTCCGCCCGCTGCCCTGGTCCTTGGCTGCCTGAGCAGCTCCACCGGCAGGAGCCCTGCAGAGCGCAGGTCTGGCAGCGGCCGGGGCCGGGTGCTGCGGCCGGGTGCCTGGTTTGCGCTCGGGTGCGCGAGGCGGCTCCGCCGTGGCTGAGAGCTGCCGGCCGCAGTGGGAGGACAGAGCAGCATGGGCAGTCCTTGGATGGCGTTGGGGGCGGTTGAGGGTTGGTCAGGGAGAGAGCGGACAGCTGCGTATTGAGCACACTGGGCTCGGGTGGTGTATCTCCTTATCTCACCTACAGAACCTGCAAACTCTGGGAAGCAAAATCTGCAGGAGTTTTATTACAATTGAGAAGTTAGCACTGCTCATTTTGTCAAGGGGGAAAACGGATTTCTTAAGCATATTTTTTGCAATAGTGAGTCTTGCAGAGTTCCTGATCTGCCTACCTTCTGCAGGGTAAGTGAGCAGGTTTGGCTAAAATAAGAAGTGACCCAGAACTATTTCCAGAAACACAAGTAACTTTTTTTTTTTTCTTTTATTTATATAAAAGAGCTTGTCTCATGTGATCCAGCTATTGTGTTGCCTGGCCTGCATGTAGAAAATTGGTTCTGCCAAGTTCCCGGCTTGGCCATCAGGAGTGCAGAGATTTTCACTGTCTGGTTGAACACCTGAATCCAGGTGTTGGATGCTGCAGCTATTTCCAGTTCTCCTGATCTTGCTACCCTGTCTACCATCCAGTGTATTTCCTTCAGAGAAGCTTTGCAAGTTACTGATGGCTTTAAATGCCTTGTTACTTTTTATTAGCTCACCATGGAGTCTGCTCTCCATCCTGGGCCTTCATGTGTTCAGAGGCAGTACCTTAGAGGCAAGGAAAAGGCAAATTTATTTATTTATTTATTTATTTACTTTACAAATGAATTTATTTTAGAAATGTATTCATTGTCCTATGAGGATGAGAAAAAGAGAAAACACAATAGAGAATGTTTAATATTTTTCAACTTTTTTTCTATGTGTCTGGGGGATCCTGGAGGAAAAAAAAATATGTGCTCCACAATCATCTCTACCTGGTGCCTTTCTTAGTGTCACTGGGAGCAGGTTTTGGGGATGTCTGACCTCTAGGAATGATCTGTACTGGATTAGGAAGAGACATTCCTTATAACTTAGTATCTAAGGGGGAATCTTGTTCAGATCAGTGTTGATGGACTGTATCTCAGTTTACCTGATTTCAGGCGATTGTGATTGCGAAGAGGCTGGTCTAACCTTAGCAAGTTGTAGATTCAGGCCACTTCTCCTGCCTTAGTCTTCAGGAAAACCTTCAGTGGCAAAATGAGCAGCCCATCCTACTGGACTGATATTTGAGAACTGATTAACAGTGAAGCCAGATCCCTCTCTGCAACAGGCGCAGTGTTGAACAGAAACTGTTGGACAGCAGTGGTGATCAGAATGGAGGAAAGGAAACCACATCTTTTTCCAGCTCTGCCACTGACCTGTTATGACTTTACTGCAAGGAGAACTGTGGAGGCACCTTGACCATTGCCAAGTGTTCCAGCTTCCCTTTTTTGCTGAAATGCTGTGAATATTGAGTCTCCTTGGATTCCAGCATAACCTGTTTGAGAGGCAAAATACTGTAGTGTAAAAGGTTGTTCTTTCCCAGAATCACAGTGCCGTGATACCTAGTATCATCTTAATATAGTGCCAGAGGTCCTGGGAAATGGTGAGATCACAGAATGGTTGGATTGGAAGGGACCATTAGAGACCATCTAGTCTAACCATCCTGCTCAAGCATCCTTGTAATTTACTGAGAAGAGTAGGCATCTTCCCATGAAGACAGTCCTATACAGAAATATTTGTCCTCGTCTGAAGAATACAAAGAGACAGAGAAATGAGGAACTTCTGGACACCTTGGTTAAATATATAGTATTTTGGTTTAGTCTTTCTTATCCTGGGTATACATGATTTTCTGGTATTAATGACTGTTTAATTCGATGCTTCAAGAAGCATTAGGAACATGTGTTTGTCTCTTTCCCTGGCTCCAGGACTTCGAGCTGATTTTCTACAAGAGTGACACAAAGAGTTGACCGCTTCAACCTGGCCTGTGCTTTCCGTGTCCCCATTTGCCCCTCCTCTTCCGTCGCAAGTCAGATGTTATCTGCAAGTGCTCAGTCAATTCTTTTTACCAAAAATCGTGAAAAAGTCACTGAGGTGATTTCAGCTAGCAAGGACAAGAAGAGGGGAGGGAGAGAAGCCGAGGCAGAAGAAAATTAGGCTGAAGTGTAAATCAGTCAAGGGTACAATTCCTATTCTTTCTCTTTAATCAGGAATAAAGGAGAAAAGGATTATCAGAAGAACCATTAAGGATCCAAGTAGCTCTCAACAAGACACAGCAAATTTGAAGCTGGATGAAAAAAATACAGTGTCCAAGTGAAGAAAAGGGAAATGAAGGAGTATTAGAGCTCGTCAGCAGAGCTGCCCTGTCGGCTATGGCTGGGTGTGAGCTGAGGGGATGCTCTCGGCTCTGTAGAAGGTCTAGGGTCTGCCACTTGCCCACCAGAGCACTGGGTTGCTGGTGTTCAGCGTACAGAGTGTGTGTCCCTGCACTGTGTACGCACAAGTATTACATAAAAGAGAGGAGGAAGGAGCAGTTCTGTGCAAATATGATGACTGAATAGTGTGTATGTTTTTTGGGGCGCTTTTGTGAGTGTATGTAGGGATATCTGCAATATTTTTCCTTGGGGAAGCTTGGCTCAATTCAGAAGCATTGTCTGATTTTTACTTCTCTGCTGAGGTTTAGGATTATGTGCAATTCATTTCCACAGGGAACCTGAGTTCAGATTCGGGAAGGGGCTCATGTGCATGTAGAGTATTTCCTCCTGAATACTGAGCTGAGGCAAAGCTATTTTAACTCAGGGAACTCTTTGCTGCTCAAGTGACTGTCTTGCAGCAAACCTCTATAACCAGGGTAGGTTTCCTGTTAGATTCAAGACACCTTCTAGAGAGGTTGCTTTAGTTTCTGGCCTGCATGTTTCTGAACATGCCAGTGTTTACAGAAGTCCTTTTTATTCAAGAAGTTTATAATATGGCAATAGCAAGTGAATTGCAGGTATGATATCACAATGCACCATCAGGATTTTATGGTGTAGTGAATGGACCGTTTGTTCCTATTTTCTTTTTGTAATTCTATCTAAAATAATTACAAAATTTTAAAATAATAGCATATAGTTATTATTATTTATGATTCTAATATAACTCCCAAATCCAGTGACTATTTCTTGCAAAGGGGAAGATTTCTAGTATGGTCACTGTTTTTCTGAGCTTTATTCTCAGACATGCCCAGCGAATTCAGAGCAAGGAAGAGATGTTCTGTGCGTTTCAGGGACTCCATCAGGAGTGTGTAGTCATTGAAAAAAAGATTTTGCAGGAACTTTTTAGGCTCCTGGCATGCAAATATAGGCTGCATGAATTTGCAGGCACAAGGTAGCTATAAGGAAATTATTTTAAGTGCTACAGTCTTAGAGGAGCAAAGATGCATGAACAGAAATCATGTTTGGTTCAAATTACAGTTGACTCATGGATTCTTTGGATAATCTCTGAGGACAAGGCTTGGCAAATATATGATTGAACTTAGAAAATTCACTGATAAATCCTATATTAGAGTTGAGGTTAACAGGGGACTAAACTGCCCTGGAATGCTCTGCTGCAGATAAACTCACAGTCCAATCAATGAAATGTAAGCAGCAATTTTGGTTAGATATTGATACACAATTAGAAGAGACATTTCCAACCTGAAGGAAGAAATTAATCACACAAGATGATAAGAATTGCCGTACACATTGGTCCATCTGGTCTGGTGTTCTGTCTCTGGCAGTGGCCAGTGCCAGATGCTACAGATGGAAGGGAATAACCTCTTTGATATGTTTAATTGTATATCCCAAGGGAGTATTTTTTTTTCCCTTGACCTCACAAATGATGATCACTTCATGCTGTAAAGAACTGAGAAGGAAACTCGTTGCAGTTTCATCCTAATTACAATATTTTCACATGCCATCCTCATTCATAAGTCTATTTCCTATGATAGATTTTTCTTTAGCTATTTTTGTATCACAATCTCAAGAGGATTTTATGTAGCTTCGTAGAAAATCACTGCACTGATGGAGGGCAAGCAGCTAGTTTTTGTATTTCTTGATCTAAGAACAGAAAATGGGGCATGGAGATGGAAAATAACTTGCTGAGTCAGATGCTCTCGCCACATTTTAACAGCCTGAATTCTGCCTAAGTCCCTGGCTTTACTGTTTTCTGTCACTCGACTCCAGGCCCTCAGGTGCCTAATCAATAGGCTTAGGAGGTTAATAGAGTTCAGGCTATCTGAAAGTGGCTGCGCACAGAGTGAGAGCAGACAAAAGAACCTGGCTCTGGGGGTGCCTGGTCCACTGCCTGCTCACATGGCTTTCGCTCTGCGACAAGGCTGGGCTTCTGTCTAGGATTTCCTCACAGAAATACGTCAAAAGGAAAGGAGGCACGTGCATAGGTAGACATTACTAAGAAGTGTTGGTTGTCATCCGTGTGCCGTTTGACTGATTAGTGCACGTACCTTGAATCTAATGCATTTCAAATATATCCAATTTACTCTGCGAGTACATCATCGTTTTTCATGCATGAATATTAGGTCTTCCTGGAAGCTTTCACTCATTGCACAAATGCTCTAGTGTTGGTGTGTGTGCCCTGAAGATCTAGAAGTGTTAGCACAAGTGCATGGCTCTCCAGCTCCTCAGAGAGAATTTCCAGGCAGAAGAGTAAGTCATCTTTGGGGATATCTGTGCATCTGAAAATCCTGCCTCTCTCTCTCACCAATAACACTCTGCATCTCTGTGTTGGAATGTGCTTTCTGCATGTTGTGTGTATCCATGTGAAGAGGCAACTGGGTGGGTTTGTATATGTGCATTAAGAAAACCTCAGCTATATGCTGCCAGAGCTGTTCTGTCTTCAGCCTTCAGCTGCATAAAGTTATCTCTGTTGTGTCCATTTTCAAACAGCCACTGCTATGTTTGATCTGCCTTCCATGGTACATAGAAGTGACTCCTTTCCATTCGGCATTTTCTTCTAAACTCTTGAAAACACTGAGTTTCTTTTAAACTTGTGCTCTTGGGAGCAGAGTTCCCAAGAAAGAGCAGCTTTCAGATCAGATTATCCCATAGGGAAAGAGACAGAGAGGTCTAAGCAGCAACTTAATATGGATTGAGTTTTGAGCCCTGAATAGATCTTTTCCCTACTGCATGCTGTGAACTCCCCATGGGTAATACAGAGTTGAAACACTTGTCTGTTGCCTGGTGGTTTGTGAGGCATGATGCTCTTCATCCTACTTGCACTGTTTCAAACTGGAAGACCTTTCGTGTAAAGACAGAAGATGGTGGGTAGCAGAGCACTCTCAGGTGGCGAGAGGAGGCCTCTCTTTGCTTGTCAGCAGAGTTTCTTAGCTACAGAACCAGTTGTGTCCTACAGATCTCGCTTTCAGCCTTGGCCAGAGTGGTGATAGAGCCTGCACATACATTATGCCATCCTCTGGATGAAAATCTTTATTAACTCTTGTATTTGTCAATTGACAAGGCTCATGGGCTAGAAGGGAACACCAGCCTGAGCAGAGTAGCCTTCACTCTGGTGTTGAAACCTATGATGTGAGTAAGGATGGTGACAGAAAATGAAGACCTGACCCAGCTAATGTGTTCTGGATTTCTTTTTTTCTTTTTTTTTTTTTTTTTTCCCTTATGTGAAATAGGACAAAAGAAACCTCAACAGAAAACCATTAAGTTTCTGTAGGAAAAATAGTATCATTATAAGTTTTCCCAGAACTCAGGCCTTCCATAGAGCACCCGTAGCTGTTAGCCTGCCTCCTCACTGACCTTGCTGAATTCATCATCACAACCAAAACTCATTTGAAACCAAGCCACAGATGGCCTAGTTTCTGTAACAGCTATAGTAAAATGTCACTCGGAATGAAACCATTGAAAGCCTTGGATTTAACACGTGTACAGTCTAGGATATGGTGCACTTCCTCTAGCCCTCCAAAGGCCCTCACCAAATCTGTTACTGAGAGCAAAAGCTACTCTGTGCCGTGGTGAACTCGCACAGATGTTCAGTACTTAATAGAAACATCCGAATAATGATAAGAGAAGATTTTTTCATGAATAACTACTCAAACCTATCAGCCATGATCCTCAAGGGAGTACTTCCAAATAGCTTCAAAAGATGATCTAAGAAACTGAAATCTGTAAGTCAGGCTCTAAAAATCAAGGGCTCAATAGCAGTATTGATTTATAGTGTAATATATTTCTTCTTGCATCCCGCTGTCTGAGAACTCCTTCATGTCCTATAGACAATAATTAATTCTCTCTGTCCCATTGAGGCAATGAGACTGTTACCTCTCCCTTGGTAATGCCACTTCCCTCTGATCTACAGGCACCCGTCACCTTTCCTCTCAAACTGACTGATCAATTACCATCTCCAAATTACATTCAAAGCTGTTTGTTACCTTGGAGGGTTCCTGTTAACGGTTTTAGATCTGAACAGGGCTTATGTTCCTTCTGTTGTGCATTTTATCCCACTCTACTAGTTGGTCTATTAAAGCAAACCTTGCTTATTTATATCCATTGATCATCATGTTTATAACAACATCATTACAAGAATATAAATCTTTAACATTTTTAAACTTCATTAGAGCATTCATTAATTGAACATTCCAAACAAAACATGTTTTTAATGAAACTTGAAACCTTATTATTAAATGTCTACAGTTCTTTAAAACTCTAGTTCTGATGAATTACCTTTCAGTGGAAAATTCTCAGCCAATACTGTAGTAAAATGTTGGGACGTAAAAGCAAACATGAACACATATGCCCACACAGGCACCCACATCATGCTGAGATCACTGTCTGCAAGAGCATTAGTCCATTTGTTTCTGTTTTCTTCTTCTCTTTCTGGATGTGGTGGAGATTAAACAGAGAAATGAGAAATGTTTGTGGATCTGAGCTGCAGGAGAACTGTCGCTCTGGAAGCTGGTACTGTAAACCGTGCTATCAGCCCCCATTTTTATCTTCAGACTTATTTGTAATATGACTGATTTCAACTGGAGAGGAAGCCAAACGGTACCAAATTGAAATTGGTACCTTGAGAGTTGGATGCTGAAAAAAGATATTCAAGGGCAATGGAGCAGTGTGATACATCAGCACTATGCTCATGATATTTTCTGCAAGTTTCACCAAACCGGTTGGTGTTTGTAAGCTTTTTTAAAATATTTTTTGGTTCTGTTGGGAGCAAACATCGTTGTGGGCTTTTGCACTAATT
Organism: Eudromia elegans; assembly: GCA_003342815.1. Classification (NCBI taxonomy): domain Eukaryota; kingdom Metazoa; phylum Chordata; class Aves; order Tinamiformes; family Tinamidae; genus Eudromia; species Eudromia elegans. The sequence goes on along the minus strand of PTEX01000004.1, from coordinate 879,127 downwards.
GCGCACTAAGAAATCCAGATCTCTAACTTAATACTGGAGCAAACATGAACCACAGCTCAATCCCATCATCATTACTAGACCCCACACCATGGTTTTGCAGTGTTTAAATGCCTCAGTAGTTCGTTGTTCAGGCATTTGACTGTTTAGGATAATAATTCAGCATGTTGATCCATCACAACAGTACCTTGTTCAGACACATATGATAGTCACATTTTTATAAATGAGTAATCTTGCATATACATACCCAGTAGGGTTTTTGTACCTAAATTAGATATTTTAAAATCTGTTCTTAGTCGCTGATAAAAGAATGGAATAGATCATTTTGACTGGAGGGGTAGGGTGGGTGTCACAGATGTGTGGGATGTGTTTTAATCTTCATTTTGCGAGATTTCTCACCATCTTTCCTGCCATAACCTTTCTTAAATGACATCATTGACAAAATGTTGTGTGTTTCTTCATCTAGAAGAGTCTGGAAATCTGTTTCTGGCTCTACCATTTTCTGGATTTATAAACACAGTCAAATTATGCAAACTGCTTATGGTGCAGTTGCCTCCTATGTATGGGAATTAGAGTTGTGACCTAGCTTTGTAAAGCATTTTGAGGTGCATGCTACTTTCTGTCTATATAAATGTCAAGTATTATTGGATGTGTCTGCATAGGAAGTATTATGTATATTCACACATGCACATTTCATTTAGAATAGACTCCTGATTTTTACTTTAATTTACCTTTCCTGAAATGATGTGTACCAGAACCTTAGTCCTTGCATTGCATGGTTATTGCACTAGGTGCTTGAGGATATTTTTTAAGTGGATATTCATTAACACAGTGATCTTATCCACTTCCTCATTTAATCTTTATTGAGCTGCCTAGATGTTATTCATATTCCCCTACCGGCAGCAAGTCAAGGTCTTGGGGAAGCAGACTTGCTGCGTTCTGCTCATCCCCGCTAGTTCATCATCTGAGATAAGCCAGGGTTGTCTGCAGACTGCAATCTCATCAGGCTGGCTCAGATAGCATCTCACTTGACTTTTTTACTTATTCCATTAACGCTACTGTCCTGAAGATTTGGGATGCTCAGCTTCACCATGCTAGCAAGAGCAAATGATTAAAGGGGGATAGAGATTTACCCATCATTGGCTGCATTAAACATGACAACCATTTTAGTTGTTACACTGAACCTCTTTGAGACTGCTCCCGGAGAGCATTTAAATAAGAGGGAGGGGAAGGATCAGAGTGCAGTGGCTTTTTGGATAACTGTGTACAATTATGCTACACTTCCAAAAAATTGTAGTTCATCTCTCAAGAAAGTGCATTTCCATCCTTTTCTGGTGGTTATCGCTTGTCTCCCATATGCTCATCTCCCAGAACAGTCCTGTTCAAGTTGAGAGGCAAGAAATTTCGCCAGTTGTTGTTCTGTGAGTTTATTTCCTATGATTTAAACAGTTCTGGGATGAAACCCAGTGGTTACCATAGGAGTGTGTGTGTGTATAGCACTGATAAAATACATGTTCTCATGGGTATGTGGTATGTTGGGTAAAAGTGTCTGTCTCTAGAGAGTGTCCTTAAGTTTTAGAGTTCATCATTTGTACTTGAAAACATGGGAATAGCTGGACCCCCAGAAACACTGCTGGGAACCAGTGGAAAATTCAGTCCTCGTTGTGTCCACACGTGAAGGAAACACGTGCCCGTTCAGAGCTTGCGCTTGCTGAGAAGAGTAGAGGAAGAGAGCCCAGCAAGGAGTTAACTGCCAGCCTTTCCATAGAGCTGCTCTCAAATATTTTTCAAATTATGTTTTCAGTGTAGAGATTTTGATACTTTTTTCTGTTTCAAAATGGGTCTGCTTTTTGTGTTCTAAGGGTTTTTAGTTATACCATTTTGGTAACAGTTTCAATAACATTTTGATAAAAGAATTAGCATTTTAAATGTTGCAAAAATGAAAAATGGTGTAAAGTAAAAATACTGCAGTTTTTAAAAGACTGTTTTTCAATTTAAGAAGTCTTTAGTTTGAAAACATTAAAGCGACGATTATCTAAGAGAATCTGCAGCAGAATGCCGCCAAAGGAAGCAGAGGCGGGGAGGGAGGAGGAACAGGGTGGCCCTGCAAGTCTTGCCATGCTGGTACTTTCCTGGAAAGGAAGAGAGAAACTCATCTTCTCCTGGAGTTATAGCTGGTAGCATGAGTAGGCATGACCTGAACAAGAGGTCCTTTAAACAGAGTCTTAATCCTGAATAGCCTTGTGTTTGTTCCTGATCTGGAAAAAGAGGTTTTTCTAATTTTTTGGCCAGTGTGTCTGTTTGTTAAACTTCCTGGCTCGGCCCAAATTCTCGCCAGCTATTGGCTACTCTCTGCTTTTTTAGAGGTCTGTCTTGACTTTTTTTTTTTTTGTTTTTCTGGTGCCGGGGTCCTTGCGCCTGCTGCAGCAGTGTGGCAGCAGCACCAGGATTGTTCTGGGGCAAAGCATGGGTGCTCAGGAGGAGGAGGTTGATCAGCTGGGGCAGCTTGGTGCTGCGGAGCAAATACATGTGTTAGGGAGGTTGTTCATTCGCATGGCTGGGAGAAGTGAACAGACTGGGTAAAAGCTCCTTTCCTTTTTACATCATTTTGACTCAGGTGTTAACGTGCCAGGATATATGGGCTGGCTTCTCAGCAGGTGCCAGCAGACTCATTCCACTCAGTGGCTGCCGTAAACCTGTGCCAGCTTATACCCAGTGGGGATCTGACCCCATCTCTCTGATTTTGTCTCTTGCAGGTGTCCTAGGGAATAAAATAAATAAATAGAAAGAGAGAGAGAGAAAGAGTAACAGATTGCATATGATCTAATTCCCTCCCTGGTCCATCCGGTGTGTCAGCCTTTCCATGACAGAATCCAAGGGAAGCTGTGACTTGGAAAAATAATACATTTGTGCACTTGTAACTCTGTACCAAAACGCCAAGCAGTCTGTGCATTCCCCTAGATCTGAATATAAAATCTTACCATGTAACAGGCAAGAGAAAAACACCAGAAGACAGGTAGAGTGTTCTCTGCAGACCTGGAGACCGCTAGCAGGGCAGTATGAAAGGGCTGACTGGGTTTTTGCTGGCTTGAACTGTTAAAGCTGCTGTTTTGAGACTTACCCGTAGAAAGGAAGATGAGACTCAAGTGAGATAGAGGAGCACATGGTGCCAAATCTGGATAGCAGACTTTAATAATACTGTGCCTTGTGGCAGTGATGGTTTGTGTGTGGAGTGTGGGGATGAAATAAGGTTTGTAAACTAACTGATACAACTGGGGGAAAAAAGAAAAAGAAAGAAAAAAAAGCCCATCAAACTTCTTAATCTGAAGGTGGCTTTTGGTGACTAAAAACTTGGTAATTTATTCCCAGCTGCCTCAGACTATAGGATCTCTGTGTGAACCTCTTGCCTTGCTCACAGCAGGTTTTGCAGTCTTTGCCATGAGGATGTGGCACTGGCTTCTGTCACAGATGCACACTGGACTGCACCCACCTCAGATTTCATCCCAAAGGGCAGCTCCCACATTTCAGTCTAGCACTAGGGCTCCATGGTGCTCGGGGGCACGTGGCCATGTGTGGAGTCATTTTATTTCATTAGACTTGCAACTGGGAATCTTAATCACTCATTGCCGCTGAAGCTGTCTAGTGCTCGCACTAGATTTTGGGGTGTTAATCCTTGTTTCTGGTTGTGTCTCAATTCTCTCTCTCTCTCTTTTTTTTTTATCTTGACTCCTTAAATTCTTCCTGCAGGTCTACTTGCATACTGGCATTTATTTCGCTTTGTATTTGCTTTCATAGTGTTTTTGTGCGTTGTTCAGCAGTGTCCAGAGGCAGGCACAGCTCAGGGAAAAGCTGGGGGTGGGACAAGGCTCCACTGAATCCTTTTCGTGTTTGGTGTCTATGGGTCGTGTTCAGGGCTTACAGAAAAGCAAAGCTGACTGGACAAGCACAGCCTTTGTACAGCCAGTGCCCTCGTCACCCTGCCTGCCGTCCACGGCACAGAGCAGGATTGCCCCTGGGCTGGGAATTAGGGAGGGACTTCTAGTCCTCAAGGTAGCTGATAAAACTGGCACGCGTGCGGCAAAGCTTTCAGGGAGGTGTCAAGTGTGGGAATGCAGTCTGCTGGATAATACGCTGCACTTGGGCTTTGGGATTAGAAGATACTACTGCCAACTTTTTAATGCAGTAGCTAAAACTCTCAGGTTTAAAGGATTAATACCATTTATTTGCTTCATTTCCTCCCGCCCCCAACTCTGCACCCCCCAGAGTAAAACTTTTCTAATCATCATGTAGCTCCTGCTGAGCCAGCTGGCTTTTCTTACACAATCTTTTTCATATTGAAAAAGACTGAAAAGGAAAAAAAAAAATTGAGTGAAGAAAGCTCAAGCTAGGATAGGAGCATGGAGCACGTGTTGTAATTGATTTAACTCTTTCTTTCGAGTGTCTCTTGGTTACTTTTCTGTTAACCTGCCTTGGAAAGCAGTGATTTCTTTTTTCCTCTTTCTCTCCTATAGCAGAGCTAGTGCTCCAAGTGTTTGCTGGGGAGGGAGCGTGCCGGCAATATTTTCTTCAGGGCTGCAGAGCACAACACGAGATGAGAGAGCAGGAGCCCTTGTAACGCTGCAGGGCCCGCGCGTGAGCGCAGGGGAGGATGAGGTCGCTCAGCTGCTCCCGGGCAGCCCTGAGCACAAGGGCAGCGGCCTGCGGAGGAGTGCCCGGCTGCAAGGACTCCTCTGGAAGCTGCTTTAGTCCTGTCTGACATGATTTTGACCCTGTAAAATCAGGATTTCCCGTATGTTTTAAGTGTAATAAAAAAGGATACTTCAGAGAATTTAACATATATTGCAGTGGGGCTGACATATATTTCATTTATTTTCCATGGCAAATGAAAAATGTTCTTCCTATGTGGTATTTGAACAAGTCAGTTATTTTGGAACTAAGGCATTTTCATTTCCCTGCTACCCATTTGCCTGACAGTCTTTTAGTACGATGTTGGGAGATGAAGATTTGTGAGACTTGGGTCAAGCATGGATGTTTATTTGGTACTTCAGAATTACCTATGGTTGCTAGAAGTTTTTTCTAGAGTTGAGCGACTCATACTTCTTTATGTAGCCAGTTAAAATCTCAGTTCCTGTTTCCAACTACAGAACAGAAACGTGGAAGAGCACAGGAAGAATTCTAAGTGTGTAACCATAAGCAAACGCAACTGAGATAAACTGTTATTTGCAGTTTAACAGATGTTTACATGTCCAAAACTTTCCTACCAAAATGGGACATTAAATGCCGTTTCATAGGAAATGGACTGTATTGTGGAAACTGAGTATCATAAGATCACTGAGGTCTAGAGTAAAAATAATCAGCCAATTGCACAAAACTATTCTCTTGCAGAACAGGTAGAAACTGAGCACTGTAACTCATCCTAGGTTTATTGTACGGAAGCATATGCAAATTCCATATTTATTGCTATTTACAATAGCAGTGGTAAAGTCTTCTTTATGGTTCCAGATAGTTTTAGATTTACACCTTTAATCTCAGATTGAGTAACCCACCACAATACTTTGGGCCTGAGTAACCAAATTTAGGATCCTGATGATAAGTTTTCTAGATCACTCTATTGAACGACACAATAGAAGTGCTAGTTAGCTAGCTAAGTAAGGTTTTAGTTGTATGTGATGTGATGTGTGTGTAATACTAAGGGCTTGGCTGATGGCATGTAACAAAGCACACCAGGTCATTGCAAGGAGCAAGCTCCGTGGATGAAGTCAAGAAACACCTTTCTGGGGCCTCTGCATTGTGTGTCTGAGCCAAAGAGGTGTGGGACAGGGATGTCTACGGTAGTGACATATCCCTGATGCTGCTCTTTGGTTTAGAAGCCTCTGGTTCTTATAAGCTGCTGGGTAGGACGGTGTGTTTTCTGCATTGGGGGCAGTTAAGTGCTGTACACTGGCAGTAAGTTGATGGGGAAAGGAACTCCTCCTTCACTTGCTTAGTTTTGAGGTGATTTTAGATTGGGGGTTTCCTTGGAGATGCTGTCTCAGAGCTTTAAAAGACAAGTGTCCCTAGTAGCCTTCTCTGGGTTATTCAGCCTCACTTGCCTTTCTTTTTCTAGTCCTGCCTTCTCAAGTTCCTTCATAGCTCTTCTCTGTATTTTCTGTCTGGAGCTTTTGCATCCCCGCAGAGAGATTTACCCCACAGCAAGGGCTTTGTTGAGACAGACATACATATTTAGCTATGTGTGGGAACTAGAAGTTACTTTTTATTTATTTATTTTTGAAAAATTTCCACAGAGAGCTTGGCTTCCATGTGTTAAAAATGCTTCTTCTCCATGTCCTTGCTGATGAGGCTTGAGACAGGGAAGGGAGGATAAGGTTTTCTCCCTAACAAGCTGCTTAAATCTAGCTGAGAAAGAAAACTCCCCAGGCCTTTGGGCTACTGGTGGAGACAGGCAGATTAGGTTTCTCATGGCCAGGGTGGCCTCTTCTCATGTTCATCAGATCTGGGCCAGACACATGGAGCATTTCTCCTCGCACGGTAACAACAACCCCAGTGCTTGATGACTGTTTCTCATCCCTTTCTTTGGGAGGGAGGGACGAAGAAGTGGGAGAAGGTGTGAAAGTCCTGTTTGAACTGCTCCTTTCCATCCTTTCTAGTAGCTTCCACACAGAAACTAAACTTGAGCCCCCTGAGGACCTTGAAGGATTAAATGCTGATCAAAGGCAGGTTTAACCATATCCCCAGGACAAGCTGCTTAGACACCAGGCAGCACGAGCTTTGGGTTAGTACAGCAACCAGAGAAGTGGAATAAATTAACAATTGTCATTTCGGCAGGAGCAAGAGTTTTGGGAGAAGAGGTGGTCGGAATGGGAGGATGCTGTCGGGGCAGGATATGGCGGATGCAGATGGAAATGAAGTCAACATTTATATTGTGTCTATAGCCGGGAGACATGCGCTGCTTCTGATCTTGGCTGATTGCTGGCATCTGCTGCCACATACTGCTTTTTCCCCTCCTCAGGTTTGGGCTTTCCATCCTAATAGCATTAGTGGCAATAGATAGGAGTTTGTGTTATTGGTTACAAACTAAAGGAGGAGGAAATCTGTGGGGGATAAATTAACAAACCTCTCAGCTATCCTGACTGGCAGTCAGCCCTTCAGTTCCTGCCCCTTCCATTGCAGCCCAGCTTTTAATAGGCTTGCAAAATGTTGAGCATCTAATTCATCTATTTATTTTGCAGTGATTTCCCCTAGTGAGTTCTGCTTTTGCAGATTCTGGCTGGGACCTAATCATAGCACGTGCTTGTGCTTCTGATATTCCTGACATCAGCAAATCTAGGAAGAAAACACACTGAGTGTTGAAGTTTATAAATAGGGAAGATATTGAGAATGGAGTTATTGGGACCAGATGAGTTAGAGAAGCCTGTGCAGGAGCAGAAAGGTGGAAGTAAGTAACCTTCTTCACTGAGCACAAAATCGATGTCTTGGTATCACCAGCACAAAATTTCCATCATGGTATCGTCTTTTGCCTCTAAACTCCAGTAGGGCCCAGTTTGCTACTGAACTCCAGTAGGCCCCAGTTCACATAATCTCTCAAAATGGTCACAGTCACTGATGTAAGATCCTAGACTGCGTCCGGCTCTCTTTGTGGGGTAGGAGGGAAGGGGCAGTAACTCTTGCCTCTCTTGATGAAAGCCAACTCCAAACCTGGAGATTGTGAGTACAGTGTCAAGATAGTGCTGCTATGAGAGTAGCTCTTCCTAAGGAAGCGGGAATAGGCAGAGGGAGAATGTGGATAGGATTTATCTCCTAATTGTAGGTAGAAAGAGAGTAGAGATGGTCAGAATTCCTGTTTACAGTCTGCGTTCATTCCCTGCCTACGTGGACAGTGACTCAAAGTTTCAGTCTGGCTCTAAGAGAGGAGTAATCGAATTCCATGCTTCAAGTCATTATCTAATCGCTGTAGAGGTCAGGAAGGAGTCTCTCATCTCTCCCCACGCTGCCTGGTTTTGCTGGATGGGCTAAGCTGCAAGCTGTTTGCACTTTCCTCACAAGCGTTCAGAGGCAGGAGAGAGAATTTGATGGGCCGTCAGTCTAATTCTGCATAAAACCCCAATGTTATTCTGAAAAATCAGATTTCGCAAGAGAACCTCTCTTACCTGGTGTGGATCAGGCAAAAGGCCTATGTCAAACATGAATGTGAGCAGCTTGAGTACAGAAGCCTTTCGTGAAGGTGTACCTTTATTTGCAGTAAATAATGAAAGGACTTCCTTATGACTGAAAATATGGCAAAGGTATTCAACCTGCTCACTACAACTTGTCCTTTGAGGTGAGGCTGCAGTACCACACAGATTAGAAACCATCATTTATTACAACATCAGCAATCCTTTAAAAAGGGGACCTAACTAAAATTACCATGTTATCTCACTTGTTCTTCTTGAAGAACAAGCACACACATCTTTTTTTTTTTTGACTCCTGGATACTTTTGTCAATTAGGAGTTTGGCATTGGAACAACAAGGCTCAATAAGATTAGAACAAAGAACAATTTACTGAGTTTTCAGAGGCCTGGAAAAGGAAGGGGCCAAGCTCAAAGACTGAGAAGACGAGGAGATCAGTTGTGGTTTTAGTTCATGAAGCTTATTCTCCTCCTGAAATACTTGATGCAGAACCAATGCTTTCATCCTCACTGGCCATAGAGTGTCATCTAAACTTGAGATTTGGGGATGAAATCAAGGGGGCTGCGCTGTGTGTGCTTTGAAGGAGTTTAGTGATACGGTGGCCTCATTCAGCCTGCATTAGTGAAGTGTAGCAGAGTATTTGCAGTCAGCTGTTGGGTTGTTAGAGTGATGAGTAGAGGAAAGAAAAGAGATCAAAAGTATTTTGTTGGAGGAAAGGTGCACTTGTTCAGTAGTGTTAGGGACACGAAGGGGGTTTTATGGCCTCAACATTTGCTTTGTTTGTTTGTTTGCTTGTGGGTCCTCACTGTGTTAAGCTAGGCTTTGCTGTGGCCTTCACAGACCTTTCATGCTTTTGTGAAGTTGTGTTCTTACAGTAAGATGCATCTCAAGAATTTTTATTTAGTTTTAGCATTCCTAATGACTTAGGAAAATGATATTAACCCTGCTGACCAGCAGGAAGTGACTGTGACTGTCAGGTCATAACTAAATTGGCATATACTATACTGCTCCCTGAAGTCTTTGTCTCCCAATCATCTAGCTCATTTGCAAGGAGACCATGTGGTATTTCCCAGCCCTATCTCATGTTTTTAGGCTTTCTGTCCATGAGAACTAGGGTGTTAGGTGGGTGGACTGACATGCACTTTGCTCCTGCTCTAGTTTGGATTTGGGACAGACATAGATACAAACACGGGCTTGAGAGCTTGGAAGCTCTCTGGGCCTAGCTGCTGGTGGGCTGGGATGCAACAGTAATTCTGACAAAAACCAGCTTTCCTGTCTGCCAGGTTTGAATGTGCAGCAACAGAAACAGTCGTGGGTGACTGATGGCGCAGAGAAGATCCCAGTGATGGCAGAGGTGCCTGGGAAAGATGATATAATAGGGGAACACCATGGAGACTGCTGTCGGGACAGACCGACGCCGAGGACAAAGGGACAGACAGGGTGAAAAGGAGACAGTGAAACCTCCTTAGCAGCAGGGAGAGATATGATGGTCTCTGAAGCAGCAATGAGGAGGCTCTGCGGATACACAGAGACATGAAGGAGACAAAACTCATAAAATATGCAGAGTGGCTGTCATTTTAGCATCTTTTTTTCTAGCTTGGCCATTGACTGTGTTCCTTTGATGATGTGTCTGGCATTTGTGGGGGGTTGTGCTTCTTAGCAAACACAGGCTTTGAGTCTCTGTGTGTGTGTGTGTGTGTGTGTGTCCACACATGCATGAAGTCATATACAGACAAACTCAGGTGGACATTGGTGACACTTCTTATGTCTGATGCCAAGCTTTAAAATCGGATTGATGTATCAGTTGTGCTGTGTGTGTAATCGTGATGGAGCACTTTGAATCAAAAGTTTTTGACTGTAGAAACTGTATCCCATCCATCAGGGCTTTCCAGACAGTTTTAAGGTATAATATTCTCTGACACCTAGATAATTGCTATGCCATTTTTTGCCAGAAATGAGGGAAATCTCACAAAATGCCCATGAATTGTTACCACAGGAAGGGTGTTGGTAAGCCCCTTTTGCAAGCTTGAAATTATTTTCAGTGATTCCAGAATTACCACTTTCTCCTAGGTCCCTCAAACATTTGCAATATGTCGATGGAAAGGAAATTGCATTAGAATAAGTGACTTTACTGCAGTTTTGTTGTTTGTTTGTTTTTCTCTGCTCATTTTGGCCTCTCATTTGTTTGGCCTTGCTCGAGACTGGGATTTCCTGCCCTGAGCTCTAATGTGAAAGACTCTGAGAAATATTGGTGGAGCAACATGTTGATGCATTGGGTAAGATGGAAAGAGGCACTGTGCTAGCTGTTCTAAATCTTTCTTAAGCCTGAGGGTGAACTTGACATTAGTTCTTGCTCGTTTTGTTCCTCTATCATTCTACTTACTCTGCAGCCTGTGGTATGTAGGCTGATTGAGTCAACCCATATTCAGGCCAAGCAGCCATAGAAGTCAAAGGAATTTGTTCAGTGTCAACGCTGCAGGGTTTGGCTCCATGAAGAACCATTACAGTTACTTGTACTATTATGTGATGTTGGTTATTTGGCATGTTGTTTTCATGGCAGACTTCTGTGTTCGCAGCCCAAAGAAAGACTGAAAGTAGCACAATAAGACAAAGTGTAATACAGTCGTGTATGCTGGAGCAGGAGGAGGAAGCTGCATTCACAGGCTATTTCATGTGATCCTGACAGGCAGGAGTTGAGCAAGATCCATCCAGTGGTCTTTACATGAGGAATTCAGAGAACTGCACCCGTTCTGTCCAGCGAGCTCCCAGCTTCCTCAGCCTTACCAGAAGGCTGCAACTCTGACCAATTTATCTGCAAATTTTCCTTGTATTGCTTTCCTTCTCAATTGTTCCTCCCACATATTTACCAGTTTTAAGTCGTGCTCACAACGCACACACAACCAGTGGATGCAAGTGAGACGTGTACCCAAAAACGTAAGCACAACATCTGTAGCTAAGGCACGTTATGCACAATGCATTCAGAAATGTAAAATCTCTCTGACGTTAATTTACCTATAGATCCAGCCTGCATAAAGCAGGCCAAAATCCTGCCTGGCATGTCCCCACACCTCCTAACGGGCGCAGAGCCACATTCAGGGCCACCGTAAACAGATGCTGCTCTTCTGGCTTCGGCATGTTTGAGTTAGGCCCATGGTGAAAACGGGCCTGCCCAGGAGCTGGGAAGGCTGTGCCAGGAAGGGAGCATCTGGGTCCTGGCCTGGGTACAGCAGCGGGCCAAGTCCTCCTGCCCGCGGTGGAGCTGCACGCGGGAGATAAAAGGAGGCCCCTCTGATCTCGCTCGTTGTCTTCGCGAGCGCTGTCCATCTGCACGGATGCTTACGCGTTCTGCCAAAGTGACAACATCGTCACCACTTGCTCAACATTTGGGCTGCTGAACATTTTCTGCGTAATTTAATGCTCAGATGCAATAGTGCATTCCGGTGGGCAGCGAGGCGCCCCGCGGGGGCAGGCAGCTCCCCACGCACTGCTGGCCTAGGGGTGCCTGCACCTCTGAGGAACTTGCTTGCTGTCTAATCCTGTTACCTTCTGATGGGGAATCTGTCCCTCTCAACTCTGAATGGCAGGAAAATCCTGGAAGCCCTGATAATTATAACAGTAAAAACACTTCCCCCCAGAAATCGCAGGGTAGCTGGAGAAGCATATAGGAGCTGGTGGGAAAGGAATTGGAATGACCCTGGGAGAAAACTGGAATACGGTATTTCTGAAGCCAAGACAGCACTAGAAAGCTGAGATTATCCTCACAGAACATAATCTTCTTAGGCTTTGTTCACAGGCAGCACTGGGCTGTTTAAACACAGCAAAGGATGGGGGAGACCCAAACCAACATGTCTGTTATTTAAATGCAGACTAATTTGGCACCCTGCGTCCTTCATCCTCCCGCTTGGGATTCTGTCGGTTGGCTCAGAATAAGTTGTTACAAATCCAGAAAAAAAGAAAAAGACTTTCTGGCATCCTGGTCCTGCTATTGTGCTCGACACGGTATTTTTTTGTAGACCTCTGACTTGAGGAGGCTGGAAATGAGCTACCTCAGAGCAGCGAATTCCTCAGCAGCCTCTGCTGTGTTTTATGGGTGCAGAGCATTGCTGTGACAATTGCCAGGGAAATGGGGGAAGGACTGAGTGCCCTTTTTCTTTATCCGCCTTGGAGGGTTCAGGGGAAATGTCATTACCTTTGCCAGCTTCCCCAGGCATGCGGCTATGTGGCTCGCATCGCTGCGTGGCAGATAGCGTGAGGCTATTGAAGCTCTGTTCCCAGTAAGACAAAGAAATTTTCTGCAGCAGGAAAATACCGCTGCTTTTCCTCTGGAGAATGTGCTGACTCTAGTTATTATAAAGCAGAGGTTGAACGGGTGCATTGGTCATTTAATTGTTCTGCCAAAAAAAAAAAAAAAAAAACAACCAATGTCTTATCAGTAAAACCTAAACTATTCACCATTTTTTCCCTCTGTTAGTCAGATGTATTCTTCCTCATGACTGTCCTCTTCCCATGTACCCTCTGTGCAGACCCAGCAGTGGCAGTCCTGGAGTTATCAGAACTTTGAGACTCCCAGCTCCACAAGTGGGTTGTCTGAAATGTGCAGAAGGGCCATTTCTGTCTCTCTCCCGTGTCACACGTGCCATCTCCCTTCTGATGAAGCCAGTTGCTCAGCATGAACCTTTATGCCTTATCCGGCAGGGTTGGCTTATTTTCTCTCTAATGCCACTGCTAGCTCTATTGCAACATCCTCTGCAAGGAGGACATTGTGCAGTTGTGCTCAAGCAGCTGTTTGCAGAAGAAAAACATATGTATATGTGTAAGGAAATGGTGTCCTGAGTCGTCTTTGCAGATTGCTTGGTGCAGAATTGGCTCAGCGTAGCCTAAATTGTTCAAAGATGTGTTTTTACTGCAGACTGATTTGAGTCATGTAAATTGAAGGTACTGAGCGAGATGTGTTTTTAAAAGGCAGCATTGACTTCACTTTTAAAACAATGAATGAGAGCCATTCTAATGGCATATTAGGGAAGCAGTGACGTTTTGCTAAAAAAAAAAAAAAAAAAAAGATTTTGGGATCAAGAGCATTACTTGGATGAATGTGAGCTCTCATGATAATGTGGGCAAAGCACTAAATAACTTGCTGGATATGGGAAACAGGAGAGTATCAAATAGGAATAACGCTCTCTGGTTTTGGCATGAGTGTGACTGCTATCTGTTTTTTTAGCTTACAGCTGCTATATTATTTGGGGAGGTTCAATCTAAGACTTAAGAGTTATTAAAGGTATGGAAAACTTGCCCTTTAGTGAGAGATGGAAGGTATCACCTGAAAGGAAAGTAGTTACCTACAATGCTGAAGAGCAATTTAATAGTAAATGGCTTTTAAATTTTGAGGAATAAAACCATAACCTCATTGCATAGCTGGAAGTTTAAGCTAGGCAAATTCAGCCTAGAAATACCATCTATATTTTAAGTGATGAAGAATAGGTAATAATAATAGGAATAACTTTCCGTGGTGTGGGCAAGTCAGCATTACTGAGAATTCTCAGTCAGAAGTACCCTCTGCGCCTGAAAGAAAAAATAATACTCTAATTCGAACAGTGTTATTTGACTTCAAGAGCACTCTGAAACAAGGAAGTTGTGTGACTTAGGTTGTGAGGGAGATCAGAATAGATTTCATCATGACTGTTAAATAAAACTATGAATATTCATCCCTTGCATCTACTGAGTCTGTTCTGTTGTAAGCCAAGCACTGGAGGGCATGAAGCAAAGACTTCTCACTCTGTGATATTTCTATCCTTGCATCAGTTGAACTTCCCCAGTCTCCTCCTGCTGTGAGCAAAACTGCAGTGTAGGTGATTTACAGCATCAGCTTTTTCATCCTTCCAGGATGCAAGCAAACACACTTCTCCAATCATTTAAGCACACAGAACTTATCTCACAAAAGCCTTTCTGCTAAACTTTCTCTCTCCTGCTGACTTGCCAGAGCAAAATCACATAATCTATATTTGAAATAAGTAAGTCAAAAATAAAGTTTTTAAATAAGCCAGTGAGTATATTGTCATTTTCTTGACTCACCTCTGCTTACCCATTAGATATAGGGGACTATTTCCTTTTACTTTTTCTCTTCGGTAAAGAAGGGCATGTGGCTTTTGATAAGTTATTCCTTGAGGCTGTAATTTACAGCTCCTCCTCCTCTTCACCAGCCCACCAGTCATGCTCAATCTCCTGTTACATTTTGCTAATACCACCAAGTGCTGGTCATAAACCACTGCCCTAATTACTCAGAACATGGGACTGAACGGTTAGTTAGCAGTGCTATTGCAATTATGGCAGCTTTTCAGGTCTAATAGCACTTCATGTTTCACTGCTTTTTATACGTCACTGGTTAGGATGATGAGGTGGTGCAGAGGTCCTACTGCACCACCTGCTCGTGTTCTCCCTCTCGCAGCAGAGCTAGAGCACCCACGATGATGCTGTTAGATAAAAAGCAGTAAATAACTGGACGCAGCTGCTGGCAGCTGGGGATGAGGGGAGCAGTGCGGCGTGGTGTGATGTGGCAGGCCGTGGTGTGACGTGGTACTGGACGTGCTCTGACCTGTGGATGTAGCGTTCCTGATCTACATTGTTCCATATTCATTTGAGTATCTGGTCTGTTTCACCATCAGCCATCAATACAATATGCACTTTTTTTCTCTCTCCTAAATGTTAAAAGTTTGGGGCAAAGAAGTCTGTTGAGGTTAAGAGCAACAAGTACAAACCTTGGGAAAAGAGATGTATTAAACTGCCCAGAACTTTCCCTTCTATTAACTTTTAGTTTGTAAAATAGTGCGTAAAAAGAGAGAAGCTACAGCCTTGAACTTTCAGTGTATCACAGTATCTTTGAACTAACTGGTGCATGAAATGTTCTTAAAATTCTTTAAAAAACGTGATAGAGAATTATGACTTTTTTTGAGGGATATATGCCAGGAGGGACAATACTGGTATGAAGCATAGAGTTTATGGAGATTGGATATGATCTTGAAGGTCTTAACTATTGCCTTGTAATTAAGAACTTTAATAGTCTATTCTTCTCTCCCTGAAGAATATTCCCCGTTACCAGTTTTTGGAAGACAGTGTTTAAGCAGTGCTCCATGAACACCCTCATAATTGTTAATAAGAAAACCCCTGCATTTTCCCATCATACCCTTGATTCTAGCTAGTAGCCCCTTAGCTGGAGCATTTAGAGAAATTTTAATGAAGATGCATTAAATATATGTAGCACGTTGTTGTACCTAGGTCATGTGATGAGTTGTTTTATTTCATTGAATGTGGATATAGTGCTAAACTGGCAACCTGTCAGTCAACTTCCTCTGTGTTTTTGCAGCATACAGGTGTGGTGACAATAGTATAAGCTCCCTGCATACATTTACCTTGATTTAGATAACATGGCCAATCTATTAAACAGCTGTTCCTTGTATTCACAAAGCACCATGTTTCTTCTTGCTGTTAGGATGCTCGTAGGGTGACAGTGCCTGTTTGTGTGTTTTGCTGTGGTTGTCCCTGCCATGAAGATCAGGTCACTGCCCACCCTTCTCATCTCAGGAGGGTCCTGAGCCACCATCGCACATGGCTTCATCTGCGTATGCCATGGGTGAGCCGAAAGCCAGCTCCCTAGCAGGGAAACGGTCTGGCCTCTTCTCGTCCCCTCTGTGCCAGGCCTGCATCTAAACTTAGGCGAGATGCGTTTCCACATTCTCAATCCCAGAAACATTCTGAAGTTTGAGTAACACCTGGAGACAAAGAGGAACCACAGAAGTGGTGCAAAATGAATGTATGTCAGGGAAAGAAAGACAACAAGGATGGTGATGGATGTTCCTTTGACTGGAAGAGTAGCTGGCTCACCAAAGAGGTTCCTACTGTTGTGTGAGGAGAAAAAGAGAGTACAAATGGGCAATCAGATGGGATGAAAGGTGAGCGCAGTGCAGCACAGTTTATACTTAGCTGCAATAAAGGTGGCTTGCTGGTTGTCAGAGGCAGTAAATATAAATGAACAAGTTTTAAGGCCAAATCCGACCAGGTCACTGTCTGTTGAATACTGCAGTGCAATGTATAAGCAAATTGCTAGAAAAGAGCTAGGAGTCTTCTGATCACATTTGAAACAGGCGATGAAATTAAGCTCTGAGCTAGTGAAATTGTACTTTATTCCTTTATAAATAGGCTACCTTTTTATTATTACAATAAATAAGTAAAAGAACATAAATTCTTATTTCCAATCTCCTCCAAAGGCAACATGCAGAAAATAGTTTTACTAATGGTTAACCACATTTCATCCCAAAAGTCTCTTTCCTGCCCTTGCTATAGATACCGATGACCAGATATGAAGGTGCTTGTGCATCTCTTGCACTGTTACATAACAGCCTATGTTCGTTTTGTGAACTGGTTTATTTTCAGCTTTCTAGCACATGACTATTTTAGGCCATCCTCCTTTCTTGTCCCAAATTCCTTTTGCTCCCTCCCACAGTCCTCCTCAGCCTGCTGCTTTGCAACTAGCGCTAGTCAGCACATCCTTTAAGAAAACACCCTTGAGGAAAATCATGCCATCATGAATGTGTCCCAGACTTTTTCCAAGATATATTCAGAATAATCTTTTTCCTTTTGCTTCTACAGCCTAGGTTGTGTCTTTCCCTATTTCCTTGATTTAAGTTGACAAGACTTGCATTTCCTTAAGTTCAGATCATCTTGTTCTTTGCAAAGTGTGGCATATACCTTGCTTGAACCTGGCCACTTGCGTCCAAATTCGGACTGTCAAATGCTGGAAACAGGCCAGCCTTATGTTTGACTAGCTTAGGATAAAAAAGAGGCTGTAAATAGAAAAAGTTAGATAATGTTAGGTATGATGCGCTTTATAGGGCTCCCAAGCAGACAGATGTTGCAGGTAGGGAAGCTGGGTACATAATGTCGTAATAAGTGCTGAATGCATTGGAGGTCATGAAGCCCTTTAGCCCCTCAGTTACTGTGAACTGCTGTTGGGAGGGATGTACAGCATGAGAGTGACCAGGTGTTCCTGAGTTAGAGCAGGTCTGTAGCGCAGGCCCTCTTGGAGGGGAACGCCCCCCTGAGCTGAAGCCTCTTCTCTGTGTTGGTTCAGCAGTGTGTGTATGCTGTGCATATTAGATAAGTTACTTACAGAGCTCTTGTCACAAATAATACCAAGACAAGGAAAGCAGTATTAAGACTTAAACATGCTTAATGTGAACTGGACATGATACCCCGCTCTTGAACCAGCCTCATATGCCTGCTTAGTCTTTATAATTTTTAAAATCCCTGGACCTTATTCTTAGGCTTTTCTGCTGAACTCTCTGCAGAGTTTCTTGCTGGGTATCTTTTGATAGGATTTTTTTCTTCTATCTTGCCTTTCCAGTGATCTCCGTTGCAGAGTAATGCTTGCTGCCTGCCTCGTCCTCTCTTGTGCCTGCAAGAATCCCATGTTTTGTTTTATTCTTTTTGCCCCTGGAAAAATAGTTAACAGTCACCTCAGTGCCCTCATCCAGAATCACTGCTGTTATTCTTCGTCTCCAGAGCTGGTTCTCTGACCCTAAAAGCAGTCTCTGGATTCTGGTGAGGTTGAAGTCCAGAGCGGGGTTGGACTCTAGCGTGAACCTGCCTTTGTAGAGTATGTCTGCATTACCTCTGCTCTGCCTAGCTCATCCTCCTGCCTCCGTCCGTGCAGAGATGAGGGACGGTTCCCCATGCCATGGGAGGATGCTTGCCATGGACACAAAGCATTTTTGTGCTCCAGCGTGTGTTTGGAAGCTGTGAGCAGGAAGGGAGAAGGAAATGCAGCGGCTGCAGCTTGGCTGCCAGTTAAGCCTTTTCCTGCTCTCTGGGGACAGAGGGAAATACTGTTATCCCCTTTTATCAGCAGCACAATGTGAAAAAAGTGGTGTCGGAGAAAGTAGTCTTGATTCCCAGTCCTGGTGCTATTACTTGTACTGAGTAGTCAGCACTTCTGCCAGAGCTGGGAGCGGGAACCGGAACCCCTGACTGCGCCAAGCCTCTTGATTCCTTATTTCATTACACTTCTTCTGGTTTTATCCTTGCACTATATAGGGGACAACGTTATACCATGCAGCGTTTGACTCTTACGCCCTTTGCTTAGAATTTGCCTTGGAGCGCTGAGGGAGAATTTTCTTCCATTTTTGTGGCTTTATTTTTGGTTATTAAGGAAAAAAAAAAAGAAAGATTAATTTTTAAAGCTAAATAGTACACGTGACTTTATGGAGTCATTGAATAAAATGTTATTGTCAATTTAATACCCACTGAGAGGACGGGGAGAAAACCAATGTGCAAGGGAGGCCCAGGTGTAAGACAGATTGGTGTCTTCGTCTGGTAGGAAGTCAAAGTTAATGAGTTTACCGCAGGGCCGCTGCCGAGCCGAGCTCTCGGGGAGAGCATGCAGCAGCCTGTTATGTACTGGGGCCGGGGTGGGCTAAGGTTACCTTCACAGCTGTAATTTCATTACTGCTGCTTTTTCACGGAAAGTGATTTTTTTTTTTCATTTGTTCAGCAAATGAGGCAGAGGAAGAATGGAGGGATATGTGCCACAAAAGTGGTTTCATAACCCCCACACTGAGTTCGTGTGGCTTAGGAGTGGGAGTGAGCGCGCTAGGTTGGGTGTCTCCTCGCTATGTCCATAGCCCACCAGCAGGGCCGGAGAAGTCAGTGGGTTGGCATCAGATTAAAAGTGGCATGAAAGTGAGAGGGTTTGGGACAGTTTTTCAGAGAACTGCTCGTATAAAGACATTTGCCAAAAGAACCGTTCTTGGTTAACCCCACCTCTCTACAGGCTTCTGATACAATTACTTGAAGTTTGTTCAGTGACCCAGCTGGTCTGAGCTGCTGCTTTGATTATGCACAGGTGAAGTGCGCAGCGAAGTTCTTTACTTGCTCTGCTAAAGATTTCAGGGGGAAGGAAGAGTTCCTTTTCTTTCAAAGGATTTTTGTGCTTTTTTAGAACAGATGATCCTTTAAAAAGCATACAAAGTAGTACTTCATATCTCCAAGTTACTTTGCATGTAAAAGGTGGAGACCAAATTCCATCTTAATTTCCTTTGGAGAGAGAACAGAGACTGTGAAAGCAGGCCGAATTTGCAAGAAAGAGTAAGTAAAAACCATGTATAGCAAATGTGGTGGTTCCAGCTTAGAGAAACTGACCTTGGTAAATTCTTGACAAGGAATATTAGGAGGCTTTTCTGTGCATTTCTCAGCTGACAGGGGGATTCTTTGTGACAGAGGTGTTCTGTCTTCATGGAGAGTGTATGGAGGTTGAAGGAGAGAAAGACCACTTGTTTCTCCACTTATTTCCCACATGCAGGTACCGCTAGCACCTATTCAGATGAGTGAATAGAAGAAATTCTAGTAATTGAAGAAATTAGAGAGCTTGGAACCCAAGGAAGAGCGTGTCTGAGTACCACTGACAGTCTAAGCCTGAACACCTTTCATCATCATTGTCTTAATTGGGAGCTACAGTTCATGTATCCTGAAAATAAGTAGTTACTTAAAAGTTTGATTTTAGATGGAGGTGTGTAATTTAGTTACCAAGTGGTTTGCACTAAAGCTAGTAAGTGAGACTGGCAGTACCCATTCCCTGCGAGCACCCCTGTTGTTCTGCTTCCAATATTCCATTTTTCCATATTCCATTCCAATATTCCCAGTTCAGCTTTTCAGGAGATCAGGCTACAGTCCTACATACTCGTAACTCTGGTATATGTCTGCCTTGCTTGTTCACTATATTATAACAGCAAGTCTAGTATGACCTTAGTACAATGAGATTGTAATTTGCCACAAAATAATTTGTTAAGAACCAGAGGTTTGTCATCAAGGTCTAAGATCTATGCTCAAAATTATAAATAAAAATATTTTTTTACCTGCCAATTTAAGGCAGGTATCATTAACTGACTACAAATTTTTTCACTTGCACTCAGATCTTGCTCAGGTTGGAATCAAATAAAATTTGTCACCATTTGGCACTTCTGCACTGGCCCTCAAACACAAGTGTTGCATGTTGCTGATAAAAGCATTGCCTTTAGGTGATTAAATGAATGCCAGATACAGTCCGAAACTAATTTTAAGCACTTAAGGGCAATTTACAGCACTTGTTACATTGGATGCAAAAGCTGGTTGCTGCAAAGTCAAAGATTGTTGCAGGATAGCCAGTAGATCAAATTAGCATAGCTAAAATGATACTGGGTTGTTTCAAAGGCCATTTGTTAATGTACAAGATATGTGGAAAATCTCTTATTTTGAAAAAAATACTACCCATCTAAACCTATCTAAACAAAGATATACCAATACAGAAGATGCCTTTGCAAAACAGCAGATCTGAAAGAGAATCTACATTTAAGACACTGTGAGCAGATAATCTACAAAATTTTGTTCTCCTACATTTTACCTGAAAAAAAAAAGAAATCACCAGCTAATACCTAGCCATTTAGACTGCATTTTTCATTTTTGAATTTGAATGTGGCCAATGAAATCTGAAGCATAACCGTAGTTTGGTAGACAGGTAAAATGTAGTCAGCTTCTCCAAGTCTGTGCTCAGCAGGTTACATTGTTTCCCCAACCAGTCCCTTGACCCATCCTAGGCAGACTGCATGGGGACTCTCTCTAAAATACATTCCCCACATGTTTCTCCCATTTGGTGGAGGAAGGTTTTAATGCTTCTGATTTTAGGGGGAAAAAAAAGTCTGAGAATTTTACAAAATTTGCAAGTCTGGCTTTTGTATTTTTTAAATCCATATATTCCTTTTTTCTTTTTTTTTCTTTTTTTTTTTTCCCAAATGCAGCCATACTGGCAAGAGAAATACTCAGCTTACATAATTTGCAGCTGACATGCTGGGTTTGACCTTAAATAGAAAAATATATAGAATAAAGAGTTTGTTTTCTGCCTTATCGAAGTTGTTGGGATAAAAAATCTGTTTACTGAAGGAAAGCTGTTCAGGTGGTGTGAACTGATTTCAGTGGCGCTGCGCAGATTTACCTTGGCTAAAAACTTGGCTGAAAATCAGATTCAATTCCACTGCAGATGAAATGGCTTAAGAAACATCCAGAAGAAAAAATGCAGAGAGGCATAAAATACCTGGCAGCATCTGCTTTATATTTAACTTAACCATGTTTCAGAGAGGAGCTGGTTAAGGCTTGTGTAATGAAGAGATGATTTGGTGTCATTTGCTGTGGGTTCTTAGCACTTACCTGGGATATGGTTTGATGGTATAGCTGCCCTCTCCCCTGCTCCAGCAGCACTTGAATCATCTTCATGTTGAATTTCGAGAGCCACTAGAAGGATGAGAGACAGAAGTGGGTGCCAGGTCCTGGCTGACAAGCCACATGGGTTTTGCAGTTACCTCATGCACTGTAGTGGAAGTGCACAAAGCATGAAGGGTTTCTGAGAACAGAACGATCTTGTGTTTGATCTTCTGCTCGGAGCATCAGAGTGATGAAGAGTGAGGAAACCTTTCCAGAGATATTTTTTTTAATTGTTTGGCTAATTCTGGAAAAGAATGGGGTTCATTTTACTAGTCAAAAAGTATTTGTATCAGTTGTGCTGTTCAATTCCTTTGAATTTTTGCAACAACGTGGATTAGACTACAAGTGAAAATGACAGAGCCTCAGTAGAAGCATACTTTTAGCTCCCTCTAAAGAGAAGATGTATGGAATTAAAAGCTAGACTTGAACACAACTCAGATTCCAAGGTGTTTGTACCTAGATAGAGATTTGAACATCCTGGGTTAGATTTATTTGGGCTTGGAGTTAAAAGGCATCCGAAATCTTGTGAATTAATGTGCTCACCTGAGATTTAAAACGCAGTTTTGTGAAAGAAGAGCTTCTGAACAAAGGTGGAAAGGTGATGGCAATGGCCGTGAGAAGCTGGTGCTGTGACCCCCCCCGCAGAGTGCTGCCGCTAGGGAGGCTGCGTTCGCCCGGCCGCTGCGCTGCCCAAACGCGGCTGCGCCTCGGCACCTGCTTCATTCCATGGCAGCCTGGGGCACACACAGGGGTAAGACACATTTATGGGGTTGTTTTGCATAGATATACCCAGAATTTGGCAGAACAGACACAATATCATGCAAAAGTTTGCTGCTTTTGTTCTGCATGGAGAGAGTGCTTCAGATTGATGCTACAGGCTTCTCGTGATGAACATAAAGGCATTCCCAGTACTCCCACACTGTGCCAACCCAGGAGGAAAGGATTTATCTCCATTTTCAGCTTATGGTTCCATGAATGGTAGAGGAACATGAATTAGAGGAACACTAATTGCTCTGTTTGTTAAGATATCATTATGAATTTATGTTTTGGATTTTAAGGAGTTGTAACTCCACAAGCTCCTTCTGAAAGCCCCCTTCCTGCAAAGAACATACATCCTGAATGGCTTGGAATTTGTGTCTCACTTTACGTCTCTCTCACACTGTGAGGTGTAATTCAGAATTTCACAATTTACATTTACAGAGACAGTGCGAGAGGAAAAGGGCCTCATTGGCTGGCTAGTACTGCAGCGCTTCCGTGAACATTCCTCAGTTTTGGAATTCTCTTCACCTCCAGACTGAAAGAGCCTGACTGTGTTGACTATGAACATGTCAGAAGTTCAGAAGTTTGGGGTTTTGTTTTGGTTTGTTTTTATATAGGAGTGATGCAAAAGGGACAGATTGCTTGGTGAATGGTTATTGCATTGTTGCTTAAATTGAGAATGTTTTATTATTGTTTAATTATACTTTTTTAAAATGCTTTGGAAGACTTTTAGGTAATGGCAACAGCGCTATGAAGTCTAGAATTTTTATGGGGCTTCTGTGGTCTGCTCTTCCTGCTGGTCCCTCTTTCCATGTTGCACCAGGAGATTTTTCAGCGGGCAGCCCCCCTCCCTTCTGATCGGCAGGAGAATGGCAGCTCCTGCTGTGGGGGCAGCCCTTCACCTCCGCAGCTTGAGATCCCCGTGCAATTGCAGTTCACAGGGAAAATGCTATTTGAGCTGCATAATGAGGGGATAAATTGTTATTTGTCAACCAATGTAAAATAAAGTAGATAACTTTATCGCACGTTTTATCATCAGGTGAAGCAGAGGGAGGATTTTTAAGTTCAATTTCAATAAAGAGAAGATAATAGAAAGCTGAAATTCTTAAATTGGCAGCTTTTATTGTAGTTAGTGCTTTGGTTAATCTTTTTAATTTATCACTTAGTACAGGGCAATTACCCAGCATATGGAAGTGAGCCAAGGTTATTGTATTACTGAGATATGTTTGCAGTGTGCAAGCTGGAATGAAACGATCACGGCCTATGTTATCAGTAGGTGCAATAGTGGTAACAGCTCTGTTGAGAGCTCCAGGTAGATTTCAGATGGTGACCTCTTGTTCCCTCTTATCAGTTCAATATTAGGTAGAGAAGCTCTGTGAGAGATGCTTGGCTCACAGTGATTAATGCTGTTCTGACTTTAATTGAAAAGGACCAATTGATAGGGTAAATTTTTAGGGATTTGTTTCAATCATTTGATCTGGCAAATCATCAATTATCATTATCTAAATTAACATAGATTGGCACAAGGGCAGGAGTAAATTACTTTATGGATTACCTCAAATACAGTACACAAATCATTTACTTGGCCTAATAGATGTGTTCTTCACATGATGAGCTGATGCTTAAGGTGCTTTAGATTTCCACGTAGAGTTAATTATTTTCCTCTCAATTCAATATTTGCCCGTACCTTCATGTTCAGCAGGTTTTGCTGATATTTAAAGCATAAAAACAGAATACTGGAGAATACAGGAGAAGGGAGTAGATACCAGTCCATTTCTATAGTGATAGAGAGTTGTCTAGCAGTCATTTATTTTGTGTGACATAGACTGGCTTTTTGCAGTATTCTAATGGAAAGATTATCTTTGGCTATAGACAAGCAAATAGGCCTGTTCAAAAAAGCACATGAATAGTCATTGGCGTCCTTATTGACAGTTTCAGGTAGAAATTGAAGAAAATTCTGTACCTTCACTGGGAAAATTGCTTTTCCCAATGAAGAGTGCAACACATGGGCAAGGATGTCTGTGAACCTCTCTTTCTTAAATCAACCTGTATCCGCTTTGTAAGCTTCATGTTCTTCATATTCTGGGGCACTCTGCCCCAGAGTAGAGCACTCTGCACTAGCACTAACTTTTTTTTTTTTTTTTATCACTTATATGTGATCAAATTGAGATGTCTCTACATCAACCACTTTAAACAAAACCTCTAAAAACAAGTAGTCATTTCCAGAGTACAGAGAAATATCTTGGTTCTTGCTAAATCCCAGATCTGTAATGCTGCAAATATTTTGAAGATAATTATTATCTATTTCTTTAATTATATATGTAGCAAAAACACTACATGTTCATCCTTGTATTTTCTTCTGTGCCATTTTATTCTATGAGAGGAATTAAAATGGAAGAGTACATAGGTTGGGAAGGAGAAGAGAGATGGTTGTGAAATCCTCATTGCTGGAGCCATTCAGGCTGGATGGGGAAAAGCATGAGATGGTTTGGAGAAAAGCCAGTTTTTCTCTGGGAATGGTGGTAGTATCTAAGAAGATTGACTATGATTTTGTGAAGCAAAAACCAAAAGATGTGACTGGCTTTAATCCTGTGCTTGAAACTCTTGCTAGATATCAGTGTACTTCTTTAGGACTCTTTGACTTTGTTGAATTGGTGCTATGGGTCTATAATTTTTGTGTTCCTTTTATCTCCAAGATATAGGTTCCTATCTGTGAGGCTACTACTTTTGCCTGAAAAGATAATGTAGAAAGGAAGATGTTTTGTAATAAATAAAAATCTGCCTTTTCGCTTCTTTGGATTTTAAAGAAGTTATTGACTCTTTGAATAAGTCATTATTTATTGTTAAAGGACATTATTTATTTTCAAAGGATGATACAGCCTTAATGCAAACTGACAGCTTCAAGTATTCCCCTGGATAGTCAAATTCATCACTGTTGGCATGACTAAATGCAGAACATGTGTGTACTCAGCTTGCTACAGTGGGTCTAGAAGACATGCAAATTGTAATCTCAGGGTCAAAAGTAAAACCCGTTGTTTTTATTTTTAGTGTTTTTCCTAGCACATATTTGTTTTGCATTAAAATGTATTAATTTATACAATTTTCCTTTTTTTAAAAAAAAGCACCCATAATCTCTAATAGCTTCCAGAGTTCAGGGAGCCTCTTAATTCCTGTGCAAGAGTCACTTTTAGAGCACAATATTACAGATAATATATGCAGCAAGAATGAAGTTGCAGGGGAGAAGTACAGTATTTTATTCAGCCTAGAAAAGGAATACGATGGGAAGAATATTATTTTTTTGGATTTGAGGAAGATATCACGGAAATTGCTTACCCAGTTGGAAAATGGAATGCAGGTCCACAGATCTGTAGGCCTATACTGTTAGCAAATTTCTGATTAGTTTGCATGTAGAGTCTGTATACCCAACTCTTGGAGCATATGAAATGCCAGGAAAGAAAAAAAAAGTATGGAATAAAATAACTGCCTGGAAGTATCCCCAAGTGTATCATCTGCAGCGCTGCTCCATCACAATTAAAAGACTATCTCAGCAAAGGGAAATTGAGTGACCTGGTAGTAGTGGAAAAATGGATGCAGCAGAAGAAAATACTGGGCTCTAGAGGAATCTTTAATCTTGCAGAGGAAAATATAACCCAAACCAATAACTAAAGTAAAGGCTGAAGCTTACAGAAGTTCAAATGAAAAATTAGACAAATTTTTAATGGGATGTTAGACCATATGTACATAAAACCATCACCAGAATTACTGTACTACTTTTTCTTGTGTTCCCTTGCAGGCAGGAGGTTTTCTGGTAGTTGTCTTTAGTGCTCTGAAACACCTTCATCCCTAGCCTAGCTTACATGTGGGAATGCACAGTTTTAGTAGAGAGTTAGATACAGCAGATAGTTGTGAACCTGCTGTTTTGTTTTTATACTAATTAGAGGCCAACTAAAGTTGGATGGATTGTGCTCCTGCTATGACTCCACATCATTGATTCATTGCTAATTTACCAGGGAAAGCACTGTAACGAATGAGGTGCATCTGCATAGCTTCTGTGGTAGCTGTGTCTTTCTTGCTACAAACACGCTCGAGCTTTTAGGAAAGGTCTCCCTGGCCAAATATCTGTAATCCTAGGCTAGGATTGGACCCAAAATTAAATTCTGTTTTGAGTACGAAATACCCAAACCAAGAGGAAGTCTAATGATATTTCCAGTAGATGATGCTTTGAAATAAACTAGCAGCAAGGATGAAGATCAGTGGAATCATTTGTTTGCTGATGAGACATTGTTGATAGCTATCCCGGTTGCATCTTCTGCTCTACTGCACACCTAGTTCTTTGACATAGTGTGGTCTCAGCTGCTGGGATCAGCTTTAATTTATTGTGAGCTGAGCTGAACTGCACCCATCATAGTGACAAAAAATGTACCTGAACCTTTTGATGAGGCTGCAGATCTTTAGCACATCCTGGGCTTGTGTATTTTCCCCGCACGGTTCAATGAACATATTCTACTTCAAGAGGCAGGGAGGGAGTGAATAGCTGTTTACAAAGATGTGAGCAAAGCTGTTTCCCTCAGGCCAACGTACATTTAAAAATCTATTTTAACACATGCACTTATAATATCTGTTTCTTACGCAAACAGTCAATGTAGCAAATCTTACCACTTGCTAATCCTACTAGCAAAATAGGAAATGAAAAAGACTGTTTATCATTTTCTTCTGTTACTACTTCCCACCATCATAGTTAGGGCTATAGGTAGATGAGAATGCTTCTTTAGTCATGAAGACATTGCAGGAATGTCATGCCCATTGGGACCATTGCCAGTCACGTAGGGTTAAAACTCTCTGAAACGCACAGGAGCGGCTGCTGCACCATTTCTTTTGAGTTGAACCTCTGCCTGTAAACCAACAGTCTCCTTCAAGCAGTCGCTGAGAGATCCAGTGTGGGTTGTATTTACTAAGATGCTACCGGTGTGACCACATCTAGCCAAAGGAACAAGACCAATGTGTCTCTTCAATTAGCAGCTATATTTTTTTCTATAGTTAACTGTTATTGATTGCTAATGATTTAAATCATTGGGTGAGCATTCTAAGAAAATATTTGTGTATGCTGGCTAAATTGGCTTATGGGCACAGGGCAGCATGGTGGTGTTATGTGTTGATGTTGAAGGAGGGAAACAATGAGCAGATGTGCACCGACTGCGCATTGATCACAGTCTTAGGTAACCATCCAGGCCACCTTTCCTGTTAACATGGTGAAGCTGAGTACCTCTGTGGGATACGAATAAATTTTAATCTGTGTTTCCTTAGATGTGCTTGTTTTTGAGATGTTCTCACCCTACTCTCAGTTGAGGTGGAACTTGATGGAACCTGGTCTATGTACACTATTTCTGCTTAATCTCTCTCTATGCTGTCCTGTACCACAATCACATGATGTATATATGATGTGGAGGCATCATTGTTGGTAGACATACAGGTGTGGAGAGAGAAAACTCTCGAGGCGGTTGCTGACGTGACAAAAGTAGGTCGTCCACCCTACTCTCAAGCACTCTGAAGTCTTTCCCTTTGGCTGCGGCTCGTGATCTTTGGCATATGACATTTACGGATTTGCAAAAGCTTCTTATTGGGCTCGTGGGTGGTTTTCAATATGTTTCACAGTTCGTATGCCTTGTAGAAGCACCTACTTGCTTTTCTAACTGGAAATTGTTGTGTTTTCCAGATTGGAATGATTCGGACCTTATGAAAATCAAAACTGCTTTTTGGTCGTAAGAAATGGCAAAGTTAAATCTTAATGAAATACATTATAAATAATAGCATATGTTGCCTTCTGTGAAATGGCTTATGGTGAATTTTCTTCAAAGTGATATATTTGCAAATTAGTACCTTTGTAATTAAAACAATCAAGATATTGACTACATGGCAGATTTTTTTGTGACTGCTGATTTCTTTTGAGGTGTAAGCTTATAGCAGAAGGTGAGGAAACTGCTACATCTGATGGAAATATACTAGATAAAAGCATCACCTTCCAACCAAGGTAGCACATTTTCCACTGTCAGATCAGTGTCACTGTACATTTCCATGTAGAACCATTGGTAATGGAGTGGAAGATTAGCTTAGCCACAGGAGTGTGTTTTATACAGATGTTTCAGAGGCTCTTTTGTACTTTCTACCATTTTGTGGAAGGAATTAATTCAAACCAGGTATCTAACCACTCCATTTTCTTGATGCTTTAGTTGGAAAGATAAATGGCCTTGAGACTCAGGAAGGTAGTGGAACGGATAGATTTTCTTTTGTCTCCTCATGAGTGGAAAGGTATTACTGGCTAGATACAGACACCATGCGGGGTACCCTACAGCTCTGCCAGTGCTGTTCGCCCTTCCAGGCGCTTCCAGCCTGGCACTTTTTGGCAGTATTTCCAGCGTGCTTCATTTCTGACATGCAGCACTCGCCACTCTCCTCAGCTTTCATACAACTGACACCTGGCATCTTTATCTTGAGCAGAAGAGATGTTTGCAGATTAGCAAGTACATTATGGGCAACTGCAGCTTTGACTGTTCCAGTTCACAGCCCCAGCTCTTGCAAGCACTTCTGTTGTGGCCTTCAGCAGCTCTGCAGTCCGAGTCTGATGCCTTTTGCTGCTGAAAATCAAATGTGACTTTACATTCTGCCTTCATCATTCCTCACAATGTGTTTTTGCCCTGGTGAGCAGAGTTGCAAAAATTTGCTCCGAGCTAATCATCTGAGCACTAAATGATCAGGAAAAGCCCCCAAGCTGCACTGTGGCACTTCTGAAATAATTTTCTCAAGATCATTTAGTGAGTAAAGCTATTTACAGTTTCACTTCACTCAGAAATAATTGCAGGAGGGCAAGAACCATAGATGGAGAAAAAAAATCCATTATTTTTGTGTGACTGTATTATTGTTTATCTGCTTATGCATGCAGCCATTCTTTTAACAGGCTGTAGATGCTTGAGAGTCCTATGTTTTTCTTGTGTTTGATGAAGTCCTGTGCAATCTGCAGTTTCTGCGACTGAGTATTTTGCAGGGTATCGTAACCATGGCTAATACCCACCCATAAAAAGCAGCTGGCTCTGCCTTTAGCAGCTTTTCTTGGAGGCAGCATTCGTGCAAACCGCAGGATGGCCCGAAAGGCTGGGGCTACCAGTGAGTGATGTGCTGCAGCCCTCGGACCTCAGCTTTGTCCATATGGCCATTTGGCGACGTTGCGGACCGATGGCACAAGCTGCTGTGGAACTCCACGGCAAGGCGCAGCTCCTGATAGCTGCGTAATGAGTGAGTGAGTGACACTAATGAAAGGAGATGTAATTAAATTCCTGTTTTGTTGACCCACTGGATGTTAACTGTCTCTAATTCTTTGAGCAGATTTCAGCGATGTGCTGGGTGTAGTGCGTACACGCCGGGGAGGTTCTGGTTAGGTATTAGGAAGAATTTCTACATGGAAAGAGTAGTCAAGCATTTGAAGAGGCTGCCCAGGGAAGTGATGGAGTCACCACCCTTGGCAGTGTTCAAGAAACATGTGCATGAGGCACTTGGGGCATAGTTTAACAGGTACGGCTTAGAGAGGCTTATGATTGGTCTTGATGATCTTGAAGGTCTTTTCCAACCATAATGATTTTATGATTATCAGACTGTGCTATTTCTACTGAGATGATGCTGGGTAAGATGCAAAGGAAAGGCTGTTTTAGGGGCGTGTTGACTACTACAAATGTGATTTGGTTTCCATACCTGCTTTGTCCTCACTGAATGGATGAGAGGAAGCTCAAGCATGCCAAATGTGGTTTAACAACATACATAAATAATCTTCTAGAATTACCAACCTGTAACTGGTTTGGATGTTTGAAAGCTATTTATAATTTACCTTGGCATACAAAAGCAAAGCTAGATGTGGAAATTGCAGTGTAGCAGTGTTTGAAAGGTATCATCATCGGGAGGATACATAGAGGATGAAAGATGATGATGAATTGTACAGAGGAAGTTATGTTCCAATCTGGAGCTCACTTTGAGTTACTTGCGTCTCAACATTAACTTTCAGTCCAGCTGAGTCGATAACTCCTGAACTGTGCCTTTCAGATTTTAGTTATATTATTTCACATGCTATTACATGTCTTATTTATGATAAAAATTCCAAACATTTTAGAAACAGATTATCTTTTGGGACATCTCGTCAGTAATTCTCAGCTTCACAGAGCCTTGGTGAAGATACCAATCGTTTACAAGGAAAAGTGAGATTAAGAATGTGTGTGTTTGTATCTTTCTTTTTAATAAAATTCTGCCAGTGGAAGTAAGGAGAAAGAGCCAGAACCTTATGATGAAACCATTCTTCCGAGACAGCCCGGAAATGTCTTAGGTCCCCTTTGTGCTTTACAGACCACAATTGGGCATTTCTCCTTTGTGCCTCAAATCCATGTTCTTTTTAGCTTTTTATGATGGTGATGACTTTGCTTTTGTATTTGTAATGTGCTATCAGCATTATAGCGAGGGTCTTACAGAAAATAACAAGTTCTTAGTCCCGTTACTCCTGCCTCTTAGATATTCCTAAACTACAGGAGGCGTCACTGTGTCAGTCCACAACGCAGAGCAAAGTCAGGACTCTTGAGGTGGTCTCACGTGGTTAAAATGGGGTTTTGTTGTACTGTTGTATTTTAATGTATATTTTGCAAAGCTATGGTTCCTGGAGTATTTCACATTCAGTATTATACTCAAGTATATGCAACATTAGTGGTGACTTCAAAGTCCACAACAGCAGTAAGGATAAAATGGAGCTTCTGCTCCAGAAGTGTATGAATCTACTGCATGAGCTGAAGGAGAATCTTTGGAGAGTATTAGTTAGTGCTAGTATACAGCTGCATGTTATGAATAATATCCAGCCATAAAGACATAAAAATGGGATAGAAACACATCGATCCTTTCCCTGAAATACATTCCCACATTCTGAAAATTAACCAAAGTCAGAGGCTGTATTTACATCTTGGAGTGTAAATCACCAGTGGATTTGTCTTTTGTGAATTGTTCTAGAGACTTTTTCAGTCCATTGATACTTTATGGTTGATATAAACAAAATTGTAGCCTAAGAAAGAAGCAACACAAATGTAATTATGAATTATGTGAGGAGAAGGGGAAAAAAAAAGCCTTTCCTTTTATTGTAACTTTTTATTGTTATAAAGCTGTGGCTTGATAATCTGATGCCTCTTCTTTATTGTCAAATGTTAGCTAATTATTCCCTCTTCGTCTTCCCGGGGCCTTGCAGAGCTTGGTAAATTTCTGCTGTAAAACTTCCTAATCAGTCTTCTACATTGAAAAATGGCAATCAATTTAATTTCTCTTTGTTCATACACCTTTCTTGAGTGTGACTTTTCCGAAGAGCATTTCCCCTCTGCAGAAAGCATGGGTATGTTTGAAATGTATGTCGTTCGATAGGCTGCTTATCAGTAAAAGGCAGCCAGTTTCAAGCCCTGGAGGGCACCCTCCGTTGCTCGGCTGGTGTGCACCTGATGCTCGCCGATAGGGACCCCAGCTCCAAGCAGAGACACGCGTATTGAGGTGTGCGGGCTGCAAGCCGTCACGGCGGGCTGCTCCCGGTTCCAAGCGTGCGGTTTAGCAAAGCTTATCCACATCCCGCTGCCCTCCTTCGGGGCCTTGGGATTTCAGAGGACTTGGGATTACAGCCTGGTAGAGGTTGAACTGGCTCTCGGTGGGTTTTTTCTTTTTTTTCGCTTGCCAGCACCTACACCTAGGCTTTTCTATAGTTTGCAGGAGAACGAGTTTCACAGAGCTGCATCAGCTCTGTTTTCTTGTGGTATAACCAGGAAAAGGAAATGATGCAAAAACTTGAGAGTAGCTCCGAAGAACTGACTAGAATTAATAAAAATAGCTGAGCCTTTGGGAATGTCAGCCTTCACTTTGTACTACTCCATGTAGCATCAGGGAAAGTTTATTAGTAGAAGAGAAAAGAACAGGCTTAGGATTTGAATCGTCTCCCCTTCCTTCCATGCCTTTTTTTTTTTTTGACCCCCTCCCAATAGCAGTTGGTCTCTTCATAAACATACTCTTGGCCATAAGTTGTGATAGCAAAACAGAAGCTTGTATTCACAAGCAAGAGAAATGACATTTTTCTGAGTCCCCATAGCAAATAAATAAATGCTACTTATTTTTGAGATTTGTGTGTGCGTGGGGCGATGTAAAATGAAAAATGAAAAAAAAAAAGATTCCGTAGGATTCCACTGAACAGTTAATGCAATGCCTTGATTTGTTACCTAGAGTTAAATAACTACATATATTTAAGGAATAACTCTCTTATAATAACTTTAACCTCAATGGAAGAATCAGGTATAGCAACTTGTGTAATAGTGATACCAATATCCATAATTGAAAACACCTAGTGGCATTCATTTACAGAATATTGTGCCTGTGTCCAGCACAAGCACAGCTATTGTGCTGCATGCACTTGTTTTATTCTAATCTTACAAAGGTAGAGTTTATAGAAATTAAGTGTCTTGGCATTTGTGCTGTGGATGAGAGTCACCTCCAGTGAAACCAGAAGGGTTGTTATTCTTGCGAGTGCCAAAGGGACTGACTAGCACGACAGCAGCGTACGCACCATTTCATCCGGCTCTCAAAGGTGTCCTGTCCTTGCCAGAGTCACAGAGTATATGGGATAATCTTGATGGAATCAAGAGTGGTTTTAAATTTTTCTCCCTGTTTTAAGTCAGAAGAGCCGAAAGTGTATGTATATTTGTGTGAATGGCTGGTAACAGGAGTGCAAAATGCTCTTTTGGCCAGTAACAGCTTGCACTAGTTTCCCAGCACTAACATTGGCTTGCCTATTTAGAGGTGCAAGAACGAGGAGGGAGATCACGTTAAGATGTTGTATCAAAAAGCGGCACAGTCTCAGTTGAGATGCCCTTGCTGTGGGCAGTCTCTTGAGGTTCAGCTGCGTAGAAAGAGGAAGTCTCTATCTTAGAAGGTGGTTGAAGAAAAGCTGCCCACAGCATCGTGCTTCTCCATATCTCTTGCTTTGCCTGTATAACACACCAAATGAGGTGGGGTGGGATTTAGGTGGGAGTTCAATCTTGTTTAGTATTAGAGTAAATTTAATTTAAAAATGAAGCTGATAAGAAATGAGGACCTAGTTAGAGATTCTAATTTGCAAGAATCATCTCTTCAGTTTTATCCTATAGCTACCTTTTTGGACAGCACTACAGTACATAAACCTATCGGTTTTCTTTGAAATCAGTCAGCCAGCATTGTGCAAATAGGTGAAAGCAAAACACATGGAAATAATGAGACTTGCTCAAGGGAAGACACGGTAGGTTGATAAAGGCATCTCAGTTTCTAGGGGGTTACTTACATTAACCAGGGAATTGAAAAAAAATTAAAGGAACTAACAAAGAAGCAAAACAATTTGATGAAAAATAGAAGAGAATAAAGATAATTATTATAGTAATGATAACTACAGAGCATGGAGTTCACTTGCAAATCTAAACAGTCATTTTCCCAATATTATCCTAGATAGTTCTCAGAATTATGCTAAATAGATAAATGTCTAATGATACAGCTCAATAAATGATATTTCAGATAATGAACATGAAAAATAGAAGTGAAAGGTCTCATGCATATTAGTAAGTAAAATAGTGGTCAGCGAGATGTATAGGCTATGTCAAGTGTGTGAATAAAGGTGATGTGAATGATGACTTTGGTCCTTCCTTTTCTTGGTTTTGTGTGGGGTTTTTTTGGGTTTTTTTTGGGGGGGTTGTTTTATTTTTGGTTCTGGCTTCTGTATGTATCTTTGTGCTGCTCTTCTGATGGCTTTAGGGAGCTGCAACAATGATGATCTTTTCCATGTTCTTTGCCTGCATTCTGGTAAGGAGCGTATCCTGGTGCAGGCTTATCCGTGTTGATAATAGGCTCTGTAGCTGTGGGGAAATGCTGATACCATACTGCAGCATCTCTCATCTTGACATTTACTCTTTAGCAGATTGAAAAGAATAATGAGTGCTCGAGGTGCTGTATTGTGGATTGTCACCAGTCAGAATGGGTGATTTTAATGGGGTCTATATGTCTCTTCTTATATGTTTTGTAGTAAATGTGTATTATCTCTTTGCTTTCCTTTTTCCCTGCCCTTAATCTTTTTTGCTTGCTTTAAATTCCTCTTTCCTCTATCTATTTTTCACTGTTCTCACACCATTTTTGTCATTTTCTCTTTCTTTCTCTTACGTGCTTCTTTACCTTTTTTCCATTCTCTTGTGCATCATTGTGTCTTTATCCTAGGTGTAGGCAAGCCAGGCAAAAGCACACAGTGGATGTTAGGCCATTGTAAATGTAAATTTAAAAATCTGTGAGAAGAAACTGCACAAGGACTTGTTCAAATGAGGGAAGCCTGGGTATGAGAGGGGAGAAGGGCCACTTGTGCCCCAGGGTTTTACCTGTTTGTGCCCTCTCTGCCTCCTGAGAGTGATGATGGTAAATCCACTAGATCTTCTTGAGTGGAGCTATAGAACTTCAGATGTCTGATCCAGGATTTGGGTAATCACAGTGTATGAAAGGATGTGTTCTCACATAGGAGGCACAAGAATTGTAATTTATGGGTGTTTTCTGAAGCAATGTAAAGTTTTGAAAAGGTGATTAGCACTTTTCGGAGAGCAGGCTGCAAGTAGATGCAAATAACTATGCTGTTTGTGTTCTAACTGGTGGATTTTAATTGCAGAGCCTGGCAATTTATTCCTCTAATTCTAGTTAATTGGTATATTGCTATCCTGTGTATAGTACATACACATCTGGATTTATCTGTTGTACCCGTCACCTAATATAGATGCATTTTAGAGTTATGTTCTGTAAACAAAAGGAGAGGGGAAGCCAGTTTGTCTGGCTACACTTTTGAGTTTTCCTTATGCTGCAAGTAAAACAGGCTTCTGACAAGTCCAGGGTGAAAATAAAATTAAGGTAATGTTCTCACTGCAGTCATCGGCAATAGGCACAACTGGAAAATAGGGCAGTAATGAAATGAAATAACATCCATAGTAAAAAGTATAGAGCAATAATTGATTATAAACTGGAAACATGATTCTCATTTATTCCCAGGCCTTTTTTATGAAGTGATTATAGCGTAGAAGACATTCAGAGGCAATACAGAGGTGCTTGAAAACAAAACAACACAATGTTTAAGGATCCTTTACATTGAAGGATAACTTGACCTTAGTATCAATAAGGGTGTTGCATTGTGTATTTGTATATGCAATACTTGTATCATCTGTACATCAGAGTAATTTATAAATAGAAATGCAGGGGTCTGTAGCTTGATGAATGCACCAAGAGTTGCCGAACACCCAGTAAGAAACGGATTTTATGTGTGTATAACTCACATGCAAGCAATGGAGTTACTCTTTACAAACACTGTTTGAAACAGAAGGAGAATCCTGTGCAATAACTGTTTGTTGTTTGTTTGTTTTTCATCAAATGATACCCTGTGCTCTAGTCTGCCTTGTATGAACAATATTATACACATGTTCATCTGCAGTACTGCTCGAGGGCAGCTGTGACCCTGTAGTCACAACCATGATGGCTGACAACCGTCAGTCTCAGTTATATTCTTCTTAGCAGTTTCTAAGCAATTGTGTGTCTGATGAAGGTGGCTAAGAACCACCAAAAATTATGTTCTCTGTTGTGCAAGATGTCTTGCAGATAGAACTCAGCCAGAGTGGAACCATATCGTTTGTTCAGGTTGTCTGTCTGTACAACTTTTGGTTGCGTTCTGCAACAAGAAACAAAGCAAGAACTGCAGCAACTTGGCAAACATTTTTGGAATTAATCCTGGAGATTTTATGTAGAGCTTCTTGTTCATAGTACCTCAGTCTCCTTCCTTTGACGTAGTTTGATTTGGTGGCGTTTAGGTTGATTTGCCTTCCAAATGTAAAGAGGAGAGTTTCTGCTGCTCATTTCATTTTCAAAGTTGATTTGAAAAAAAGTGAGCAGTGGACAAGCACAGGGTAGGAAAGATCATATGGAAGTGAGAATCGTCTCCTTTTCCTTCTCACAGGATTGCTCCAGGCTATAACTGAAGTGTTCTTAACATAGTAGAAACTATACATAGATTTCATACAAGCAAAGTGATTCCCTGTGCTCAAAAACTTACTGTATCATTTTCTCTCATTTTGACTTTAAATAAATACAAAAAAAAAATCCATAGCTGGAGAGTGCAAAAATGAGCTGGTTGAGCAAAGTTTCTAGGGTCATGCTTCATATCACTTTACTACTCAAGTATGCCAAATGGGACAAAAATGACCGAACAAGTGCAGCCATATTTCTCTCCTCATGTTCTCCATGCCTAGTGGACTTGTGGTTGCCTAATCTTCACTTCCTTTTGATGTTATTGAGCCATTGGTTTCTACTGGAGCTGGGACTGCACGCTCAGCATGGATCAGCTCTTCAGTTCCTGGCCACTTCAAAACACCCTTGAGATTAGGTTCCATGTGCCTATAGAAAAACTCACTGTAAGTGATGGAGATCTTAGGGTTTATTAAGATAAAACACAGACAGGTAGATGGCTTGAACACTGAGATGTAGCTGAGCCTTCAATTTAGGGCTGGAATCTAGTACACAACCTACATAAGCTAAAATGATGAGAACTTTGTTTTTATGTCTCATTCAGAAGAGGAGAGTTCCAGCAGCAATCTGCCTTCAGCAGTGCAGTGCCTGTGGGCTCATAGACTAAATAACAACTAGAGGTATGAGAACTCTCAAAATACACTCCACAGCTTGTTTTTCATATTACCTGTCTTCTCAGTACCCACCAGACCCAACCCCATCCTTTTTCAGCTTGCAATACCAGAGAATCTCCAGGTAAGAAGAAGCCTTAAGAAATCATCTTGTCTGCTCCCCTGCCTCAAGGCAGGATAAACTCTACCAGTGCCGTTCTTGATGAATGGTGATCTCAGCTCTGTGTAGAGACCTCCAGTGACAGAGACTCAACAACGTCCCCAGGCAATCTATTCCAGGGCTTCACTATTTTAAGTAATGGAAAGCTTTTCCTTCTATCTACCTTGAATCTCCTTTGCTGCAGTTTAAGTCCATTATTTCTTGCCTTATCCGTCCTGGACAAGGAGAATGGCTTATTCCTTTCTTTACAGCAGTCTTCAGGTATTTGAAGACTATTATCATGTCTCCCCACTGTTTGTTCTTGATAAGGAGACAGAAAGCAAAAGGGAATATGAAAAAAAAAAAAGTGAGTAAAAGAAAGATGGAAGAAGAACAGGTCTCAGCTCTCATAAAACTAAAGACTGTGATTAGATTCCATAATGGTGTGAATGTATTTAGTTTGCTCACTTTAATGGCCTTTTATAGCAAATATATGCCTGACCTCAAATACTCTTTATAGATACCAAATTTATATCATGTTTGTTTTTATCTCTCTGGAATCCTGACCATTCTTATTAATTTCTCTGTTTTGTGTTTCCTTTTGCCACATAGTGACAGATTAGAAGAAAGATACAGGGAAGGAGAAAAGAAGAAAAAGATACTAAACCTTTTTTATTTCTCTATTTTTGTATAGAATATTACTTAGTTGTAATACTTGGTGCAATTGGGGAAGAATGTATCTCTGCTGGGTAGATTAGACTGATTCTGTGATGTTTTTATCAGTGACTTAATTTTGTCATTAACACCATTGTAAGCTAAACCAGTGAGGAAAATTTTAGAGCAAGAAAGAGAGACAGCTAGAAGCAATCCAGCTAATGAAAAGTGTACTGAGTAAAAAGTGCTGCTTTTGAAGTATGCTGACATCTCTTTTCTTTTGGTTCCTTTAATCCAAACTTGTTTATCTGCTGAAGTAAACAGGAGCTAAGAAACAGGGTTTGCCTTTCTCTTCACCTCCTCTCATCCAGCCAGCAAGGCAGTGATGTTAGCAGAGAGGTGCAAAACGCTTGCTCTGCAATCCCCCCCACCCATATCTAATGGTGTTTTTTTCTCTCCCTGTGTGTGTAGGTGTGTTTTCTGCCATTTCCCTCTCCTTCCCTCTGCAGACCTGTGCTTTGCAATTTGCCATAGCTTAGTCCAACAATAAAAGTGTTAATTAGCTTGCAAGCACCTGGCTATGCAGTGGCTCTTGAGTCCGTTGCACTCCTACTGTGTAGGACAAATAAAGAGCACGAAATCATTGTTGCTACTAGAGTTCATAATACTGCATTTTATACAAGTGTTTTGGTGCTATTTTGGTTAAAAGAGAAGTGTAAGAATTCTCAGGAAGCATGTATATTTTTGGTGCCATCTTAAATTTTTGACCATTTGGAAATTCTCTTTGCAACCTAATAACGATCAAAGAAATCTGCTGGAAGTATTTCTCTTTCTTAATGTGCTGCACGGTCGTTTGATCTTTCCTCATCTTCTCCCTTCTCCCTCTGACTTTACTGTCAGAGGGAGATGCTCCTAACTTCATCCATTAGGGGTCATTTGAGCATATTCTTACTCTTATCTTAAGCCCTGGAGTTGTTGGTTTTCCTGCAGAGCGGCCCGTGCTGAAGGGAAGCCAAGTCTTTCCCAGATGGGACCGCTGATGTTACCTCCATGTACGTAACATCGGGACACAAGGAAGTGCGGTTCTGTTTACTCTGGCTGAAGAAGGGATTATAGGCTTGTTTAATGCCCAGGGCAGTAAATATTGCATGCAGCTGGTTAATCAGGGGGAGCAGGGTGAGGAAGGGCCTGGCGGAAGGTGCCTCTTCCCAGGTTGCTGGCTCTTAATGTGCCTGCTTTCAGTCTCTAAGCAGTTAAAGGTCAGCTCTGGGCTCTTTGATGTTTTGGAAAATCAACTCCCTTCCTGTATTTGAGGAAAGAAAATACCAAAAATGGTATATTATTGTAGCAACACGAGATAAAGCATGTATTAAGGCATAATAAAAAAGAGTAACTGATGCTGTGTCTGCTCCCGGAATCAAGGCAGAGGCAGGCTGTGAATTGGTTACTATTTATAGATACCATTTTAGAATCAGACTATTGCAGTCAAGTCATTTGTCTGATCTTTTAGTCTTACATAGAAAGTGTGTATTCATCCCTTAGTTTTCTTCAATCTGGGAAAAGAAGGTCTGAGCAGTTCACAGTTTGCGCAGTCTTTCCAAGCCGAGCACAGTACCGTCCGCAGCCGGGCTCCCGCTGCCCCTGTTCTCTTCTACCAGAATTAATGGTGGTTCTCATCAAACAGGGGTGTAAAAACCTTTAATAAGAGATGGAACGAATTTCATTCCTGTCAGCTCCTGTGAAGTCCAGCTTGTGACTTGAGTGATAGCTGGTGATGTAGGGAATGAGGAAGCCAGGAGAAGGGCAAAAGGGCAGGCAGGGATCTTGGGGCTTTGAGATGGTTCTTCCAAGATGGGGACACAGAAGATAGTCCTATTAGATTTAACTGCACTTAATTGACTAAATTTAACACATGTTAGCAATTAACTAGTGAGAAATGCAGGGGGGCAGATAGGAGTTGTTTCTATATTTCAGTGGAATTTTGTTTTGACACAGATCTCCTGCACATCGGTCCTACTGATGGTTATGTATTTTTTAATGACATCAGTAAAAATTCTGAGACCTAACAAATGAGGACACTTTGTTAATTGTTAGAAAATAGTTAAATAATGTAGAATAGAGTGCTTTTTTGTTTTGTTAGTTTGTTTTTTTGCCAAAACTTGTTGAACTGAATTGCAAAATAGCTACTCAGTGTCATTCTGTTCTAGCTCCAAAAGTCTTCTGGTGACAAACTGTAGTGTTGTGTCAGGTGCAGAGCTGTGTGACCACCCGCAAGAAAGTAAATGATATATCCCAGAAAAAAACACCGAGCAATAATGCAGTAAAGCACATAGAAGTTTCAATATTTTTCGTTTGTGTAATGGTTTCTTCCTCTCTCAGCAAATGCCTTAAAGTTGTTCAATATGTGGGAGGAGAATATCCAGCTGCAGCCTCTTGAGGAGTAATGAGTGGCCTCATTATTTCCCCCAGGTGAGATGTGGTGGCTCGTTAGAGGAGGTTGCTGTGAAGAGGGGACCCTGGGTAGAAAAGAGGATTGTAGGGAGAAGGCATTGAAATGGAAGGTGAAAAGATACTTAGGAGATGGGTGAGTGATAAGACTTTGTTATTTCACATGTGAAGTTAAAGAAGGGTTTAGGGATTTTTTTCTGTCTTTCAGAAGAGGAGAAATTTTATTGTTGGTGGCAAATGGGAAAGTGGTTTTTGCTGACATTTGGAAGGAGGTCTAAGGTTCATCTTTTTAATTTATAGAATTGTAGAATGGTTGAGGTTGGAAGGGACTTCTAGACATCATCTGGTCCAACTCCCCTGCTCCAGCAGGGACCCCTAGAGCACATGGCACAGGGTGGCATCCAGGTGAGTTTTGAAGATCTCCAAAGAAGGAGACTCCACAACCTCTCTGGGCAGCCTCTGCCCAGGGAGTTCAGTTCTCTGATCTTTGAGAAGAATCTTGAGCTAATATCTTGGTAGAGGTAGTCTTTCCAGAAAGGACTGTGAATGACAAAAGGACTGTTAGGCCAAACCTGGTCATTTGTACTCGCTGAGTTTAAGAGTTTGGTGTTAAGGCAGGGCTCTTGCTGCACCATTAGGTGTT
Source organism: Eudromia elegans (assembly GCA_003342815.1). Classification (NCBI taxonomy): domain Eukaryota; kingdom Metazoa; phylum Chordata; class Aves; order Tinamiformes; family Tinamidae; genus Eudromia; species Eudromia elegans. The sequence goes on along the minus strand of PTEX01000004.1, from coordinate 838,316 downwards.
AGCTCTGTTTTCTTGCTCTCCTTTCTTAATGCATAGAAGGAAGGAGGAGAGAGGTTGGGGAAGGAATTTGTTTGCCTCAGTCTATGCCATCAAAACTAGAAATAGAGTAATAAGGTTAAAAGGAGTAGAGGCCACACACAGGAGGCTAAGATGCATTAGGAGTGGTAAAATGCAGGTTGATGGTTTCTACTTCCACTGTGGACTGAAATAGCTTCAGAGTGCTTGAAAATACAGATTGTCATATGTCACAAAACTTTTAGTGGAAAAGAAGAGAACAACCTGTTCTTTCATCTTCATTTTTAGTTTCTATGAAGAAAATGAGTTACGAGCTCATCTCTGTGAAATAGGTGGCTTTGCTCTGTATAAAAGGAAACTTCTGTGCGAGACGACTTACCAATGGATGCAAGTCGTCTGCTTTTGGTGTCTCCAGTTTGGCTGTTGCAGGTGGTTTCTCTCTCGGGTGCTCTAACTCCTGAACCACCCTGAGGGCTGTGGCTCAGCCTCTGCAGGTCACACAGCTGCCTCTTTTCAAGGGCTTAGCTTGGTATTTATGTTTTGTTAAGAACTGATGGTAACTTTGATTGCTTGTAATAATTTGATGCTTTCTTTCACCTGTGTAAACTGTTGAGTCCCAGAAGGTGCCACAGTTTTCTCATAGCTCTGCTTACTGTGAGATTGCAGTTGTCACTGGCTGCCAGGATATTTTTTGCTGGGCCTAGACTACTTATAACCCCTGAATCACACCTGATAGTGGAAAGGTGACAAACTTGATGGGGACCCCAAAATATTTGTTAGAGGAGTAAATATGATAGTAACAGATTCTAAGAAGCTGCTTAGTGCTGCACATTGCTGCTTCATCACTTCATTATTTTACTGTTTCATTTCTATTTACATACCCCGTTGATTCTTTTGCATCTGGGTTTTGCACAGTTCTTTCAATAATGTACGGTTCAGTGGCTATAATTACAGGATTGTTAAAGTTCACATTTCACTATTCATCTTGTTATCTCCAGTAATGGAAGGTTGGAATAAATGCACATAATTACATGGTTGGTCCTAAATTATTTTTGCATTGCTCTCACTAGGACATACTCGAAAAGCAAAATTTATTTTCAGTGTGTCTATGCTGGGGTCTTTCTAGCAGAATGAAAATGGGAGCTGCCTGAGAACCCATCTGCTTTGGTGCTCTGAAGTCTCTGCCTCCCTGCTGCTGAAAGCCATTAGTTGCACATTAGGTTCTGCACGAGTGTGATGGAGAGTGCTCCTCTCTACCCTCTACTCTTTGGTAGCGCTAAGGGGTGTGCCAAGGAGCTGGCACTTGTGGCCCATTGGCATGTGGTGGTCCACATGACTTCTTGGAACTACAGGGTATAGTTTGCTGACTGCCCAGGACCCGTGAGCTGTGCGGGAGAGCTGGAAACAGGTTAGTCCATAACTCCTACTGGCTAAATCCATGCCCCTTCCAAGCTCCTATTCTTTCTTCTGCTGTGTAGCTCTAAGTTACTTGAGAATCAGGTGGAGGGGTTTTACTTCATGGCTTTCACCTGTGTTGCAACAAAAACTAGAACAAGTGTCTTAAACAGTTGAAATGCCTATTTAGGGATTTCTAAGCAAGGTGGGGTTTTTTGTTTGGTTGGTTGGTTTTTTGGTAACTCATGTTCATTCTGGTGTCTGCAGGGACAGCTTACCTGAAGATGACAACTGCGTCTGCAAATGTCAGAAATGAATTGGGTCTAATACTTCTTGCCCCCCAGTGGGGGAGAGGAGGGGAACAGCACCAGCGGGCCGTGTTCTGAGGTCAAAATATTGAGAATGAAGAAAATGTCAACAAAGAAAGCTCTAAATTTAAATAACTTAAATTCCATGCAGGAGTTCTCACAGTCTTGTCTGTGAGTCTGTAACTTATCGTGTAGCCTCTCTAGTTTTTAAACTTGTGCTCGCTGCTCGGTCAGGTAAAGACCTTCTGTGCAGATGCCTTGGGGTTTGTCGTGGTTCCTCTTTAAGTGGGTGAATAGAAGGAAGAAGGGAATAGAAATAAAACTGCTATTTTGTTAATTCCCTTTAGCTTTAAAGTTGCTCCATAAAATTACTTTGTCTTCTGGAGAAATGATGTAGAAAGGCTGCTCTTACTCCCAATATCAACTTATATTCCACAGGAAGATGTAGAAAAGCTCGGATTCAAGTCTTTGGTAATCTTTTGGTCTTTTGTAATCTTCAGTCAGTGCAAAGGGGACTTTTTTTCTTTCTTTCTCTCTTTCCCCTAACAAAATGGTCAACAGGAATATATAATAATATTTCCTGATATATACTTACAGTTTCCCTAATATTTAGGGTGGTCATAGAAAGATTATGACTCCAGGGCTATGTAGAATATAGAGCCACACTACTAGCTAATAATGGTTCCCCTTGAAACTATGAGATGTTATTCACTTGAAAGTGAGGCTCAGCAAGACTAAGATACCCAGCCTTGTTTTAAAGTAACTGATAATGTGTTGGAGTGTCACATTTATGCAAGGAAGAACTTTTTAAGATCCTTTTCAAGAAGGAACGTGCTCTGACTACAGGAAGAAAACTCTGTGTTTTTTTGTTCTTTTACACTGCTCAGTATTCAATGTTTTTTATCGACTTGTGAATACTTGATGAGCAGCTAAATGGGCAGAGACTAATAGATGGTATTCAGAGAAGAATTAAGAATATTCAGAGATAATTTGTAATCAAAAAGAATCTTCCATATATTCAATAAGAAAACAGAAACAGTATCTTCTGAATCGTAGCAATAATGCAAACTGAATGCTTGCAGAAACCAGTCTGAAAGCTAAATCTGTTCAGACTAGAACATGCAGCATTGAAGTGATGTACAGATTGATGGAACTTCCAGCTCTTCAGAACTGTGGGATTTGTTTTGTCTTTCATTTCTTTACCTCCCACCCCAAGCCTTTCTACTGATAGAATAGACAAGTCTGTCTATCCTTAGAGGGTAGGAGATAGCATGAAAACAAATCTGAAATCTGCCTGGATTGCATGCTGCATAAGGTTTATGGATAGCTTGCAGTTACCCTAGTATTTAAAACAAGGACTGTATAGACGGGAGTCCTTGTGTCAGCTGTGGCAAGCCAGTCAAATCTTAGTGGCGAGCAAGAGGAGCCTCCTTCCACTCCTGAGGCTGGTGGGATAGCAGGGTACGGCTCGTGGCCGAGTGCATGGTTCAAGACAAGGCTCTGTCCCACGTGCACCCGGTGCCCCAGGCTGGGGCTGCCTCTCAGCCCCGGGCCCATGAAGTGTGTGTTGCTGATGGAAAGCATTCTCCTGGAGCGGGGTGGCGAGGAGGAGGAACACTGGTGCTTGCTGTCCTGTGCAGCAGTTAAGTATCCTGATTCTCTCACTTGGTAGCGTGAGTGTCAAATGAGACTCTCTTCCTCCCCTGCAGTGTGTCTATTCTCATCTAACTGTGACAGGGAAGGGCAAGAGGAGTTTGTCATCCTTAATCTAGAGTGGATCTAAATTGATGCAAAGTGTCCCTTCTGGACTCCACAGGCGGCTTTAAGTGAATTTGCCAACTATCCACTGCACAGACCTACATGTAGCCTGGCTTTGGACTGATGGATTTGACCATCTCAATTTAGAGCAATTTTCTGGTGCACAGTGAGGAAGTATTGTTTCATTACAATACATTGCATTTAGGAACATCCAAAAGAAATACTTCACTGAGGCAATTAAACTGTGTAGCATGCGATACTCAATTATTCCTTTTCTGGAGTAGGACCCTAATCTGTGTTCTAATGGTGAAGCAACTGCTCGAGCTGCCTCCTCGCAGCTCGAGGTGGGCAGAAATCCAAGCGCTGCAGCCTGTTGTGTAGGACAGCAAAGGCTGATGGGGGTACTGCTGACCCTGTGTCATGGCCTGTCCTCACTGCCCGTCATGGCTTTGCTAATAAAACAAGAGCAATACCAGCAGTACGCAGAGCTGCGTGCCATCTTGCCTCTCTGTTACAGGTCCTTCCTCTCTCCTCAAAGGCAGCAACTGTTGCACACGAGCACTCCAAGCTCGCCGTAGGTTTAGGATGGCAAGCTGTGGAGACAGGCTTCTCTCTGCCTTGTGTCTGCTTCCCTGCTCTCTCTCTCATTTGTGTGTGGAGTTTTTCTTCCTTTTTTTTTTTTTTTTTTTTTTTTTTTTTTTTTTTTTTTTTTTTCCATGTTTAAGAACCAGGAATGCCTCTTAAAAATGAGAAAACTGTGTGTAGGGCAAATGTCTTTCAGGTCTGTGTCTCCTTCCAGAAGGTACCAAGGGAGACTCGTGTCTTCGTGTCTGGATATCCTGGGGAGAGTGGGTTCTGTTCTGGCCTTCAGTTACCAGTCTTAGGTGGCACATCACACAAGCCTGTCCCACCACAGCAGGCTGACCAAGTGGAATATTTAATTTGGTTACTAGTGTCCCTCTTCTATGTCCCAAGAGGGTTTTCAGGGCTCTAAAAACCTCTATGGGAATGCCCATGCTACTTCAAGAGAAACATTTGATTGGCATGATGTGCCTCACCTAGTTACCTTTGCTGTTGACAGCGGTGCTGTTCTGATAGCAAGGAGCTCTACAGGCTTTGACATCTCAGTTGTGAAAATCGGTTAAATTTGGCATAATTGATGGAGCTTCTCTGTTGGTGGGAGTGTGCTTGTTTCTTTTCAAGAGAATGCACCGTCGATGCACAACAGAAGAGGGTGCATTTCTGCTAGATGCATCTTGGTGAGGTTGGGTAGAGACGGATGCCCCAATGCTGCCCCAGCTGAAGTGCTACTGGTTAGTAATACAGCAAGTTGACCTGCAGGGATAGAATAGGCTTTGCCATTTGACCTTCTGAGTGGTGGTGGGAACACAGGAAAAAAGATGCCAATGAAAGGGGAAGGGGTAGTTGTGGCGGATAGGGCATGGCATAACCTAACTCCTCTCCACTGTTAACTGAGGGGAGAGAGCTGTTTGTATTGGAGAAGGTAAAGCAGGACACAAGTGGCATGATTTTAGGAAGCCAACTGCTTTGCAGGCTGGGAGTAAATGAATGCAATTAGCTGTTGAGCTCATTTGCATGTGGTCTGTAGATTCAGGTTCTTTCATGCATTGAATGAATCACTCATTGCTAGCGGGTATTACAGCCTGCATCCTCCTGGGACATCAGAATTCGTATGTATTTTTCCACATTAGTGTGACAGCACTATAACAGCAGCCCAGGTGCACATCACAGTACCAGCCTATACACTGGATGAGTTTTGCTCAAATTTGAAAGGCTTCTCCAGTAGTGCTTGAATAAACCCTGTAGCGTTTCAAAATGCGCAACTATTAAGTTTAACTCCTGTGGTTTGCAGTGTCATATTTAAAAATGTCACAGATGTCAGCTTTTGGCATCAATTGTTTTCTTTTCCAAATCAATGGAGTTTAGTGCCTACGAAAATGATATGCTGGTGAACTTATTTGGAAGTTGTCTTGTGGGGTGGATGTTTGTCATCTGTCTCATTCTCCTTCTCCCCATCACCCTTGTCTTGTACCAAGTTGCCAAGTGTACCTCAGTGTGAAGCACCCTCTGTGCACACATGGCTCCATGTGCTTGCCTTGGCTGAAAGCCTCCATTCTTGCACTTAACAACCCTTCTGGTTCTGCGTGGAGTCTCTTCTACTCAGTTGGTCTAGATTTGAGGCATCCTTTGGCCCTTCAAATAGGGGCTGTCTAGATGATGCTGTAGGGGTTTGCTGCAGTGCTGGTCTGGAGTGACCTGATGACTGAGCTCCCCGTGGCCAATTCTGCTCCTTGCTTCAAGCTGATTCTGGTTCATTCTGCAGAGCTCCTGGAGCTTCTTGTACATAATTGCAGCTGCTCATAGCTGTGGCTTCATTAGTGCATCTTTATCTTCATTATAGTAAACTGCATCCTGTTCTTATGATGTAGACCAAAGTGTTGTTGGATTTTATTGTTTCAGGGAGGTGGGAGAGGGAGGAAAGTACAGCTGCTATTTCATTTTTAACCTCTGAACTGCATCCAAAACATCATCTCAAAGGCAAGGATCTCTTCAATGTTACTCCTCCCTATTTTAGCATCAAGCTGGAGACCTCACACAATGTTACAAAACAAATTGCAGGCAAAGTTTTTATTTTATTTAAGACCATCTGTTTTCCTGCTTAGATTTCATGATTGCAGGATTCTCACTGCTGTGCCTGTATAAGGGTTATAGACATTACCAAAGATGTATTGGCTTAATTAAGGCTTTGAAGCTCATTTCCAAAGGAACCAGTGTGAGGCTGCTACTTAATATTGAGTGCTATTCTGCCTCTGCCCTGTGTTGAAGGTGAAGCAGCAAGAACTGGGCAAGCTTCTGTATTTAAGAGAGCACCAATTGGGTTTGAGCGGTTCAATATTACTGTTTTCAATGTATTTCTAGCATATTGCCTTGAACCTTTTCCATCACTTATTACTTGCAGAAAACACTGAGTTATCCTTCAGTGTAGAACTATCTTGAGAAGCTCAGCCTAGTGGAGGGTTATTCTTCTATGATGCTTGTTTGTGTTGTAGGGATTTCGTTAGTGTTGTACAAAGTACCATGTTCAGAAGCACTGTCGAAATGGCTGGAGGTGCCCTGTGCAAAGCAAGTGTGTAAACATGCAGCCTGCAGTGTGGCCTGGGAGGGTTTATCAGCTGGATCCATCTCTTGCTTGATCTTCCTTTGGGCACCTTATTGCAGGGATGCTGGCGAACAGCCTGTGCCAGTGCTGGATAGCAAAGGAGCAGGGAAGGAAAGCTGACCCATGGCAGCCCCCTTGATTCACTAAAGTGAATTCAGGCTGGAGAAGATCTGGGGCAGTCTGGTGTGTTCAACAAGCTGATGCTCTTTGGTCTAGCAGGGTAATGCGGAATGTGAGGACCGATCTCCCGTGCAACTTAAAGATTTCTTTATTCTTCGCACAAATGAGTGCCTGAGTCAGCAGCTGCATATGTTGCTTGTGTTGCTACCTTATCTGAGCTTTTAACAGGCTTGTATATGATGAGGAGGGAAAACCATTAATCGTCTGCCTTGGCATGTCATGTCACACAGCTTGGCACAAGATCATCACAGACTGTGCATCTGAAGTATTTCCCTGGTGCAAGGCACTGACACAAATAAGTCAATCACTGGCAGTGGAGGCTCCATCTAGGTTTCAGAGCATCCTTGACTGTGAAAGCCTGCAAGCTCAGCAGGGAGCTTAAATGGAGATTTCAAATGGCTGGAGCCTGTCCCTTGTGGATACTGAGCCACTAAATGTAACCATGCACAATTTGATGCAATCAGTGCTCTCGAGCTTGAGAGGGGTACAGGGTGGAAGCGAACTGTGCGAGCAAGAAGCACAGGTGGTTAGTGTTGAAGGATGGAAAAAGGAGGAAAGACAAGTGTTAGAGAAATGGTTTGAGGGCAGCTGAGTCGTGAGGTCCCTGAGAATACTTATTGACTGGAAAATGAGCAAAAATGTCAAGATAAGGTGTGTGAATCTTGGGATTAGGAAGACGTGTGAGGAAAAAAAATAAACACAGGAGATTATAATTTTGCAAAAAGCATTAAGGTCTGGGCATGTGGGTGTTTGTTTTCTTTTGCATTAGACCCTTCCTGGAATAGGAGAGTTAGTTCCTTGAGTATAAGATGCTGAATAGTGGTGTGGGTATGGAGTGCCTCATTTCAGCAAGGTGGTAGGGATAAAACAAGATGTGCTGTGCTTCAAACAAGAGGTATGTAGCCCATAGAGGAGAAAAGGATGGTTCATCCCTGCTCTAGTAGTCCCAATTCCTGTTTTTTAATTAGATATTGTTTGTAAATCTGTTTTTTAATTAGATGATGTTTGTAAATATGAAGTGTTCTGTAAATGCAAAGTATTGTTGTAAGTACTGAAATAAACCATAAAACTTAGTACAGAGAAAAGTGAGGCATGCACATGCGGCTACATAAGCAAAGCAGTTCCCAACATCCGTTGATTTAACTTAGAGAGCAGAACCTGCGGCAGTCGCACTGAAGTAGATGTGGTGTGATGGAAGTTTAAAATTGTGTGGGATCTGTCTTGGAGACAGCTGCAGCTCATCAGGGGAGCAATGGTATATTGAGTTAGAGAGTGTGCAGCTGAAATCAGCTGTTATTTACCTGGTAACGAATAATTTGATGAACCAGTGGAATGTGCTAGGGGAAGTTTTATCACAGGCTTTAGAGAATGGAAGATGCGAACACTGTGTTTTGGAACGCTGTGATCTGACCTCAGGTGCCTGGCAGGCCTGTGCGCTGAAGCGTCTATTCTGAATCTCAACATATGGTCCCAGCAGCACATCCTCCTCCTGCGGCCCCGCGACGCCGAGGCACTCGTGTGTGCAGAAGCCGCCTCTCCAGAGCCATGCGGGAGAGCGCCCGGAGCGCCACATCCTTCCTCGGCGCTGCGGCTGGAGAGCGCGTGCTTGCTCATTACCCGCCTGTGGGACAGGCGGGGACAGCATAACAGCTACCAACCCACATGCGTTTACAACTGACCCGGACTCTTACCTGTATTCCACGTGATAAATACTACATGAAGCACGCAAAGAATGAAACGTCAGGGGAAATGTTTCCTATAAAGCTCAGTGGGTAATCCTACAGCAGGAGAAGTGATCCTTATTTTAGCTGTCTTAGCCGACAGCGTCGTTCTCCTGCTGTGAGAAATGTGCGCTTTCTCTGGACCATTACTCAGCTCTTGTTATAAAAGTATTGTTAAAGTAGATAGTTTCCTATGTTAATGATGTGACTTATATAAAAACAGCATTTAATTCTGTTTGCTTTGACCTTGTTGTCTCTATTGCAGAGAACTATCTCATTGCCAAAATACTCAGTACTTCATTACTTGATACATTTCTGTGTTCAAAACTAGACTGGCACCAAAAATGCCCATCTTCAGTTTTAGTTTTTGCTCCCAATTTGAGAAATAATTAATTCCCAGTGTTGGGAAAGGACACTGAGCAGGTGAGAAATCAATCAGGAGTCCGTAGTTGATCCGTGTCATGCGGGTAAGCGCTGCCCGGGATGCCACACGTTCTCCTGGTGCTCATTCTGTGCTTATTCCCTGGCCACTGGTTCTGAGTGCAGGGCTGGGCATTGGGTGGCCCCTTGCTGAAGGGCTCAGCAGAAGAGTGAGTGGAAGTCAAGGTCCTCGGTCAGCAAAATGTTGCTTTCGGGGTTGGGACTGAGATCGACATAATTCTGTCTGTAAAGGAAAGCTTTACATATTTATTTGCCTTCCAATTTTAAAATGGTTGTATTCTACAATACAGTCTTTACCTCGTGTGTTTTGGGTTACAGTGGTGGCTTTTTTCTTATTGGTGCTGGGGTTTGTTGTTTTTCTTATGTGTAACTTTCCTCTTTCTCCCCTTCCAAATTTTTCGTGAATGACTTCTGAAAATACGATCTGGACCTCAGGTAATCTCTAACACGTCATCCTAACAAGATGGCTCGGATTAGGGGTGATTGCCAAGATAAGCAGATGTAACCCCTTACAAGTCCTGTTAGCTTTGCAGGGTGGTTTTTCAGCCAGGGTGTTACCAGTGGAGCATTAAAGTTTGGTTTCAAGGAGCAGAATTGGACTCCTGAGCATCTGCAGTTGGTGCCTGGGAGCTACTGGAGTGGAGTCGATTTTATGGGAACAGGACTCCTCTCAGCAAGTGATGGATGAGGCGCGAGGGTTTGGGTAGGAAACCTGTCACGTGTCTCATGAGGGGTGTGTTTGGGCCTTTTTTTCTTTGATTTAGCACAGATATGTGTTACTGCTACTGAGTTAGCTGTGTGCTGCACTGTTACTGTCTCTGGTATACCTGAAGGATCTGAAATTACTTTTCAATCTGCACTGTATTATTAGTTTTTATTTTTTTTCTTCAGCAAGCCACTGAAATACAGCAATATCTAGGCAAGTAGTTAGCTGCTTTTTAGTGAGACACAGTAACAATTTATTTATTTGAAACATTTTAACAACAACAACACAAAATTAATCAGTTTCCATGGGTAATGTTTCAATTAAAAATGAGCCCAACCATGATGGTTTTGTGCTTCTGATGACCAACACCCAGATGTTGTTCTGCAGCATAAGCTGGCTTTTAGGGAAGGCTGCTGCAAGCTGCCATCCTTGGGCTCCTGTTGCCATTGGAATTCAGGTGAGACATAATGTGCTCTCTCTGACCTTAACCATCCCTGACAAACACACAAAGAAGCAACTCTTCTTTGGCTGAATCGGTGTTCTGGACTGGCCCATCTGCCCTGTCACACAACTGGCAGTGCGGAGGCTGGGAGGTGATGGAATGGCCCAGTTGGCAGTGAGGCAGTTGGAGGGGAGAGTGCAACAGTCCTGTTTTAACTTACCTTGTACTCTTGGCAGCCTTCAGGTTCAGGTTTCCTTATTAGGACTTGACCTGGTAAGAAACAATTTTTTGGTAGTAATGAGTAGAAGCCTTTGTAAAAGGCAGGGGCACCAGGTTAATCTACTGTGTGCCCTGTAAAGCACTTTATTGCTGTGAAAACTGTTGCTAACTTGTCCTATGACTGTCCTGACGTCAGCTCTGACCTATTCAGTCACTTACCATCAGGGACAAAGTTGTTGTCAACACAGCTGACATGATGTTGTCGTTATGGGAGAGTATTTACCTGTCCCATACAATTTTGGAGAGTACTTTTAGAGGCATTGCTTTCAAGTTTTGTTTTGAAAATGGGGTTGAAAATGCATATGTTTGACTTTTTTTAAACTCCTGTGTGTACAGGCATTCTTGAACCTTTCATGGGAAACAAACTAGAATTGAACTTTGTTGACTTCATAAGCTTTGTTCTCTGAAATATTTTTTGGTCTGTTTAAAACCAGGCAGTCTTTCCAACATATAGATGGAAAATTCTTGCCTACAACAGCTGAGTTCTCAGCTGACTCCCTAAAAACATAGCTGTAGGAGCGCAGTCAAATTCATTTGTGAATATAATCTGGAGAAGTTTTTGCTTAAATGGTTAATGCTCAGGTGAGTCAGTGTCTTGAGATTTGGAGATGCTTCTGTTCTCTTTAATAAGATGAGGGATGTTTTAATTTGAGCTTTGGCTCACAGAGGGAATGAGGCTATTAGTAGGAATTAGCCAGTGGATTAATGCAGATACCGTGAAGTATCTGGTCCTGACTGCTGTTGAAAGTGGAACACTGGAGTAGATGGAGTGTGGATCTGACGTGCAAAGCTGCTTCTCCCTGTGTCAATTAAAAGCTCTTGTTGATGCTTATTTTGCTACCAGGGCAATAGCAATTCTAATAACACCTAGCAGAGACCTGGTCTGTTTTATATAGCTTAGACCAAGGATGAACCTTGTGCCAGGAATTGAAAGTCCGGTTGTAAATCAAGAAACAGATCAGCCAATAAAACCCTAGAGAGGGGAAAGATGAAGGCAAACCCTCTCCAAATGAATACTCTGCCCCGTTTGGGATGCATGGGAGAGAAGCCTGCCTTATTCTTTATTTCTATGAATAATGCTGAATTTCCTGCACTGGCTTGTATAAAGTGTATGATAAAGCACTTAAAATGGTTGTATTTCAGTAAGGAAATACTGATAATGCAAAGGTGATGGTAAGTTTTTCTTTATTCAGCTGCTGAAATTGCACTGCATAAGCAGGTAGGTGATCTTGACACTTTTCTACATAATGTAAGCAAGGAGTTCTGCAAGCTGTTTCAAGGCATTTGTGATGGTATTTAAGAAAAATAACTGAACTTCTCAGTGGGTTTTCTTAATTGAACTTCCAGATTTCTTGATATTTGCTTACTCTTCTTTCTGAAGTATGTCATATTTTATTAGCCTTAAAATCAATCTTCTCAGTGTATATTAAATATAAGTTAAAAGCCTCATTTCAAGCTATAGAACTCCAAGGATTGAAGTGGAATATAAAATGGTACTTTTTGAATCGAAAAGATATCTGGAAGGTCTTGTTTACATTAGTAATGAAGACTGTTTAACAAACCAACTATAGTAGGAAGATCTAGTGGAAAACATTTCCCAAGTGAGGCTTCCCTAGGGAAAGTTTGCCTCCAGGTCACACAGATTTCTCTTGCTGCACTTCCTTGCCTTCAGCTTCTCTGTGGAGGCTACTGCTAAGAGAGCTGGTTTTGGACCTGCAAGAGTAGTAGGTAGTTCAAAGCCTTACCTTCAAAACACTGGAATGTTTTGGATATTTCATCTGGAGCTTAAATCTAAGGATTGTTGAGTTGACCGAATTAGAGAGGACTCTAAGATGCTGCTTTAGCTGATGGTTCTCTGTCCAGAGCAAAGCCCTAAGGTAGTTGATAGGTGGGTCAGCAAGTATTATCATAAAATGTTTGCTTTCAAATTAGATGGACTTAGAGCAGTCAGCCCTGTTTTTGTTCACTCCCTTGAAATGGAGGGCACAGACCCGTACTTCTTCCCTTGTTATAAATGTTTAACAACACAAAATGAAACTGAACAAAAATAAATGAGTAAAGCCTTTAGGGGAGGAAAAAAAAAGTTCAATGATTTTTCTCAATGACTGGAATTTAATTATTTGTAGGATGTGCTGTGTGACCCAAGGAAGCAGCAACAGCTGATGGATGACCTTGTAATACATTCTGGATCCCCAGAACGGTATTTAGAAAGCAGTGTAGAATATGAGTAAGAAGAAAAGGGAGTGTGTGAAAGAGCAGGAGAGAAGAAATGGGAGCAGGAAGCAAGAGGAAACAGGGGAAAGATGAGAGAGACAGCAGGAAGGCACCCGGGTTGTAGAAACAAGGAAGGAGTGCTGATGGTCTTTGTTTTGAGACTGAACGTGTGAGCAGAGGAGGCTGAGGAAAAAGAAAATGGAAATGAAAGAGGCAGGTTGAGAGGAGAGGCTATTTCGGTTGTTTCTGGTTTGTTCAGGCGCTGGAGCAGCAAAGTCGGTGTAATTTCTGTAGGCATCGCTGTGCGGGAGGGACGCGAGGAGCGCGGCTCTCCCGCCGCCTTGGTGCGGGTGGTGCTGGGGCAGGGCAAACCATTCCAGCAGGAGGCAGGAAAGCGGAGCCCAATCCCGGAGGCCAAATCCCTGCGAGGCAGCAGCTCTCAGCCGTGTCCGGGGGTGTCTCCGGCATCCCTGAGAAGGGGAGGATGGCGGGAGGTTGTCATGGGAACGGGAGGCCTGGGGGATTGACTCGGAGCAGCCACAGGCCGGCGAGGCAGCTAAGTAGGATTTATAGCACATTATGGTGTGAAAAACGGGAGAAAATTACTGTAAAGGCAGGAATTATAGCACAACAGAACATATCAGCTCCCAGATCCATCTTGCTAATTAAAACAGCATACTCTGTGGTGGAGCACACGATAAGCCTGTTAGCCTAAATGGGAAGATGTTATCGATACTTCATTATAAAGTTTATTGTCTTTAAAGTAACTCTGGAGGAGGGGAAGGGCTGTGTGGAACCTGCCTAACCAGTGCTGTGCTCTGTGTGCTCTGTGGACTTCATAAATACCCGTTTATTGCCAGGTCTTCAGTCTCCAGGATCTGCTTGTTTCTTAAGGTTTTACTTCTGCAGGTGGGTTGGCATATGTTTATGGGGTAAACAAGGAGCTGTGAGGGGAAAAAGGAAGAGGTTGTAGACAGAGGGACCAAGCTAAATGACAGTGTCTCTTTCTCACTCAAGTCACTGACTTTGTCCCTGGGGTTTGCATTTTTTTAAATAAAAGTACTCAAAATTAAGGTGGAATGCTTCTTCCCATCCCTCCTGCTCCTCCCCCAAAAGCCCTCCATTCCAGTAGTCTGCCTGGTGGGCCTTGCAGGAGGACCTGAGGCATTTACCCAACGAAGGAGCTGATTCAAGGCTGTGACGTGAAGCAATGCCAAGGGTGCAAATTAGCCACAGCCACTTGGGAACGTGAAAGCAGTGTCTGTCCAGTCATTAGCAGAATTCTCCTCATTCCTTAAAATCATAGGATCTCCTCTGTCCTCTTTTTCAGCTCTACCCTTGTAATAATGAAACGCCCGCTGTTTGAGCCTTGGCTGCGGTTAGTGCTAATTGGCTTGATGATTTCCGTGGACTTGCACACGTGTAGCAAGACTGAGTGAGCGCTGCTGTGAATCTGGCAGCTGGTGCCGCCTAATCCATGTAGTAGATAACAATGTACTGTATAGGAGATGAGCACCCCTAGGACACTGCTATTCAATGAAGTACTTAATATTCTTGAATATCAAAATACTGTTTAAGGGAGGGAGAGGAGGAAAAAAATGGAGCTCAATTGTTGAAGCGCTGGCTAGTGTTCCAAGTGCTTTCATATTGCAGAATCCCAGTAAGTGTGGCTCATGATACTGGCTTTTAAGCGTTTTAGCACAGTACAGTATTGCAGCAATGTTTAAAAATAACCCGAAGAGCTCACAGTTTATCAGCTTTGAATCCTTTGCTGCGCTGAGTCTGTATGTCATTTCTTGCTCCTTACAGTTTTCTTTACATCTTTGCGCACAATGTTTCCCTCGGAGGAAGGCTGTGAAAGGGTTGGTACAGGCAAACTGAGCATCTCTAATGATGGAAGTGACAAAATTGTCATAGTGACTCATAGGCAAGGAATCTAGTGGGCTATGCAGGCCTGGTGTCCAGCAGTCCCAGCCCTCCTGCCTGTGCCCTCTCTGCTGGGAAGAGAAGCTGTGCAAGTGAAGAGCCATTTCTGCAGGGTGATGTGCAGCGGGTGGGAGGTTAAAAGCCGCTTGTTCCTTCCTTCATCTCCTCTTCCCAGCTCTGAGGTGCCATGCAGCTTTCCGAGGCTATTAAGAAGTCTTGGTGGCTCTGCCCTTCCTCCCCAGCGCCTTCTATAGGTAATGCTCCTAGGCTCCGGGGCTGCCCCAGGAGGAGCATCAGCAGTGGGGACTTGAGGCATCTGCCTCGAGATCTATAGCTGTTAAAGCACTGGGATACTACTCCTGATTAATTTCCCGTAGTAATTATGGTAACAGTCATCATTTAACTTAACAGTCTATGGTAAGTTGTAAAATTTTACAAGAATTTCAAGAGGTCTTAGCTATTCAGAAAGCCGCGGATGCAGTTGAAACATGAAATGCATACAGAGCATCTGAACCTCAACTTAAAGCTTATGTTTTTTATTTAAAATAAAAATAAAAAAAGGTGTGTGGATTATGATCAAATCCACGCTAAGCTGCAGAGCCTGGTTTGCCCTGCTCTTGCATGCCGTGGGTGTCCGTTAACCACGCACTAAAGGACTGTGAACTGGATGACCCCTGCAGGTAAATGTGTATGTTCCCTCTTGTTACCCATTTCACGCTCTCTTTTGAAGCCGCTAGCCAGTCTTAATTTCATCCTCAAGAAGCTGTTTCTTTTGCCAGCTGCAGGGGTAGAAATGCATTCCCTAATGAAGTTTGAAGTGCCCTTGATCATTGTTTAAACCATTGCAGCTCGTGGCTCCTGGGGAACGTGCTGTGTAAACCTTTGTAACCACGTGGATTTTTCTACCTGCGCTTTCTGCCAATAATGCAGCAGTAAGCTTTCTGTCTCCTTCTGCTTTCTCTAATAGAGTATTTTTCTTAACTGCAAGCTCACGTGCGATCTAAAAATACTCCACTGTATGAAGCCAGCCTGAAATCTTGGGAGCTGTGATTGCTTGGGCAGACCTTGTGCGCTGAGCCAACG
This sequence comes from Eudromia elegans, assembly GCA_003342815.1. NCBI lineage: Eukaryota > Metazoa > Chordata > Aves > Tinamiformes > Tinamidae > Eudromia > Eudromia elegans. Next base: position 822,667 of record PTEX01000004.1, on the reverse strand, counting down.
TGTGCTTTCTTACACTGCTGCTCAGTGAGACACAGAGCTTTCTGTAGAAAAATGTCCCCAGTTTGAAAAATAGACTGCCCTGTCCCTCCAGCACGGCAGTGTAATTACTGGTGTCAGAGCTGGAAGGGCTGTCCTTCCAGGGGTACCTCTTCAGGAGCCAGAATGAAGAGAGATGGTACCCTGTTGGCTAGGTAGGGAGTAGGTTCAAGGGGGGGGGGGAGGGGGGCAACAGTCAGCAAATGGAAGTGGGAAAGTAGAGACTAGCTGCTGAAATTTAGCGTTTCAGTGCTAGATGAATTCTTCATGGCTTCAGATAAGTCAGTGTTCCTCTTGAGGGGAAAAGCAAACAAACTTTTTTTTACATTTTTAGGAGGAGGGAGAGAATATAGGAGGTAAGTCTTCTACTGCTCTCTTAAGCGTTTGGGAAATGGAGAGGGCTGTAAGGTGAATAGTAAGAATACAGGCTGTATAGAAACAAGCCTGTATACAGTATTATAACTCTAATGTTTGTAACTGATATTTTCCTTTCATGATAAAACATGGATAGGGGAGCACTCACTTTTCTGGATTCTTTTCTGATACCCTGTGATCTGAGAATAAGTGGTGATCCACGTGCTGAGTGATACTAGCATGTGGCAAGTCACTTCTCCCTTCCTATGGGGATAATGATACTCTTTTTTTGGCGTGAAGTTGAAAATACTTAAGTACTGAACAATTAATGATTTAATGTTCCAAATTGTCTACTTTATTAGGCAATGTTCAGATGTTTTTGGCAGCATACCAGGTTAAACGCTGACATGTGTGGCTATTGCTTTTGCCTGGAGGGCATAAACTCTACTGAGCAAGTTCATGATGTGAACCAGTTTAAGGAATTGATAAGGAAGCTAATGAGCAAGTTGCCTGATAAAACTTTGTGATCTGATTCATGCCACAGAATTTGTCAGTGCAATGCAGACAGCAGCATGGGGCATAAATACAGACCCTGATCTTGGGAGTGGAGAGCAGATGTCTGCTGTTCTGGGGCTGAAGGACCATGAGCCTGTCACAGATTGCTCTGTGGATGAAAAAATTTCTACTTAATCCATAAGCAGATAAAAATGTGGATAGAGCAAACAACTAGAGTAACTAAATTCCAACTTCCTTAATCAGATTTTCTCAAGTCTTACTTTATGAGCAGGTCTCGCTGTCTGCTCTAGTTTCTGTAGGCACTTGACAGTTTGATTCATTGTCTTTAGTGAGCTCGGCATGGTATAGCACAGAGGAGAGACCTCAGGACTTCTCCTGAAGGAGATCCACTTGGCAAGACAATTAAATTAACAACTTGCAGCCCAAGCTGTCTGCTTCACAGTCAGGCAGCAGCTCATAAAAACATATACGACAGTAGCAGAGATTGTAAAAATAACACAGCCTCTTAGTGAGTCACCAAACTCGTTGCACAGATTTTTGCCTGCTTAGTAGTTTTTCCAAGGGGCATTAAAGCTCACCAGAGTCCTCTGCCTCAGTGCTCTTTGGCTGTGGCTTTTCTCTGTGTTCTTGGGTGGACCTTTTGCAAATACTTCTAGAGGTCTTTCTTTATGTAAAGTTCAGATCAGACCATGATCCCTCTCCGAGAAGGGTAAAATATATATGTATTTTTCTGGTCTATTACAGTGTTCAAGTGGTCAAATGTGTGTGCTTGTGCACATGATTCTTCTTTCTTGATCTCCTTGTTTCTATCCTCCCTCTCTGCTCCTTCTCAAGTGGTTCCAGTTTTGATTGTTCTTCCTATGTTTAGTGTTCTGGCTGCTGGTTTTTTTTCCCTAAGACAAGACTGTTGCAAAGCTGATGCACTGAGTTGGTCCTGCCAGCTACCTGCAGCAGCCACCCCCAAGAAGTCCTGCTTTTACCAAGTGCTACCATTTTAACAAATTCCCGTGTGGTCAGTTCATGTTCATCTTGTGAGGAAGAACATAATTACAATGTCTGCAGCATGAGGTGGACAGTGTTTCATTACCTATTTCTAGTACTTTTAATTTCAGCTAATGAAGGCTCTAATGGAATAGTTGTGAGGAGGTGTGATTCAACATGAAGTACATTGCCCTATTTATTTTGCTACCAGCACCTTGTATGTGTTTTTAGAAGTAAAAGGGAGAAGAAAGGTGCTATGTTTCCAGACTTAAGGATTTTTACCCTGAGAACTTCAGGAATGCTTTCTGCTTAGTATCCTTTTCTCTTAGGAGGTGGTTGGTGTTTTGTTTTGTTTGAGCAGAGGCATTAAGTGTATAGATCTGGAGCATTCATTAGATGCTGGTTACATGGATGGTGATGTGATGAAGAAACAGGAACAGATGGAACAACATAGTGAAAATAATAAAATTCTTCCAAGTCAAATCTCCTTCTGTACCATGTGATAAGTAACACACAGGCTAATCTCTCATTTGGCAAAGCCTATGGGTTGGTAAGAAGAAAGGCCTTTGGAGACAGCGTGAATCTTCTCTTCTATGCAAAAGCAGGAGATCTTCATAGCAAATGGCCTCTAGCAAATCCCTCTGTAGCAAAATTAGATCCTAGGTTTGCAAAAACTGCATATGAGGATGTTCTTCAAAATGAACCCAAAGGGTGAGGGGTTGACCTGCTGGAAAACAGCTCTGTGGAGAAGGATTTGGGAGTTCTGTCAAGTTAACCACATGAGACAGCAGTGTGCCCTCATGGCCAAGAAGGTCAGTGGGGTCCTGGCTGTATCAGGAGGAGCATTTCCAGCAGGTCGAGGGAGGGGATCCTGCCCCCCTCCTCAGCTTCAGTGTGGCTGCACCTGGACTGTCGGGTGGAGTTCTGGACTCCCCAATACCAGAGGGATGTGGAGCTCCTAGAGAGAGTCTAGCAATGAGTGGCAAAGACAATTAATGGACTGGAGCATCTATTGTATGCGGAAGATGAAGTGAGCTGGACCTGGTTAGCCTAGAGAAGGAAAATTGAGATGGGATTTTATCAACATGTACAAATACCTGGTAGGGAGAATGTAAAGAGGGTGAGGCTCTGGATGGTGATCAGTGACAGAACAAGGGGTAATGGATACAAATTGAGATACAGGACATTCCATCTTCATATGAGGAAGAACTTCTTTCCTGTGAGGGTGACAGAGCCCTCGAACAGGTTGCCCAGAGAGGTGGTGGAGGCTCCTTCTCTGGAGATATTCCAGTCGTGTCTGGATGCCACTCTGTGTTTTAGGTGTCTCTGCTGGAGCAGGGAGTTGGTAATCTGTAGAGGTCCCTTCCAACTTCAACTATTCTGTGATTCGAACTGCACACTTAAGTGTACGTAACATAAGCCATCTCATGCAAGGTCTCCAAAAGTGAGCCCTTACCTATTTCATTTGATATCCCCCAAGTAGGTACATCCGGTTTGTGCTCAGTTAAACTCATCTTGATTCGTTAAAGTGACATAATTCTGGTGAGGTCTGAGCTATCTGGTGTAATAGAAATTCCATGCCTCTCTCTTCTTTAAGTGGGGATGGCATTGTATTGTTTATACAACATGGGTTGTCTGTACAGTACAGTGTCAAGCTTGAAATCATTTAGTTGAAATAATGCTTGGAAAATACAGAAGTCTTAGTCTCATTAAAGCTGTTTTGTTGAGGTTTCACAATACACGTTTGAAGAAAATGGAGTCTGTTAAGATGTGTTTTTGTGGAAAATAAATGAATAATATTCTGTACTGTAATACTTGAGTTAGAATTGCTATTTTTCATATTTTTAGAGGATCCATTCATACAAAAAGGTCAGCTTGGTTCATAAACCAAGGGATAAGAAAACAAGTGAACAGAACGAAGCAGGCTTGCAAATCTGCTATTTCTTGCTGCTTCTTATGAGGAAATCCAAATACTGTTTGCTAGAGTGAGCACAACTGCTTTCATGCTTAGTATGGTTAATACTAGCCATGCTGGGGAATGCCCCCGAAAGCAGAAATAGCATTGCTAACTGTTCGGAGCAGTGCCCTCTTCCCAGCAGTGCTGATCTGGAATGCTTTGCCTTCCTTGTCAACTCTATTGGAAGGGGCAAACTGTAAATCTGACACTGGTTTAAATCACTTGAGAGAAAGGAGCCAAAAATGCTTTCTACGGGTGTATATTTATCTCTGAGATACCTAAATGAATTGTTTTGCTGTAGCCTATGATGCATTCTCTTTTGATGTTGCTCAAGCTAATTTGGGAATGAACCTAAACAGGAATTCACTCCACCTGGGTCAATGTTTGGATTTTGGTTATAAGATTGTAGATAGCAACTTTTGTTAATGATTGATTTCCTAAAATGCTGGGTTGCTGCTGGTCTTCTCTGGGGGATTAGATGACAAATCCATTTTCCATGCATGAAACTATTGAGACTGCTGTGGAGATGCAGTAAATACAAACCAGAAGCAACTGCAAGCACCAAACCTGTTTCACTGGCAGCCTGCAGGTATTGAGCAGAATGACGCTTGCCTATCAGGTGGACTTAACTTACTCGTCGTATGGAACATCTTGACTGGGACTGTGATCATTTGTCAGCATAGTGACATGTACTTAATCGGTAAGAACACTCAGAAGGTGCAAATTCTGCTATCGTTTTCACCGGTGCAAAAGTAGAATAATTTGGAATTCCCTGCTTGCACTGCAAATGTGCAGGGATGTTAAATGGCTTTGAAAGCTGGCCACCCGTAAGAATGCTTTCCTTCCATCAGAAAGATGGGCTGTGTCCCCTGTAAGCTCTTCTGGCATCTCTAGTCATTGCAATTAAAATATATGTTACCTCATCACATCAGATTAATATGCTTGATGCCCTAAGCACTGACAGAGTGAAACTGATATGAGAGAGCTTACTGATGTATAGTATTTGACAGGCATATAGTTGATACCTCTCTTACCATACGTAAAGCACCCTGTAATGCTCTGTATAGCATTGTAAGGAGCTACTGTGCAGGGAGGAGAGTGTGTGTGGGAGGGTTTTCTGTTTTGTCTTGTTTTCTCCAGCTTTTGAAATGCGGGAGATGAAATGACTCCACTTCAGTGGAGTCCTAGAAGTCCACCAGTTCCATCACTAGGACCGCTCAGTTTAGTCATAAGCCTATCTTCAAGGATAGGGTTTCTTTGTTTTGTTTTTCGAGTAACGCTCCCATCAACCTGATTTCATCAACTTCAGTGAGATCATCTCGGAGCTGTGTCTGTAGCAATTCTCTCCTCAATCCTTTATCTTGTGCTTGAGAGAAGTCAGACAGATGTCACCAAATCTCTGCACTTAAGTTACCTGTCCATTCTCTTTGGGAAACAGACCATTCTCTCTGAAAATGGTGCAAAAAATGAATAAGGATCTTAAAATTCTCATATTTGGCTATATGTAATAACATTACTAGTACCTAATACATAATTAGTACTCATTGTGGATATGTCATTGCAAGATTCCTAGAGGATGCGTCTTAAAGCAGCTGAGCACATGAAAGATTAGTTTCTATCTACCTCTTGCATTTTGTATGCTTCCGGGTCGGGCAGTAACTTGAGGTGTCTACTGCTGGCAATCGGACTGTACTGGTGGATTGTACTGGGGTAAAGCACACTGTTGCTGAATCACAGACTGCTTGAAGAAATTGCCCTGCTGATTCCTTGCAGGCACTGCATTGGCGGTCTCTGTCCAGGAGAAGAGCAAAGCCATGTGAAATAGGCAGATCAGAGGCTGCTGGGGATGTGAGCTGGAAACCAGCATTTTCACTGTTCTGAGTAGATATTTCAAAGCAGAGAGAAGAAAGTAGAGCTGGGCTTTGCATTGGGAGCCTTAGGTAAAGGACTAAGGAATTCAGGAGCTGCTGCTCTGAGATTTTAAGAAATGAGTTTGTATGCCCTCCAAAATCGTGTTCCCATCAGAGCTTGCCACATGATTGCCTGTGTTTTGCAGCGGAGCAGACGTTTTTGGTTTCCTTTCATGTCAATTCAGTATCTCTGGCTAATCCTGAGTTTAAAGAGCAATCTGTCGTGCTGTATGTTATAGTGTACAGAGAGTCTTGGACAATATATTTTGTGCCTCATCAGTATTTAGCGGTTATGCAACACAAGTGGACTTCTCTTTTTCCTCCCAGGTTGTCCCCCTTAGGCAGCTTTCTCGTCCTGTGAGGGGGCAGCTCCTTTTAGCTGCTGCTGCTCTGGAATCCACTGAGGTCTGAGTATTCGCTCTCTGGTGTTAAGAGAGCAAATGGAAAGACTGGGAAAATGCCCAATCACCAAGACCTTTGAATCAGACTATATTTTCTGAACAGCTGTCGATGGAGTGTGTGTGAGATGATTATTGTTTGCAGAAGCTTTATTGATCTTGGCTTTGAAGCCTAGAAATCTGTTTACAGCAGCCTATAAAAATAAGTGGCTACTTCTTTTACTGAAGGTTAACACACTGTGTTTGTTTAATTGAATTGAAATAGCTTTTTCTTGTCTAAATGTCAGTGTTAATGAATTTTCAAGCAATTCTAGAATCTCTTAGTGGATAAAAACATATAGATAGAAAGCAATATGGTAAGAGTGGTTGCTAACCATTTTGTTGGAGAAAAGAATTGTCTTTGCCTTTGCTGACACAGTCATGTATGACACTCCTTTTAAGTTTCAAGTCTGTCTTTTCTCCACGTTGTGTTACTGGGATCAGCTTTTCTTGAGCAATGTTGAAAGGAAAGGGATGCAGAAGGCCAAAAGTGAGACCTTTGCAATAGCAGAACATTTGGTCTGCTTTCTTCTTTTAGACACCAAGCCTGGTAGAAGAGGTTTGTCTGGTTGCGTGCCAGCTCCTCTAACAACTACTGACAGAAAGAAGATCTTACTGTGGTGAAATTGGAAGTTTTATTTATTCATTTATTTATTTCCTCCCCCCGACAGCAGGAAAGATAGAAAATTGTGGTATTATTTGGCCGTAATAAATCAGTGGAGCGGGGGGCCTCTAAAGAATTTTCTTGTTCTAAAACTAGTTTATCAAGGCTTTCTTCAGTTTCCCTGCTGTGTCTTTCCTGTGTGTTCCCCCCCATACACACACACCGTTGTGACTGTACAGTGAGCTTAATCCTCAAAGACTGAATCTACAATGAGTTTTCTTAAAACAAATGTGTACCGGGGCCAGGCTCTCAGCTTTGCAGCCATAATATTCCCCTGGATGCTGTATGGACAGGGTTTCTGAAAGACTTGGGTTCATTTTTTTCCACCATCTAAATGCTTGAGCATATTAAGTAATTGCTGTGGTGGAGAACACAGTACCTCTGAAATACAGGATCTGAGATGTTCCTCTGCCCCACACACTTCAGCACGTGTTGGGGTGCATGCAGAGTGTGTGTTGCCTCTCCATACCCAGAGGTCAGGATGTCACTGGACAATGTGTTGGAAAAACTAAAAGCAGCATGGAAAACTAAAAGTGAACAAAAAGAAAATGGCAAAAGTTTGAAGGAGAGGTACAGTTTAATCTTTACATGAAATGAGAATATTCATCATCAAGCCAGCAAACGTATCTTTCTTCAGAGCAACCTTGTAAGTGCTCACTGCGTATGTGTAAATCCTCTCACACTCCCAGTCCATTTGTTTGGAGCTCAAACAGAGCACTGGGGTTCCCCCAAGGAATGTCAGGTTACACAAATGGTTGCTCTCTGTAAGGAGGACTCTCAGATCTCACAGTGCTCTCAAGAAAGTTTGTTCCTGGAAACAGGTTCATCTTCTATTAAATGTGATCTCCAGGGAATGGTTGATAATAGGCAATTAAGTGATAGCTGGACTCAGAGGATATCCTGAACAGTTGTATCCCTCTGGCTAGAATCTTCTATTAGCAGATGTTAGTTAAATAAGGGTGAATACAGTTAAAGAGATGATAAATGCTAGAGGAAGTCTGAGCCCTTTCTATATTAACGTGGTCTTCATCAGGGTTCTTCAAATCTTTGTCCTGTTAAGCCTTAAGTAATTTCATCATGAGGGCTAGCTTAATAAAATGAGAAATTAGAGACTTATTGAAGTCTCTCTCAAACCACTAAAGTCTCTCCCCCCAAACCACTGAAGGTCCCATCTCAAAGCTTTTGATCTCGGTGGGTTTTGGATCAAACAAAGACCATATGTTTAATCCTTTTCTGACTTACAAGTTTGTAAATTCAGAGTAAATACACTGAATTCTAGTCAAAATACAGTGCATATCAGGCCAGTGAAGATGTGATGCCAGCTTGCCTTTTTGATTCACCTTAGGGAAGGCTTAGCTGAGGAAGAGTAAGGGTTTTTTCTTGACCCATTGAAGGCCTTTGGATAGGGAGAGAAGAGCACCATAGGAAGGATGTAAAATGATTTTAAACTGTATTTATTTTGTCATCTGTAGTTTTGTTAGTAGTAAATGTTAGTAAATACAACATGGTATTGTTTCTGGTACTAAGGAAATTTATGTGTTAACTCCCAGGTGATGCTGCTGTTGTATTTGCAGTCTGTTGAGGCAAATGGTTTTGGGAAATGTTTATTTTGGAGATAATTATTTAGCAGCCTTACAGATTATTTAGGCTACAGTAATAATATGATTTTAAATGGCTTTTAATGAGCAGGTGAAAGCAGTCAACTTTATCTGCAGTGACTGTCTCTGCATCGCAGCAGGAAGGTGCACGGTGTTGGCAGCCTCAGTGGAGGAAAGCTGCCAGGTGAGCTCCCAAGGACGCACACACTGTGGGAGTCCGGTCTGACCAAAATGACACGAACATATGAAACACGCTGCCTAATTCTTCTCTTGCACGTGCCTATAACACTTTCTGAAGCTCCACGGTTTTATAGTAAACTCAAGTATTTAGTATGAGGTCCTCTTTTTAGTAATCTTACAGGACCTAAGCGTGATAATTTTCTCAATTGGGGAAAGTATCACTGATTACCAAAGCAGTATTCTATTAGCAGCAACCTGCTTTGCTTGCAGGTTACATATGCTGACTGTAGCTCCAGGAGATAAATATATAAATACATAAATATATAAGCGTAGACCTTGTCAGGTAAAAGAAGCTTTTCTCTGCATGCTTTGGTTGATGGTCTTGTGTCCCCCAAAATTGGGGACATGATTAGAAAGACTTGCATGTCAGGGTAAACTTCCATCAGTAGAATGACTTTTTGACAGGTCCCTTTCTCTACCTTGGATATTTCCTGACATAGCCGCATGTGTGTAACATGTCCAAATGGCTGAACACAATATTCAGTCTTGTTATTTGCAGTAACAAGACTGTTACTCTAGTGTCCGGGGACCTTGGTCATGAATCAGTTGGTTCTTGCTCCGAGCTAAGCATCGTTTGTGGAGATGGGCACATGTGACAGGCTGAGCGACGTCCTCTGTAATCTGAAGCAGGGGTAGATCTTTGCTTTGGTTTTGTTAAATTAGGTGTGTCCTAGGCTGAGCCATGTCCTCAGGCTTGGTGTTTGTATTTGGTCTACTTGCTGCTTAAAAAAACTTGAAAAATACTAATTGAAGTAAAAAAAATGTCAAGTTTGTCTGAAAGTTGATATCATTCTCTGTATATGTATATATTAGGACATACACATGTTTGAATTAAAAAAAAACTGAAATTATTGGGTATGAAGATGGTGGTATTTGAGCATACTCAGTGTTTTCATGAATGAACCCCACTGTGCTTATACATCCTACATACAGAAGCATGGACTTGTATGTATAGTTCTGATCTTAAAAGAATCAGTAAAAGATGATTGTTTTGTTTGGATACTCGGAATGTCACATGTACTTTTTTTGGAACTTGAACATAACAGTTCATTTTACTATTTTAAGGCATTTTAGCCCGGTCACTAAGCAATGTGTATGACCTCTGACTAGTTCATGAATATGGATTGCGTTTGATCCAACAGCGCTAAAGCTTAAAAGCTTTAGATGCTATTTAACAAATATGAGAATCTTCTCTCCTCTCCTTTTATATAAAGAGGATTTTTTGTTTTGTTTTGTTTGGAACAGAGAATGTACACTCCAGTGGCTTGTCATACATCAGAGACTTTGCAAATCCAGGCTTCAGCAACAGGAGGAAAATAAAGGAAAATAAAGTCCTCATGTGAAAAATATAGGGTTATATATTCTTTGACTGTGACAAGGCTCTTAAATCAATAGTCTTTGTTTGCCAGTTATTCCAAGGCCTCTGGGAAGAAGATGGGGTTTCCCAGCAGAATGACAGGGCTGCAACATAACTTGCTTGTGTTTGGAAAACCCTCCTCAAGTCCCAGACTTGAGACAGAGCCTTAGGACCAATATGCGAGCCTCTCCTAGGCTGTGCAGATAACCTTGTTGTATTACAGATAAATGAATTGTACATCTCCTTCAAGCATCCGTATACATTCATTTTTCTGTTTTGATTTGGTAACTGTTTTTGTTGTTCTCTAGTGAAAACATCTACAATGAGCCCAAAAGGAAAACTTTGAGATAAAATCATTCTCCATTCAGCAATAGCTAATTAGATGTTCCAGACCACTCTGCTGCAGGGCTCTGCAGCATCGTTTCCAGTTGGGTGCGTTTTTGTGTGCACCCTTTCTTCTCTTGAGCAGCATATTTTGACTGTAATTTTTGTAATTATTGTATAGCTTCTTGCTTCTACTTTGGCAAGACGGCACTGGCAGTAGTATGCCGCTTTGAAATCATCTATTATAAGATGGCATTATCATCTTCTCCTTTTAATGGTTTTCTCAATAAAAAGGAGAGATGGCAAAACATTTTACTTAAAAGATAAGGGCAGATTCTGTTTCTAAACGTGCTTTGTGAGAATCCCGTGAGGCCTTCAGTGTGCCCTTAATGAGTAGTTTCAGGCCATTTCTTTGTGTGCCAACAACACAATTTGAAAAGCAATGTATTATTTCTCTTTTGGTTCGATTTCAAGTGAGATGTAACTTACTGGGTAGCAAGGCATGTGTACCGTAAACCCTTGTCTCTGGGGACATTATTACAAAGCATGTGAATTTCCCCAGCTGGAACCTTGACTGACATAGGGCTTACCCAGTCAGTCTGTAGTAATTCTTTGCACTTACATGTGTACCAAATCCGACAGTGTACACCTTCCAGTGTACAGCTGGGTGCTGTTGGAAAAGGAGAAAGAGGGCTAGTGGGGAGGAGAAGTAATGGTGAGATGTTTCAGTTAATGTCAAGTGGCCAGCAAATTTTCTACTGATAAGCTGGTGGGCTGCTTCTCCCACATTTAAAAAAGGTCCCTGATTCTGGTTTCTGGTCTCTTCAGCACTGCATTTGGTGCAGTGTGCTCCAGAGTGCAGAGGAGGATAATTTCCGTGTGGATAAGAAAGCTGAATAAATGCTACTCCTCCCACAAGGACATTAGTTATTACATTAACCCATGAGACTTAATGCTGTGTCTGTGCAGAACAGAGGCCCAAACTGGAGAATCTGGGATTCATTTGGCAGTTCCTCTTATTACATCTGACTCCAACTGCTTATCCTCTTGGGAGCCTCACTGGGGGGAGACAGGAGTAAAAGCCATTGGAAAGGTGAAGGTAAACCTAGAAATTCAGTGTAGCACTGGTGTTGGAGGCGGTTTAGCCGAAACCTTTGTAGCTTCTTCCCCCTGTGCTATACCTGTAGGGACGTGACACCTGAGGAAACAAATGTACTAAAAAAGGAAAGTCTTTAATATCTCAGCCATGTGCTGTTTTGTGCTCCATATTCCTCGGACACAGTCAGGTGGTAAGTCCATCGTGTTTATGTTCACTCATATTCTCAATATGTTTTGACATTTTGACAAATTATTAAAAATTTGTGTTTTTGCAGCTAATTATAATTCCTTTCTGGTAGCCTTAGCGTTAACAGCATCAAACCAAAAGATACCCTTTATGGATCCAGCATTTCTCCACGAGCACCTCTCCATGCACCTGGTAAAGCTGGAGGAGCGTTTGGTTCCTGCTTTGCAAAAAGGAGAGACCGGCAGGTTCCCTACCCAGGGTCCCTGGAGCAGCAGGCAGCAGCAAATCCAGAAGCTCTCCTGCGAGCCGAGGTCCCCGGCCGCTGGGGCCCCTCGGGATGGCAGCAGTCGTGACTGGCCCTTCCTGGCGTGCGGGGAGGATGTGTCTGAGCGTTGCAGAGCCGAGCAGATAGTGTTGCAGAAGGCATTGATTAGGAGTAATTTGCCAGGGGAGCGGAGCTGCTTCGTGAGCTGTCAAGGAGTAATGAAGCAGGGATGCCAATTGACAGGTGGACCAAAGCTTCTTCCGTAGGAGGGAGGAGGAAATCGCTTCCAAGATGCAATTGCTCTAATTGAGGCTGTGAAGAGATAAATGGGGAAAGTTTGCAACAGCTGGAGACTGCTCTGAAGGAAAACTTGGAGTATTTGTTATCCTCTCAGGAGGTCTTTTAGTCACCATGGTGATGCCTCTGCCAGATATGGCAGGGGGAGAAACAGCCAAACTGAAGGTAAACAGAAGAAGCCTCGAAGCTAAAGCTTCCTGGCTGGTGGGGTGTTGGTGGTGGCATCTTAAGAGGCTCTTGACCTTGATGCGAATGCACGAGCAGTGCTGGGATGCTGTGGTGACAGGCTGTGCACTCAGTAGCTCTGCAGCAGTGTGTGTGTGAAGTTTCTAGACACTTCTGCAAGACTTTTCTTGTTTGGTGAAAAAGTGAGAAAATTTGGTAGGCTTAAGTATTGCAGCTTTGAAAGCAGAGGGGTGGTCATGTGGACTTCTGCCTCAGAACTGGAACAGAGGTGGCTGGTTTTATTCCTTCATCTGACTTTCCTTTTTCTAGTTTCATCTCATTACTGCTAGCTATTCCCCTTTGCCACTCTGAATGTTTATCTCCCTTCTCACAATAGACATCTTTTAAACACATTTCTCAGATAAGCTATATGTACAGTGTATAGCTTTTTAATCTCATTTATCAGTCAGTCCTTTTAGTCCTAGGTAACTTTTACTGGAGCAGAAAAGTTAATTTGAGTTCAAGTTAGTAGAAAAAATGCACACTTCTAAGAAGCCTGTTTCATTGCTGACTGTTGACCTGGTCTTGACCAGATGGCATAGTGATGGTAGCCAAAGACCTCCATTATAGGCATCCCCTTGGGCAAGCACTGAACAAACAGATGTGAAATCTCAGTTGCTGGCTTGGAGATATTACCCTAAAAAGTCAAACCGGATGCACAGAGATGTAGTAAAAGAAAAAAAAAAAAAAAGGAGGCAGAAGGAAAAAAGGAACGGAAAAATGGGAGTTGCAGTAATTGTGTGCCTGGAAGCAAGATGAACGTGATTTCATGATGCTGGAAAGGGTTTATTTCTAAACAAACAGGTTTGTTTGTATCGTACTGCAGTAGTCTCTAGAGAGTCTAATCAATGGCCAACCTTAAGTGGTGCACACAGGTACCTGGGAGCTCACAGGCACTGTTCTCCGATTAAATGCCTCTTGCCTAGCCATCACTTCCTAACTCACTTCTTGTGGGTTTTGCAAAGATTTGTCATCATAGAGGATCTGGAGGAAAGTATATTGAGACTATTCTTCCTTCCTGCTCACAAAGGATAGCAGCAAAGGAGCAATAAAGATAAGTTCAAGAATAAATGATGTTGGTGTTGCTGGAGAAGTAAAAGTGAGCCTTGCTCTTGTGTTGAGGGATGCTACCTCCCTAGCCTTTCTGTTTCTAATAAAAAAGATTTATGGCAATATGCTTGCAATAAGAACGCACATACAAATATAGCTTCTTAATTTGCACAGTACTTAATGGTGGCAATCTGTACAGTTTAAAGTAAGGACCAAGTGATAATCTGGTGCTAGAAATTCATGCACTCCCAAAAGCACACAAAGCTGGGCACTGACCTTCTGTTAAAGCTGGGCCAGGGGAGGGAAGCTCTTGAATTTCTAGTTACCTGGACAAGTATGTAGAATTGCCACCATCACAGCAGCCTGGAACAGGAGTCTTTGTAATTTTTATGACAACTTTCTCAGTGAGGGAGAGAGAGATAGAAAGACCAACCCAAAAAAAAAAAAAGTTTTCTTGATATGAAGTATATTGACCTCCTGGTATTTCTGCAAAGCCAGTCACCAGAGATGTGTCAAGAAATCCAATGCTTTTCTCTCTACCAAAAAGGTTTTTCATGGTCTGTCCTGTAAGGAAAATGAGTGTGTGATGTTATCAGCAAATATTATGGAATATATTCAATGCCTTTTTGATATAATTCCTTTCACCAGTGACTACAGCAGTTGCCATTTTGTGCATTATTGTCAGCTCTGAATATAGAAATGTGTACAATTATAGTTCTTATGCCCAAAATGAGTGTAGTTATACCTGGGTGATTCCTGGACTGGTTGAGCTCAAAGGAGGCAGGCGAGATAAACCTAATTTGGCATTACTTTTACTACTTGCAGTGGTTGAACTATAGCTGCTGCTGTGCAAATTAACTTAAACAGAACAGCCTTAAACTCTTTCGCAGTCTGTATTCACTCGGTCTATCTCAGAAGATAAAATTGTATCATCCTGCATTGTTTGATTTGTAAGCTTTTTTCCTGCTAGATGGTCTAGTTTCTGTCCAAGTGATAGTAATTTTCCAACTTCCCCTTGCAGTAATTGATTGCCACTAGAATAGGCCTAATGCCAAAACAAGCAAGCAGAAATGTCCGTCGCACTGCTTCACTTTGGATCATATAAGTCTTGTCTGGTAGCGTTTTGTGAAGATTGCCTGGAAAGTGTGTGAGATACCTCATATGTGCTGGTGGCACACGTTGTTTTTGAAGAATGTGTCAGAAGTTCTTGCATGTTCTGGAATAGGTGAAAAAATCCATTAGTATCAACTTCAGTTTTTCAATCATTTTTCCTCATTTTCCCCTAATAATATGTTACAGAAAAAACATATTTGAATGGGAATTAAGCTATGAGTAGATGCTGCCTTGAAGTACTGTAATTGGGCATATTTTCTTTTATAACTTTATTCACCTGAATTAAGTCAGTGACCTGAGATAATTGTTTTAGACTTAAACTTGAGCAAGATCAGGATGTCATTCCCTTTCCTTATGTCTGCCTTTTCATCAGTTTTATTGCATCAAATACTGTGACCCTGTCAATTGAGCATTTACGATTTTACTGGAAGATCAAATAGAGAGGATAAATGAGCAAGAAAACCAGAGGCTTTCCTTTAACTAGAAGTCATCTTAAGAATTCTCAAAAGTGGCAGGGAAGCTCACTACACCTTAAAAGGAATGAATTAATGTGTGAGTATGTTATGTATTTTAAAGTTTGACTCTATGGAGGCCACCTTTTAGAATCTTGGTGAGCATCTGAACAGAGAAAACTGAGCCCATGTTGCAGCCTACACTTCTGTGGTATCAGAAGAGAAACTGGATGTTCCTGGAATCTTCTCTCTGCTCAGAGTATCCCTTCCCCTATTTAAGCAGCACTGAAGGAAAGATACAGCTGCCAGGTGGATATCTTGGGAGGGCTTCCTGAAGAGGTCATACCTCCTATGGGCTTTTTGAGCGTCTCCTAGCAGTGTTTTATGGGAAACAAAATAAAACAAAAACCTCTGTGACACAGGAGTTACAATCCTGGGAAGGAAAATGCCTGTGCAGCAGAGCAGGCAGGTTGCTGACTGGAAGGAAGCTGGCCTTGCAGAAGAGGAGTCAGCAGGGTGCCCTTTGGTGATCTCTCTCAGCAGAAGTTCAGCCAGTAGGTTGAAGAAGGAGGTTCTTGCCTTCTAGTGAGCCCTTGTGAGACCACATTCAGAATACTGTGCCCAAGTTTGGGCTTCACAGTAGGAGTAGATGTTGACATTGGAGGAAGTTTCCTAGAGAGCCACCAAGGCGATGGGAAGCTGGAGAATGTGACCTATAAGGAGAAGCTGAGAGACAGTTTGCTTTAGCCCTTTGAAGAAAAAGGGGAAAATATTGCTGTAGTCTTTAACTGCTCAACTAGGAGGTTATAGAGAAGACTGATGGACTCGGAGAACCACAGTGACAGGACAAGAAGCAGCAGGCACAAGATGGAATATCATAAATTCTGTTTTTAAAGCTAGCGGGCCTGAATGCTGGTACAAGCTCTTATGAAATCCTCCTTGGGGGTACTCACAGTTGGATGCTATAAGATCCTGAGCAAGTTGATCTATTGGTCATGTTTTGAGATGGAGAAAAAGTGAGTGAAATGACTTCTGGCGCTTTCTTCCAATTATTCTATGATTCTCTGTTCCTAAATATTCCTGGTGAGGAGGACTATAAGAGCTCTTTCTGCATCCAATATGACACTTTTAATAGCTGAGACACATGTGCGCTATTCAGTGCTGCCCATTCAACTTCAATGTAAGCTGCAGACACTGGAAGTTGCTTTTCATCCAGGGCCAGATTTTATTTATTTATTTTTATCTCATTCAGAAGGATGCTTCAAAAAGACCAGGCATAAGTGATGTAAAGTTTGAAAACCTGGGGTTATAAAAATTCCATCTTACTTTCTTTCCCACCCTTCAAAGAAGTCAGGAGGGTAGGTGAGCTTGCTCTCTGGCTTGCTCTCTAGCTGTCACTTGTCGAGCTCTGCAGGATATGAGAGGTGCAGTGAGAGGAGGAATAAGTGACCCTTAACTTGGGGCTTAAGAGACATTCCAGACCTAGAGATGAAAGGATGAAGAACAAATCCTCTGTATTATTGAAGTGTGTGAAAGGCATGAAAGAGCAAGAGTCAAATCAATAGTTTGCATTTACAGCACAGGAGAGAAGAAAGATATACTGGGATTTATTTTTGCAGCTTATTTGAGAGACTTTTTTCCTCCTTAGAAAGCACAGAACTGAGCTTTCTGTGAAATTGTATGCCTTTGGCTCCCTGGAAGTCGTACCAGAAAGAGCGTTTTTATGTTGTCCTCCAGAGATATGGTTTAGTAATTAAATAATTTATTTGGACTATAGCTGGCCATTGACAGTTAAGCAATATAGGATGAAACTAAAATATTGACTGTGGTATTCCAAGATGAGGATGAGTATATGTTTGAAATATTTGAGCGAAGGAAGTCTTTGTCAATGAAAGTTTCTCAGTGACAGTAGGAAATCAGGTTAAGGTAGTTGGTCTACTTTGTTTTTAACTGTTCCTTAAGCCTTGTTAATTTAGTGAGAAGATTCTCACTAAAACCTCTTTGCAGAACCCCTTGCGTACCTGCTTCACTCGCTGCTCTGAGGAGTTCCTTCCTCCTGTTTTCATGGGGACAGATGCTATGCAAAGACCTGCCTTAGCCCAGTATAAGGATGGATGCATTTCAAAGACGAGTGAGGTAAACTTCCCCTCGTAGTTTACATAAGCCCTCTTTGAGAATGGGAATGTCGGACTATACAAGTACTGTATATAGGTGCAAAAAATACGGAGGTAAAATATGTAGGAGTGAAGGGTAGTATTCTCTGTGAGGGCATATGGTGATTATCAGTAGGTTTCTCAATAATTTATCATTCCTGTGCCATGGCTGTGGGTGAATTCACCTAATACCTGTAATATGAAGTACAGGGCACTCGCTTTGATCACTAGATCCATGTGAGCAATCTCGGGCCTTTTTGCGGGTCTGTGTCACATAAGTGAGGATATTGTTCCGTGTGAATAAAGGTGAATAAGGCTCTGGGCCTCTGCGATGATGGTGATGCATTTTTAAATCAAGATTGTCACTGCCAAGCTTCTCAGAAAGCAATTCTGACCCGAACTCGCTTTTGAACAGTGGCTGAGTATCAAAGCTGGAAGAGCCTCCAGCAGTCTGCAAGAGGAAGGAAGAGTTGGCTGTCAGCTTTCGCAAGGCCAAAATGCCTCCTATGCCTAATCCTCGTTTGGTGGCAATGTGTTTGCTATGGCAATGGCTCTTAATTGCCCAGTGCTGCTAAGCCTAAACCCATTTGTTTCCCTCCGCTTCTCCATGTGGGACCTGGAGGCAGTTGTGCCAAATGATCCCATGCCTGCGCTGCTGGTGCAAGCTGCAGGCTGTTCCTGTGGAGCATGAAAGCTGCTGCATGACAAAGGAGGGGTTTCCAGTGAAATGCTGGGAAAGGCCTGGCTTGCTGTTTGCAGCAAACTTTTGTCTGTTCTTGCCTTGCCAGGCATGAAAGATTAGATGTCTCCCTTGTCCCAGATGTCTGTAATTAGGATAGTGGAGGATGCTGGGATAGAACTGCTACTAAAGGCATAAAGCTGAAGGGAATCAAGTCCCAGGTCAAGGTGAGCTAGTTATTCACAACAGCTCTATTTTTTTTTTTTTTTCCTCTCCCCTTTTCTCCCCTGCTGACTTTCTTCAGATACAGTTGTTCTTGAATGATCACAATCAGTATATCAAAATAAATGCTTTACAGAGTAAGGTATAAGGAGTTGCTGGCAAGACTGTAAATCCTCTCATAGAACAAATGATAACTCAGCTCAAGAGCCCTTTTGTCCTGGGAGAGGGGGAAGGATATAAATTCTCTAAAAGTATCTGTCAGTCGGAATTGCTCTGCATTCATCATGCTAGCCCTCTGCATCATTCATGAATGTCATAAGAGACTAAAGAATTGGCACTTCATGGTGAGAATGATTAAACAACCATTACACTCGTCTTTTCACTTTGGCACTGTACTTTTTAACAGATTGCCTGTGTAACACTCACATAGGTCCACTTCTTTTAATGGAGGCTTTCCTTTCATGGTCACAAAAAGGGAAGAATGTGGCAAGAGCAGTTGTATATCACTTACAGAATACCTTAAGAACTCCTCTATCTTATTAGCTTTTGATACCCTTTTGAGAGAAGGGAGGAAAGAGCAGTGATTATCTTGTTCAGCAGAGAAAGGCAGTATTGCTCTGCGTGACCTTGCTTAAGTTTAGAGAGCCCTTGGAACAGTGAGCCTCTAAATATGCATTTCTATCCGTTATTGGTGTTCCAGTAGCCTTGAGGGATCATGTGGTATTTGATGCGAGGTCAAAAAACTGAGAATTCTGGATTTAGTTTTCCTTGAATATGACTGAATGGGGCTACTTTGGTCTAAAGGCACTGGGCTGTGCCTGTAGTAACAAGTAGTATAGTACAGTGAGAGGGGTTTTTTGGAGTGCAAATTGGTACTGAGGGTCATTTTACTTTGGGGGCTTTGCTTTTTGTTAATTCTAGTTTGGTGCTATGTGCCCATCACCTGTTCAGGGCTTGATTGTATGTTTCCGTTCAGTTTTACTTAAATCAAGTTTGTGTACTTCAAGACTGCTCTCATGAGAACCAAAGCAAAACAAGCAGTGATTGATCAGGAAATGTGCTTGAAAAGCATGTTTCTGATTCAGACGTAAATGCTAATGACTAGCAAAAGGTTTGAATGTCTTTGAAAACCTGCCTCCTGTTGCTAGCTCTGCTGCTGATTTAGTTTTGAGATTGGGTGAACCTGTTGCATTCTGTGGCTCTGGAGAATAACTAATGGCCAAAAACTTTTGCCCAATTTTTAGTGCGATAATGCCTGAAAAATAGGTTTTGATCTTCTGCTGTGAAGACTGTCAGTGTAAGCTGTACTTTCTATTCTGTTTTTTAATACCTGTGGATAAATGAAATGTGAAGAGATGTGTAAGAAAGAACTACTTCCTTGTAAGGAATGTGTGTGTTGGGGGGAGGAAATAGCAGTGTGCAGGCTGGCCTCTTTAGGTGGCATTTCTTATACTTGAAGTGACTAACCAAACTGAGGAACAGCAGTTGGGTGGTTTATTTGTTTTATTTGAGTAAGGCATAATTTAAGACTAGAGAGAGGGGAATTCTTTGCAAGGGATTTGAATGGGTGGACATCAATAGCAGCAGGCTGTCGTGTATCCATCCTCAGCTATATCTAGGCTTTTTTGCCACTGCTGAGGTTCTGTAAAACTCCTGTGGTGAACTAACATCCCTGTTCTTCCTCAGGCCTCAAATGAGCTCTGAAACCTGCTGTGCTTCTGACTGCTCACAGCAGCCTGAGTACTGCTCCTCTGGCGTTCTGCCTTCTGGGCTCCTCCAAGGACATCCTCTCTGTGGGCTCTTTTATCAGGAAATGCCAACAAATACAAAATCATGTTCAGACTTCAGCTGTTTGGCAGCAGGATGCAACTAAGAAATATTTCAGTCTCCATCTACTGAACTGAGTCACCTAGTAAACAGGTGCAACTGAGTTGCACCTAGTAAAGTCTCCCTGGCTAGCAGGTAATGGGGTCCCCAATACAGGTTCTCCTAAACTGGTCCTGCAAGGATCACAGTCATTATTGAAAGCTTTGGTACTAGGTAGTCTGAATTTTTTTTTTTTCTCCACCTCATTTATGATGAACTGGTATTACAGCAGCCAGGTCCAGGGCTTATTTGAGTGAAGCAGCTTTTTGTGAGCAGGGTGCAATTTTCAGTTAAAATTATGGCAGCCTTATTTAGCTTAAAGGACAAGCTTGATGTCATCTTGAATTCAGGAGATAGCATTTTGTTTCGGTTTGTCCTCAGGTAGGTAGAGGGCCAGATCTATTGACTGTAACAATTGTGTCGCTGTTGGAGGAAAATCTGATCTTCTTACTTAGTGGAGCCACACTGTGTGTTTTGAGACCATGTGTCTGCTAGCTTGTTTTCATTTTGATTCTTCTGTTTTACAGTGTTTGTTCCTCTCAGTGTCCCCTGCAGGTTTTCTGGGCACTTCTACCCAGCAAACTCCAGCAATTTCAATTGTAACGTCTGGCTGCTTTTAATCTCCGCTGGCGCATTGCGGTTTAAGTATTTTGTCTTTCTGCAATGTTCTATATTTGTTAGGGGAAGTGCATATTATAGAATGCTTTTTATGGCCTATGGCGCATAGAAGAGGCTTGGAGGAATTGTCCTTGTGGACCTTTTCTAGGCTCATACTGGTTGTATGGCTGCCCGAAGCTGTGTGGGAACTGAGTTTGACCCAAGTGGTCTCTTTGAAGGAGATAACTTGAGGGTAAGTAAGTGGTGCCATAAATCTATAAAACAAGATTGACACTGACAGGGTAGTGTAAGGACAGATTACTGTCTTCTAGGGCAGGAGCCTAGCATGATTTGACTGAAGCGAAGGGTCTTCATTCAGGTTGGAAGGGGCCTCGGGATGTCTCTAGCCTGACTCTTGCTTGGCACAGGGTCAGCTCTGAGGTCAGACTGGGATGCTCAGGGCTTTATGTCATCAGGTCTTGAAAATCTCTGTGCGTGGAGTCTTCGAAAACAATCTGGGCAACCTGTTTTCCTCCCTGAGTGTTCTTCACGGGCGGGGATATTGGTAAGGGGAGGAAGCTGTGCTTTTATATCGAGTCAGAATATGTCTGTCTTTTTTTTTTTTTTTAAATTATGCATCTTCCTTGTTCTCCTACCATGCACCATGATGAAGAGCCTGTATCTGCCTTGATAACCTCCTTATAGGTGCTGCAAAGCTGTGATTAGATCCCCTCAGAACTGTGTGTGCTGGGGTTTGTGTGTGTGTGTTTTCCTTCACCCCAGACTGAACAGGCCCCATTCCCTCTGCTCCTCAGGGCCAACATTTCAGCTCACCAGCTGTCTTTGTAGCCCTCTGATGAACTCATTCAGTTGGTCAATGCCTGTCTTGTATGGGCTGATCCAAAGATGGGCATAATATTCCAGATACAGTCTAATATGTGTTGACTGAAGGGAGTAATCACTTGATCTGCTCACTGTGGCCCCGTTAATAGAGCACAGGATGCTCTTCTCATGCCTTGCTGCCTTGGCCTGCTGCTGGCCTGTGTTTAGCTTGCTACGTTGAACAGAATCATCTAAGTCATTGCTGCAAATTTATAACTTTAAAATGAGTTCAGAGGAGACAAGTATTGGGGATTTTTGTGTAAACAAAGTCCATGAAGGCTCAGGCAATTGCTGAAAAGACTTATAAGCTAGTACTGGCAGGAAACACATTTGCTCTGCTTTGTCTTCTCTGGGTACCCCTGGAGGGCTGACACTAAAGAAGTGACAGTGGGTAGCTGGATCCCAGTCCATAACACTATAACAATTTTTATGAAAATACAGTTGTGAGAGTGTTTAACAACAATTTCACCTGGAATCTGTTAAGTTTATGTTGGTTAAACATAAACCCCTTTAAGCCTAGGGTCTTCAGTCCCTGTTCGTTGGCAACTAATCCCTAAATTGCTTCTGAGGATGTGATCGGCATCTCCAATGTGCCACATGGCAAATTCAGCTTCCAGGAAACAAAACAAAATAAAAACAACCTTCCCAGGGTTGTGGATTTGGTTTGTACTGAAACTACAGATCCCTCCATCTTGGACTGTCTGTAGGAGTGCTCCCTTCCTCTTCTCACTTTTCCTCTTCCAATTGCTTTACTGCCGTGTAACTAATAAACAGCAGCATACTGTCCGGTGTAGTTTTTGGCTTATGAATGCATACTGGGAGAAAAGTTATATTAATTTACTGTAATAGAAAAAATTAAAGGGGGGAGGGGGAGGACAAAGAAAGCAAGGACTATCTGAAACTCTGCTTCAGTTTCCTTAGTCTTGCAGTTTTCCTAAATATTCTTCCTTTTTGCACAGAGGAAACTCCTTCAAATATTAATGCTGGGGAGGAATTTCAGTTTAGTATAAAGGAATATCAGCTTTTTTAGAGAGCACGAGATGAGCGTGGTGCTCAGTCTGGGTCTCAGAGGGTTTGTCAAGAGAAGAGCAAGCATCCTGAAAGGAAAAGAGCTAGTTCATGAAAACTCTTTTGAGTGCAGGAGCTTACTTTTCAAGGATTAGACTGGAAGCTTTGCATTTTTTACAGCTTTAAGTGTCCTTCATTCTTAGGCAATTTAAAGCTCTTGATGAATAAAGGGATGCTTCAGCAGTCATTTCACAAAAAGTGTTGGATCTGTCTTTGTTTTCTCCTTGGACAATCCTTTGGAATAGCCAAATGCAGCAGTCGGTGCTGGTGATTCTACTAAAACCTTTTCCTTTTTTCAAGTCTTTTTTTCCTTTTTTTTTTCTTTCTTATCCAGCAAGTCTCTGTACTAATAGATTTCTCTCTTGAACATGGGGAAAGGGCAGGACCAGTGGTACAGATGCCCAAGTGCCATGCTCCTGTGACCAGGGTCACCAGAAAGTGTGTTTCTGAGAGAAAATGATAAAGCTTTAGTTCTGTTTGCTGGCACACAATTTGGACTAACTTCCATTTTTTAATGTACAATCAAGTTATGGTAACTCAAAGGCATCTTTGGTATATCCTGATTCCACAGACCATTCCAAAGAATGTACATTCCTTGATGTACATGGCTGAGGACCATTGATAGGGGTGGTGGCAGTGCTGTACTCCGCCTTTTCCTTTTGAAGTCCTGGCTGATATTTAGGTTCAGACCCATCATTATGTCTAAGGAAGAACTCTTTGTTCCAGTGTGGCATCAACTGAGAAAGGAAGAGGAGTAAAATAAAACTGGTGCAGCCCTTTGAGTTTGAGGGATTGCAGGCTGCAACAGGTCAAGCAAGAGTGGCAGCCGTGGAGGCAGCGATGCCTGGGCAGGCATGGGAGGCCAGAGGAAGGGGGCTGGCACACTGCTCTCTACTTGTGTTGCAAATGTCTCATTTGGAAACCATTGTCAAATCTTAACAATTCAGTAAGATCCCTACTTTTTTGATCAGTTGCTGTTTTCTTGATTCTCAATTTATTTGGTAATAGTAACTCGAATAGTTGAGTGGTTTGTAAAAATCAGATATACTTGACAGTAGCTTTCTCTGAGGAAATTATTGATACAAGCACAACTTTAATTGTACTTTTTGGCATGGTAATGTTTAGCAAGTATTGCTTCGTTTCAATATGTATGAGTAGTTAGAGTTATTATTATATATCTAGTACGCCAGCAAATAGCCTACTTATGGTGCATTTAGTGGGTAATACTCATGGAAATGATGAAAGAAATCTGTTTCTTACAGAGACTGGAAATTGGGAATGCCTATTAGGGTATCTCCAGACAATACAGATGTTTCAGCACACCTAGAGTTGGCTCATTTCAAATTATTTCAAGTAATGAACAGTCAGTCAAATTGTCCATGCTCTTTAGCAGTGTATTGCAAAACCAGATATAAATTTTTAAACCATTCTCTATGTTCCCCATGCATTTGGATGCTGTCAGTGCATATCTGACTGTTCTAAAATAAATTCTTCTATCATACTTAATTTTTTACTCCAAAAAAGAGAGAAATCTGTTATAGGATTTGCAGCATGTTTGATGTGCCAGAAGGAATGAGTTAGAAAAACGACTGTCAGAAGCTTCATTTTTCCTCAGACAGTGCACGTCCTTTTGACAGTGTCCTGATACCAGCTGATGTTTTATTGTCTGTGTTGCTGCATGGTAAACTTTGGAAGAGCAATAAATAGTCAGAAGCAATTTGTGAAAAGTCCAGGTACTGCTTTCTAGTTTGGGCAAGTTGTACTGTTTGCTTCAGCTCACTCTTAGAATTGGTGTTCAAAGCATGGCTCCTTTCTCTCAAGAGTGTAGCTAGCATAAATAAGTAACATGTTGAACTGTCTGGCTGCATTAAGGCCTGAAGAGCTGTGAAACACTTTTTCTGACTAGGAACTGATTGGTCAAATATGCAGAAATTCACCTTAAGCCATGAACATACGGAAAAGAACTTAATCCTTGGGGCAGTGGTCTGATTAATCTGGTTTGCTCCCTCTTATAGTTCCGAGGGACAGAAATATTGAGCAGAACACAGAAGGATCCTCTGAGGCTTTCCTCAGACCTGTTTCAGGCCAAGTCTCCAATCTGGTTTATCCATCTTTCCTCAGAACAGAAGCTGTTATTTGCTGATCTCCTGTTACTTTGTCCAGCGCTGTTTGCTACCAGGGCAGAATAGGGAGCTCTACCACATTCCTGGGAGCTGCTTTTACGTTGCCTGAATGTATAATGATACTATCGAAAATTTCATGTCTTATGTCTCAGCCCCCCCACCTCCGCCTGAGGCAGGCAGGCACACAGAGTCGTGTGCGTGTTTTAATTTGCATTCCCCTATTAGCATCTTCCCCAGTGATGGAAATTGTCCCTGGATTCTGTAGTAAGATAGGGATCACCCATATTTTCAGATTTCTGTGTCTTCCTCAGAACTGCAACTTTACTATGACTCTGAGAATCTTTAAATCTGCATAAACTGTCAGGTCTTTGGTGTTTAGTTGTTTCTTTAAACGGCTGCAAAGTACAGTTGTTACCAAGGTCTCCTTCATGATATGAACTGGGTCTTGTTTCACTCCTCTGCCTCCAGTTTCGCTTACTGAGGTACTGCTGATTGCATCCTTTAAAAATACTGAAATACTTGAAAATACACTAAATTTCATTTCCTTCTCAAGAATTCCCAAGAACAACAAAAAGTCATTGTTGCAAATTTTCCTTTAGCTGGACTGATAGCTTCTTGTTCAAAAGCAGAAGGTCATTATAATTAATAAATATGATAGGACCTTCCCACCGGGGTATGAAGTGTACCAAGTGACTCATCAGAGCTACTGGACTAAGCAGAAAATATGTAGTAGCATCAAGTGGCCATGAAAGAAAAGAAATCCAAACAACATAACAATGAATAAGAAAAATGCAGTCAAGTTAGTCTGCTTGTGTATTTCCAAGTCTTTGAATTGAGAGGGAGGAAAAAATGAAAAAAGGATGGATATCTTGTATTTGTCTCTGTATTAGGAAATGTAAAAATAAGTTTCCAGTCCTCTTCCAAAAATGTTATATCCTTTTACATAATTATAAGAACCTCTGCTGGAACAGTAGTGCAGCCTGATCATCATCCCCAGCTTAAAGCAGGCCCAACTAGGTAAAAAAGGTATTAGGACCACGTCAAATTTTGAAGAAGGTGAAATCTTTGTTCAGAAAGTGTCTCCTCTCTTACAGTTTTAAACCCCATAAAATCATGGCTACAGCAGTCAAGTATCAACATTAAGTCAGTGTGCACTATGCACCTTCAAAATGAAAGAGAAGGGGCACTGACATTCCCAGGAAGTTTTTGTGTGTTCAGCTGCACACAGTTAAACCCACTGGTCCGTCTATCACTGTGCCAGTAACTCAGACCTGCGTGCACCTGCAGGCCGTCAGACTGCTCCTAACGGGTTCTTTTGAGTAGTGCTCCTCAGGCTGTTACCTCTGAATGATCACTTTGCACACATTCCAAGTACTGAATTTTCTTAAGGTTAAAAGCAAAATCTGTGCTCTGTGAGGGGAAAATGAGCTCCATTAAACAGTTAAGCCCCATGACAGGTCTATGAAGATATAATTGGCTCTAATTGATGCTCACAGGAGCTCTGGCATGCTCTACCTGCAGCCAAATGGATCTGAGAGAGGTAAAGAAATTGCCTTCATAAGGAGCACAGAATTTCCTTTCTAGTTTGTCTTTACTGCTAAAGGGCACAATAATCTGTTAAAAAAAGAGGGAGGGGAGAGGGGATTTTGCAGCTTCTGAAGGAATGGTGGAATGGTTTTGGAAAGTGGCTTTTAATCCGTGAAGCTATCAGTAATGAGTGGTAATGAGTGATCTTGCTTGATCTTGCTGTGGTAATGAGTAGTGAGAAATCTTGCTTTACCTGGCAGACTAAAGTAAGGTAAAGCAAAAGTATAATGCAACACACAACCAGCTAACAAGCTGAGGGAAGTGGATTCAGATGTAATTCTTGATGGACTCTTTCAAATATCTGTGCATGGAGAGAAGCTCTGGATAATTCACTACCCAGTCGTCTCTAACTAATTTAAAGAAATTGTGGATGTACTTGGGGAGATGTTTTTAGTTTAAAATGGGGGGGGGGGGGAAAGCCCTTTCTACATTTTATTTGGTAGTCTTGCATCCCTCATTTTAATTCCAAAACTGAATTCAGAAATTGAGTTCTTCTGAACTAACCTTTTGGAATCAGAAATGATACATGGTCACTGTTCCAGTAGACCAGTGTGCTCTTGTTAATTCAGAATTACGATTGAAATTTTCTACCTTATTCTGATTTCAGACACATTTGTTTGAATTTACTGAGGGTATGATCTGGTGGATACACCCAGACCTGGAAGGTAGTAAATATGCATTCATTTTCACTCTGTCACTGAGTCAGCTGTTCACAAATTGCTTCCTTTCTATGGCCTAAATTTCGCCATCTGTCTTGGTAATATGTACGGAAATTTCCAAAGGAAACTTCTTAAATGAAGTATATCAATTATTTGTATTAATGTGTAGTATTCATTTGGAATTCAGGTTGTAAAGAGTTTTAGTGGAGCTGTGGCTTTGTAGGCAAGCATAAAAATGACCTAGATATGATCTAATATATCCAGCTACACTTGGCTTGTTCCGAGTTGCTTGATTTTGCTGGTTTACAAGAAAAATAAATTAGCATCGGTTATATCTTAAATTGACCTGGAAAATGCACACAGTTTCCCCTCTACTTTTTACAAGCATCTTATACCTGGTGCAGTGATGAGCTGGATGTTTTTACTTACTGTTATAGCTTGTGATCCATTGTAAAAACAGTGTATAAATAAGTGCAGCAAGTGCCTGAGGCATTGGGATGTGGTGGTGGTCCTGGCCTGCCTTGCCTTTTGGGTCTAGGACACAACTTTACCTGCCATATCTTTATCCATATTTTTTTGAGACACTAAAATAAAATCCTTCTAGCTGTGAAAAAGAGTGCGAATTCTGAACACTTCTTTTCTCTGCTTCCTATGTGTGACAATAGTTCCTCGCCTGCTCCCTTCTTACTGAGCTCAGATGGCACTTGTGAGCGTAGGAGGCTGTCGTCTGGGGAGCGCTGGCTTTGTTTCGAAAGTAAGGTCAAGGAAGGCATTGCAAGGCTAACTATGAAAATAAGTGGTGCTGGAAATATGAGAGTTAGATGTACTAAAGTCTTAGGAAATGTTGAGGAAAAGGAAGGTCTCCCATTCTGGCCAGTGCTGCAGATAGGGCCCGGTCAAGGAGATTTGCCAAATATTCCTTTTGTATCCCATGCTTCTGAAAGAGGCATGGGTTTTTGTGTTGACTGTGTGGTGTTAATGGCATTTGTTTGTTGGTTTGTTTTTCTCTTGATGTGTGATGTATTTTTGAGATGTTTTGGAGGTGTTTTATTTAAGCAGTGTCTTATGGCATTGCCTGGACAGATGTTAGCTCTAATGAAATCAGGCATTTGTGATGTGCTCTTGGCTTGTCTTATCTCAAATCTGCTGGCATTTATTTAGGAGCTTCCACCTGAAGTATGGTTCAGCAGAATATATACAGACAACCTATCTCAAGTGACTTCAAAACTTGTTTGTGGTTCCCTTGCTGTTATGTATGTAGGAACATGAGGATGCTCAGAAAAACATGCATATCCACTTAGATTCAAGTATTTGTATCAGTCTGGAGACCGTACTCTCCTGCTTGATGGACGTTGGTTAAGGAGGGAATTATGTTGTCTGTTGTTGAATGTAGTGGTAGGAGGCTCATGACGAAGGAACAGCTATTGTTTGTATGCTAAAAGCTATTTTGTCTTGCCTCCTCTTGTTAGCATCTCATGTTCCAGAGCTATTGCTCTGC
Source organism: Eudromia elegans (assembly GCA_003342815.1). Classification (NCBI taxonomy): domain Eukaryota; kingdom Metazoa; phylum Chordata; class Aves; order Tinamiformes; family Tinamidae; genus Eudromia; species Eudromia elegans. Next base: position 794,272 of record PTEX01000004.1, on the reverse strand, counting down.
AAGAGAAGACCTAGCACTCTGTGGAAGGAAGAATGCATGTGAGGAGGTGGAGAGGGCAATCTAAATCCTCATTTCACGTAAATCTTGAAACAGATAAAGAATCAATTCTAATATCACAGGGAGCTCACAGTGTCATTTGTCATAACATAGGAGAGAACAACGCATACTAAAATCCTTCTATTGCCTGGCAGGCTCTGCAAATATGTCTCTCTCTCTTCTGATCCGTTAATTTTTCTAGAAACTCTCTCTGCTTTCAGTAGCCTGGTCAGTGATAGGCCATAATTTCGGCATTTGTCATGTAAGAGTTTATTTATTGTCTTCCTTTTGAAAGTCATAGCGTTATTATTGGCTTTGGTGAGTAAATACATAAAATAATGAATTAATGCGTTTTTCTTGGGCTTTGTGTTTTGCAGCTGGTGCCACATATATCTTTGGGAAGAGCGGAGGTCTCATCTTGTACACCTGGCCAGCTAATGACAGACCGAGTACGAGAACAGACCGTCTTGCCGTGGGCTTCAGCACAACGGTGAAGGACGGCATCCTGGTTCGCATTGACAGCGCGCCTGGGCTTGGTGACTTTCTGCAGCTTCACATAGTGAGTATATAATGGGCCACATCCATGCTGGTCCGAAGTTTCTGTTAACCAAATATGGATTTGAAGAAAAACGTTGTTATAATATACTATTTTACTTCTACTTTGTGCTATCGATACCTTCACCACTCCAAATAATTTGAGATAGTTCTTTTTGGCTGTAGATCTGGCAGAATACATACGAAACCAAGTCTTCATGAGGGGTCAGTACATCCTGTGGGATTTAATGGCTGTGACTTACTCAGAAAATAGAAGTATTTCATGGAACTGAATCCATAGAGTATTACTCTTGTTAGAAGGTAAAGAATAAAACAGTGAATTAACTCTCCTCACTGAGGAAAGTAAGTGAGAATTGACTGGATCCTCACATGGTGTAAAACAGCTGATCAGAGTGTTGCCATGTGAGTGCTTATTAAGCTTTTTATTTATTTACTAGAGAAACTTAGCTAAAAGTGCTTTTAGGGAGAGGCTGGAATTCTTTGAGAAAAATGGAAAACTAAGACTAGAAACTTAAGGGAGTTGGAGGAACAGGGTTGTGTTTGGTAGTTTTTGTTTGTTTTCTAAACAAAATGAACAACAAGTTTACTTAAATATAAGCTGGTCCTGTTACACAGTGCTCCTGTTAGATATTTTATGTTACAGTGTTTTATGTCTTAATTCACGGTGGAATGGAGGATAGAGGCAGGATTTATACGAGCTTGGAAGCTGTTGACATTTGACAGGCACTTTAAGTTAGTAGGAGGAATGCCGGTGGTCAACCAGTGGACCCTAATGTGAATGTTATAGACTTCTGAAGGAAAGGAAGAAATTCAGAGTCTGATAGAAGAACTTGGTGTATTGCAGCATGGTTCTTCAGAACCTTGCTTCTTACTTCAGTAAGATTATAGCTGAAAGTCATCATTAGTGTTTTAATGACTTTCTGTTTTTATTTTAAAATTCACATTTGTTTGAGTTGGTTCAAATATGACTGAGCTATCACCACTCAACTCTCTATTTATTCATTTTGATATTTTAAATTTAGTTTGTGATTCCTCCTCTGCCCCCCTGCCTGCATCAGAATGAAAGAAATTTTCAATCTAGGCCTCTCTTTGAGGGGGGGAGGAGGGGACAAAAACAAGAAACGGGAAGAGAGTATTGTACATGTGGCAATGGTATGCCCAATGGGTATTAAATACCTAGAGGAAGCAAAAATGAATATTAAAGATGACCAGTGTTAGTATATTTATGTGTATTTAGCCACTTGACTTTTTGAGAGGCAATTGAGAAAAGTGCTTGAACTGGCATTTTGCTGTGTGCATATTGGGGAGCACATTTATTTATTTATTTTTAAAGTACTTATTTCTGACTTCTGACCTTATCCCACTTTCTTGAGGGTTTCATCGGCAACAATCGATCGCAAAAGCCGCTTGCTGGTCCTTTCTTGTTCCTCTGCATCACTGAACCAAAATGTAATCCAGAAGCGTTAGTATAGTTTATGCTTGCTATGCATTATACATTGTCTATACTACTCTAGTTTAACAAGATTTGATGCCATTTTGAAAGTTCTGAAAGTGGCTTTTACTTTGCTGACAAGACTTTCCCTAATGCTGTCCATGCGTTTAGGAAGCCTTGTATATTCTTGAGTACTCATTATATTCTTTCTGTCTGCAAGATTCAAAGTCAAAAAGGATACCTCAATAGCAAATTATGCTTTTACTTGCTTTATTTATGGTTCTGTTTGGATTCATCTTTTTAATTATGAGTCTTTTGGACATTGTGGAAATTTATAAACAAAGGCATCTGGTCTATATGACAAAAAAAAAAATCTTTCTTGATTTACAGTGAGATATAAACTATCAACCCAGGGAAAATGGATGGCATGCCATCCAGACCAATGTGGCATGTGAAGTATGAGGTGTTTGTGTGAATAGCACTAACTGTAGCACATGGAACAGGAGTGTTATAATAGCATCAAATCCCTCCTTACAAGATTTTTCTGACAACTCGGAGCACCAAATCCAAACCTGTGCCAGAAAATTATCTTATGCAATGGATGCTTAAGAGACTGCACATTGGAGTTGTGACTGAACGTTTCTATACATTCAGTCAACTTAGGCTTCCATGGCTTCTGTTCTGTGATTTATGGCATGCAAAAATCCTTACTGAGAACAAACGGTGAGGGGAAGACAGCTGCAGGTTGTGATGGATATTCTGCTTCTGATGACTACCAAGAGATAAATCACTCACCCATGCGCACTGCTGCTCTGTTCCGCTGTTGGTCCATCAGATGCATATCATAAACTATCACCTCACCCCTGGCTGCAAGAATGGGGTTCTGAGGAAGTGACACTTGTTTTCACACAGTTTCAGAGCTGTGTGTACAAAATAAACTTTAGGCATAGCCACAAATTCTAATGGCTTTGAAGTTTTGTTTAAGTAATCCCACGCTAATGGAGATCTCTCATTTGGCACCAGACTGGAATTAAAGGCCACAGGATTTGACCTAGAATATTCTGATTCTTAGTCAATATCTGTTAAAAAAAAAAAAAAGTCAGTCTTCCCTGAGCTAAAGCTGACATGACTAAACGGAGATTGAGCTGGAAAGGCAGTTTACTGTTTTCTCAAGTGCAGGAGACAACACCTAGTAAAACATGTTTGCTTAGCTGAGAAGTTGAACTAACTAATGAGTAGGGATAGCCAGACAGCCAATCAAGTATGGGAGAGAATTCAGATGAGTTCTGGAGCACAGCAGGAAAACTACCCAACTGAAACTCTTTCAGAGACTTCTGAATAAGCTGCCCTTACGCACAGCCTGAGGATCAACGTATGTACAGGCCATGAAGCTTGGACTGCTCTCACGAGTCTATCTTCTAAACGCTTGTGGCTGAGCCTTTTTTGGAAATTAAATAGTAATGTTTGCCTTTAAATAACACATGACTTCTAGGTTAAAGTACCAGGGAATTAACAAGACATTCCTTGTATAAGATGGGGCAAGTGCGCTGTGGTACTTAGCAAGTGTCCCTTCTCTGCAGTTTAGTCCCCACTGCTCGCAGCAGAGCAGGTTTCCTGCTTGAGCAGTGCACCCAGACAGCGCTGGCGCCGCAGCACTTGGGAAGGTCCTTTGGTCCCCAACAGCACGAGCCAACTTGGGCTCTTCGGCAGGCATTAAGCTATCGAATTGCTGCAAACTTGAATTCTAGGGGTCACGTAGAGCATGTCACGAGTATTTACTTCCCTTCTATGACTGTTGATGAACAGAAACTGTAAGCTGCATCTTCCCTTTCTCGTAGTATGACAATCATCTTGAGACAAGTTTTGCATCCTTGTTCCGTTCCATTTCTTTTGTTGATCACGGAAATTATTTAAGTGTATCTCTATAAATTAGCATTGAAGCACATTAGCAGCGTGCATATGGTCAGTTACTCTATTTCCTTAGAAAAGTAATTTCCAGTTAATGGAAGGAAATTTCTTGAACTACTTGACCTTCCTCACAGGAAGACAGAACAGTGCAAAGCATCTTGGCTTGTCTGGAGGAGGGGCAAAATAGTTGGAAGAATATGCTTAACGTGTAATTTAATGGTAACAACAAAAAAAGCAGACACAATATTGGTATGTTGGTAGTGTGGATAGATGTGAATCTTTTTGTCATCCTTTTGTCATCTCTGTGCTACAAGGTGTGGTGTATGCTGTAGGGGTAAATTTCTTAGTACTGTTATATCATGTATATTCCAGGTGGCTCTTTTCAGGACTCTCTTCATTAGTAGACTTGACTGGTTAATTATTGAAAGTATTTTACTCAGGATAATGAAATGACACGAGAGGCTGACTTGGCCTCCATTTGTTCTACGGCATTTTCATAACTAAAAAATAGACAAGCCTGGATGAATTGAGAAATTTTGTCTTCAGCTAAAAAGAAAAGATGCCTCTTAAATCTAACCTTGAAAGCTTAGACCTTTCTTTCGAATTAAATGAATCGGAGCTCTGGGAGATGCAACAGCAGCTAAATATTTAAGGTTTTCAAAGCGTGCTAAAAAGCTCTGTGCTGTTCTTGGACAGTGGGCCTAGGCAGACACACAGAAAGGCTGGGACTTCCTCAGAGAAAAGCTGAGGAAGGACGTGCGGCATGAGCAAAGCCGTACGCTGTGCAGCAGGGCCTGTGGCTGGAAGGGGCCTTTGTTCCTGACCACAGACTCTGCGAACACTTGTACAAAGAGATTAGTTTAACTAGGATTGTGCATGCAAAAGGGAACATAAGATAACTGCTTGCCAATTATGTCAGGTTTATAGCATGAGAGACCATGGCAAGCATATATAACTCGGCCATCATTATCTTGCCTGCCACAGGCTATATCTAAATGAGCTTCAAATTTGAGGTGCTTGTGTTGGCGGCCATCTTGTCAGCTGGTGTAAATTGCCCAAGATCACTTTTTGATAGAGCTGCACTGTTTAACCACCCAAGGATCCTGTCCCAAAATGCCCTCGGAGTCTTACAGTGTCCTCTTCTAAACTCCTTGGGTCTGCACAGTCCCATGTGTTTGTACTTGCATGCCACATTTGCTCTTCCCTAGAGCACAGAAGAGCTAGTAAAGGAAAACTAATTTGAAGGGAAAAAAAAATTCCACAGTTTTCAAAAGTGCTTTTGAAAGTGTTGTTGTTACTGCTTCTTTTATTTTGAAAAGGCCTCTAAAATCCATTTTTAATGTATCTAAATGAGCTCACATTATGCATAGTAATGGTCCATCTATTTTTTATCAGTTGGCTCTTGGGAAAGAGTGTCTGTAGTGAAGGCGGGAGTGGAGAGCAAACCTTGGTACGTCAAGGAGCCTCTTGCCCTAGTGAGCCCGTCCGTGGCCTGCCTGGCCCGGCGCTGTGCTGCCTCGGGACTTTCCGTGCTGCAGCCCCTGCTTTGCTGCCCACAGCTGCCCCAGGGGTATGAATGAGCCTCCATAACTGAATGCAACAGTGCAAGAAATAGCACGTTGATGTCTCATGCCTAAAGATGATGGATTTTTTTAGATCCCCAGCTCTATTCAGGCAGTGTGGAAGCTCAGTGCTGTGATGCAGGAATCCATTAACTCCTGACTTGGCGACAGCCTATGCCGGAGATCGCGGGGCTCTCGCTGTTGTTACTGAAGGTCGTGAGGCTGATCTGATGTCTGGCAGGAAGAGCTAGCTGGTAGGGCAGGGCTAGCATGAGTGGTCAAATTGCAAGTTGGCCTGCAAATTAGCCTGATTTGAGTCGCAAATCTGAAAATAACCCTGGGGCTTCAGCTGTGCGGGCCAGCTGAGTTCAGGTGGATAACAGAGAGTGAAAATTAAGAATTGGGGGAGATGGAGGAAGAATCAATGAGAAAAATAGTGTGGATAATTCCATGAAATGGGACTTAAAGGCCTATGCATAATTAAACTTGGCACCTTTGGTTTTCCACAGAGACAGGGGCTTGCTGACTCATTAAGGAAACTGGTATATGGCAATAAGATCATGCTTTAGGGGTAGTGAACAGAATTAACTGTACTTCGGGGGTGGGGGAGAGAACAGGAGGAGAGAAATCCTATCTACTTGAGTGTTGTATGTGTAGCAAAGCTAGTGTGTGACACTTGAGAAGTCCAGGATTAACACCTATGCTCCTAAATGAAGCAAAAATCATAATGACCTTGCTTATATGAGAGATTCTTTCCAGAGTATAAAGCTTCTGGTTAAAATACACTCTGAATTTTCAACTGATTTACTATGTTAAGGTTTGTCTTGAAGCTTGTTGTTGCTTTTTGACTCACTATTAAATGATCGGATCTCAGAGCCATACACAGTATTTATCCAAAGACCTCAAATTACAGTAAATGTGTTTGGCACAGTGTGTAAGCAAATACTGTATTTTGTGTGATATTTTATCTCTTCTGTGCTTATAATGTTTATGTAGAAGACTTCATGCAGAGCTTTGCTATATATCATAATATTGGAGACATTCTGGCACTTCTTTTGATCCTGAGAAAAATGTAGATTTTTCTTTTCACGATGTTTTTCTTTAAATATTAAATACAAGGGAGTGAAGTGATCTTGGCTTTTTGAGAAGGTCAAAGTGAGAAACCAGCACAAGCTCCAGTGAAGCTGTTTCCTCAAACTATCCAAAGCCTGGAGGCTGAGATAAGTCTTGAGGACTTTGGTGTTCATCCAGAATCAGGCTAAAATCTTTCATACTTACAGACTCTCTTTTAACAATTTGGCAAGTTTTTTTTTTTATTTTGATTTGGGTTTTTTTTTTCCCCTCTTTATAAAAGCACTGAACTTAGAAGCATGTTCATACCAACACATCTGCATGCTTGGATAAATTCCACAAATAGATTCTAAATTGAATCTCCTTGTAATTAAAGCCTTTATCACCTTCTTTATGGTTGCATCAAAAAAAGCAAAATAAATTCTTGATCTTGATGCTAATGGATAGCAGCAGGGTATGGTAATAACTCTTTGCCTATTCAAACATACAGAGTACTACTCAAAAGCAATTAAGCAAGGGCAATTGTCAATTTAATTTACCCCTGGCTTGGAGTCTGATGTGACCTTCTCATTAGAGGTTAACAACTGCTTGTTACTACATCAGCTACACTGGAATGAATTGTTTCTCTCTTAAACATATAGAAAGAGCATTTAAAATGGAAAAATAATAGCGAATCTTGCTAAAGAAACACAAAGTTCATCTAATACAAAGTGTATGAAATGTGTTTGCACATTTTCAGAGGCAGAGGAAAGTTAACGTGATCACAGGAATGCAGCCAGTTCTGAGATGAAACTGCTGTCCTTTAAAAGGCAAAGGATTAGTCACTAATAGTTTTGTATGGGAAACAAACGAAAACACTGTCTCTTCCTTTTCCAAGGAATCTGCAGCAACGATTCAGAGAGGAAAGTGCAGTGAATTGGAGTTTGGCTAGACTCTTAGTATTCCAAGCCTTGCAAGTTTAGTCGTGATATCTTGACTGAGCTTTCCAGACCCCTGGGGCACAGTTCTTGCTTAGAAGCGTCACCTCAGAGGCAGTTACTATGGTCTTAAAGATACGGATTTTTGTTCATCTCTTTAAGTCTCTCAGTCTCTTCAAGAGGTACAGAGGAACTATGTAATAGATCAGGAAAATGAACATATCAAGAGATGAAATGATGTGCCCACAAGCATAGCCTGGGAACTAGAGCTGAGTGGCTCTTGGTACTCATTCATTCTTAGATAAATAGGCTTCAATGTTTTCTTCTCTATCCTGAAAGAGTGGTGGAATACCTGCTCCTGGGGAAGGGTAGTGCTCTAGGAAAACTGTTTTGGCTGACATCATCTCCTGCTATTGCCCTCAACAACTCCTGCTGCCATATAACTGATCTTCAGATTTTTTTTTATTATTATTATCTTTATTGCTTCCATTCAAATGTTTATAGAGCCTGAACTTGCTTGGCTCTTGCGTTGTTAAGATTGCAGTCTGTAGTGATATTATTAATGTTAATAAGCTTCTCCTTTTAGTTAATCTTTCAGTACATAAAGCATGATTGAACTGAAAGCTTCATGCTGGCTTGAAAGGCTTTCATGTTAAGTATGTGACGTAGACATTTTCACAGAATGGCTGAGGTTGAAAGGGGCCTCTAGAGATCATCTAGTCCAACCCCCCTGTTCCAGCAGGGACACCTAGAACATGTGGCACAGAGGGGCATCCGGGTGGGTTTGGATCTCCAGAGAAGGAGCCTCCAAAATCTTTATGGGCAGCCTGTTCCATCTCCTGTTTTCCTCTCCCATCTCTTCATGAAAAAGAAGGGGGATGGGAAAGACTGCAAATGGAGTCTGAGACTCGGTAGAAGGAAAGGTTATGTAGTGTGAAAGCACGCTTAAATATCTGACCATATCTTTTTCTGCTACATTTAAACTCGTGGTATTTTGTTTAATCAATTTGGAGCTTACAGAGAGACTGCCTCATATGACTGAGCCACTGTAATGCATCAGCTGACTGTGCTTTTGCCTGTACTTGAGAAGCAGGTATATTACCAGCTCTGAATGTCCAGTTTCCCTTTCCTTCCATGCAGCTTGGTATGAACTTATTCTTTATTCTTGTCAATTACTGGTGTCAGGAGTGCAGTTTCTGGAAGCTGGGTAATGGAAATCATTAGGCATGACAGAAGTATCATATACGGAGTTTCCTTTGCTGTCTTGTCATGTCTCATTCTTTTAGATACCTTCATCTGAAAGCCAGTAATGCCTGCAAGACTTCAATTTTTGGATCATATAAGACTCTTTAGTTTTATGCTATCCAGTGTTTAAGAGATAGTGGGGTTTAATCACTTCTCCAGGGAACCATATCGTGCTTTTGGTATAGATGATTCTCAGTGAATGCAGGGATGAGATTACCTAACTTGCGCCTGCTTTCTGTGCTTTAGGGGGAGAGGCTCTAGTTGGAATTTTGGAGACTGCCTTGAGTTCATATCTAACTTGACTTTTTACCAAGTTGCATGCTATCTAGGTGATCCTTTTATAGATGATATAATGTAACTGAAGCATATTTAGCAAGATTGAGCTCTTACTGTGCAGTATGATTTAAACATGCTTCAAGTGAGTAACATGTGCTGCAGAATTTCAGACTGAAGTAAATGTACCTCTGCAAAATAATAGATAATGAGGACAGGTTGATACTGCCTTCCAATAGTGACTGCAGACCAGCTCCTGTTATGATTTGGGCATCATTTAGAAAGAACTGAAGGATCTTAACTGCTGGTTTGTGGTGGTCACTGGTGCATCTGGCCAAGAAGCTTCTAGGTTTGTGCACAGTAAGCTTTGTTTTTACAGTGTGTTGAGCTCCTCTTTGAGGTGCTCCATCAACCTCCAGCATCATGGGGAACAGGGGACTGTCAACACCTTGCCACAGATTATGTATTTCACCATTAAGACTTGATTTTGCACCTTGTGGTGTTAGGACCCCAGCCATTAGAAGATGAATCCTAGCTCATTGTCTTGTTATGCTAAGGAAGATTTTTCACATGACATCACAGGAAAATCTTGTCTTATTGATTCTATCCTGTTGTGAGACTGAATAATTCTCTTCCTGTCTTGGTACTTAGGAGAATTTATCAAGTGTCTTTCTTTCATTTGTGAGGCTCCTCTACTTGTCTTGGTTGTATAAATGTAGCTCCCATGGTTGTCTGTGATATTTTTGAGCTCTTGAACTGCATTTTTGTTTTCTGTTCCCCTTCCTCTGGAGGGGGGAGGGAAGGAGGTTGTCACTTCTCCTATTTCTTTATATCTTAGCTTGCAGGGAGTCAAATTACATATGGGCTTAAAACAGTTGCTGTGAAATACCTCTGCTCCTAAAAGGGGATGATCTCCTCTCACAAAAACATTTCTATTTTGATTGGAATGTTTAGGAAAAATTTTATATAGCTCAGACTACCTTAAATGTTGTGAAATTGTTTTGCTTGAAACTTGCTTCAAAATCATTATCGGTTTGTCTCCTGGTGCTGGCTCTTTTTTCTTTTTTATAGGGAAAAATTGTGTTTTAGTTTAAGAGTTTGCAGGTGCTGTTTTTAGAATTGCATCCATTTTTAGAATTGCATCTGAAGTTAGGAGCAAAACCCAGGAGAGGAACCTGCTGGGCTGCGCAGTCCCCTGCCCCTTCGTGCCGCGCAGCTTCTGCTCTCCTGGCTGTAACAGGTCGGGTGGCAGCTGCCTGTGCAGAGCAGCCGCATTCCCTGGGCCAGTGACTTGGTTCGTTGGTTCTCTGCAGCCGTGCGTGTGGCTCGGTGGACACTGTGCCTGCTCAAACGTGCAGTCCTCGCGTTGCAGCTGCAGGAGGGCTCGGCAGTGAGCGTAGGCTCCAGTGCAGAAGCGGTGCTGCTCTCTGCAGGAGGGCCTGGTTCCTGAGCTGCAGCATGACTGCTCTCCAGTAGCTCAGACTGGCTTTAAGCTTGGCATGTGGAGAGGCACCAGCCCAGCGTGCCTGCACACGTCATGTCCGTTCCTAGAAAATGGGCCGTCTGTCCCAACTTAGTATCGCTTTTCAACACCTCTTGTTGCAGGCAAGATAAATCAGTTCTTATTTTTGCAGTGGAAAGATACAGAAAAGTTACAGGCCTGACTCTTGTGTAATTGCTGGAGGTCTCTGAAGGTTAGAGTGTGCTACGAGCTGCTTTAAGACTTAGTCATTGCGTTTTCACCAACTGGAGTTTTCAAGGTTCTCGGAGGGGGAGCCTGTAATGCAACCATCAAGTGGCAGCCAGGTGGATGGATATCTATTTACAGCCCTGTCTGGAGCAGGAGCTAACACTCTGCAGCCACACACGACAAAACCCAAGCTGAGAATTAAGGCTATGTTTCCTTTTTTTGCTTTTAGTCTCCCTAACAAAAGCCTCCTCCTGTTTATAATGATTGGTTAAGTAATGTCACTTTCTTGCTGTCCTGCTGTAGCACATTACTGCTCTGTTCTAGTGTGTGTGCTTAATTCCTGAAATCTGTTTCAAATTAAGCTAAATAATGTTCTTTTTTCAAATGAAAATACATGTCTTAATGTGAAAATATCTTTTAATGATACATCTGGATCTTGCATTATGTGATATTGTCGCTTTAAAAAAATGAAATTCTTTGCTCAGTTCATGCTTAGAATCTTCTGGAGATATTTGGGAAATTCTCTACATGATGTGCTGCAAAATCTTTTTGCAACACCGGAGCACACTCAATTTAAAGAATGCATTTTTAGACAGTAACTTCTTCCAGGGGGTCGTCCAGTGTCATGGCTTAAACACGTATGCATAATTCTTTGAGCACTCACGTATTCCAAGCTCAGTGGCAGGTGCTGTTACATGATAATGCTAGATTAGAAGGGAAGGGGGTTGTCTTCTGGTTATTGTTGTCAGTCTGGAAAACAATAAACATTTTGACACATTAGATGACATGTTGGCTCCGTTTATAAAAACCTGTTTCGGGGAGGGAAATCGTTTGATGTGTAGTATGGGGCCTTGCAGTGATTCTCGAGGTGGTTCTTGTGCTTGCGAGCCTGCGAGGTGCAGCTGGGCCAGTCTGTGCATCGTGCTTGTTGGAAGGAGCCCGGTTGCAGTGCGAGCATCTGAAGGATGATGGCCCCTCTCTGGGGCTACAGGGCAGTGCCTTGGTGTGTGTTATCAAGACTGGTCTGCTTTGCCTGTGTGTCTCAACATCCTCTCACCAGGTGCCCAAAGCAGCTGCTTTCTCGCCCTGTTGTTATCCTCCTCCTACCACAGTAGCTTTGTGTTGGGAGGTTAATTTACTTTCTTTACTGAAACGAGGTAGCTGGTGGTTTCTTCGATCCTGGGCTAAAATTCAAACTTGACCTCTAGCAGAATCATTTCATTTTTCATAAAGCTTGTGCTCTTGAGTCAAAGGCCACTTTTCTGCTAGAAACATGAGCTTGTTGTTCCTTCCCAGAACTGCTGATGAGGAACAAGGTTTGAGAGTCTGAAAGTTACTTGTATCACTGGCGAGGTCTGATGAGGAGGATGCATTTGGGCTAGTCAATACGGACAGAGCATTAGCTACTTATTCTTTTTGGTGCCTTTTCGGTGCCTTTTTATTTTTTTAGTATGTCATTGATTTGTAATGACTTTTTTGGACTGTAGGACAGCTAGAACAACATCTTGGTGTCTCCTGCCTGTGGGAGCAGGCGGTAGGTTCTGGAAATCAGGCATGTGAGGGGCAAGGTGAATTCGTCTGCAGGACTGTGGTCTCTGGTGAGGTTATTGCTGTGGTGGTGTCACTCTTCAAAGTAAATATATTTTTGCCAAATGGAAGAGTGAAAGGGAAGAAAAATTGTTCTTGTCACTGGGTTAAAATTAGAACAAGAACAAAAAAAGCTCCCTGCATAATTTAGACTCTCAGCTTGCAGTGCCTGGGCTAGCGAGCCTGTGGTCCTCTTCACGGTGAAAGTGCACTGTCTTGGATGTATCAATGAAATTCAGACCATGAGACTTTTTTAAAAGGATATAAGTAGGCCAAGACACTAAAGGTCTCTGCTTCAGACAGGCTGTGTCATTTTGAGAGGAGCTTAGCCATGTGGTGCCGAGCTGGCTTTGTGCTGCTCCGCCTGGTCCCTGGGCCCCTATCTCCCTCCTTGCGTGCAAGCTGTTTATCAATAGGATGTACTAGGACAACGTACTCAAATGCGCAGATCTAAGGATATGCAACATAAATTAAGCTTAGATTTTAGGCAAATTTGGATGGCAACTATAAAACAGTAGTATTGTGAATTTTCTCTTTTAAAAACCTTTAAAAACTCCCCGAGGACCTGGAACTAGAACTCGGGGTATGGAAGGGGCGCTGCCTGCCTGGAGGTGCAGGGTGCTGTATTGTCCTGGTGTAAACAGCTCTGCAGCCTGGCTCTCTGAAAGCCCTCGGATTACTCTTGCTGGTAACAGACTGTTTTTTTGAGAATATTCCCAGAGATCAATATTAGGTCTGGGGTTTTTGTCATGATAATGGCTCAGGAGCAACCCTGATAACTTTCTGTTGGATTTCTTTGTTATTCGTGTCTCTTGTATTTGACTGACAGACTTATCTAAACATGGGTAAGACTAGTATGAATAAGCATAGCATATTGTTTTAACTCATGCTTTTGAATAAAGTGTAGTCTTTCTAGAGCTGTCTGGGCAAACATCTTGCCAGTTTCTACATAAATTTTTATAGTGCGAGAGAAACTTCAGCAGGTTTGAGAGCTCAGTCGTGTGCTGTATAGCAGTCTGGAAAGGGGCCAGGCTGAGAAAAGCTTCCTTAGCCTAGGTGAGGCAGCTGTAGTCTTCATCATCCAGTGGGTGGTAGGGATGGACTGATCCATTTAGAAGCAAGGCTGACATGCATTTCTCAATAAGACACCAAGGAAATGCAAATTAATAACTAAATGGACCCACCTGTCTTGAAACTATGCAACGAGTCCTTATGGTGTTAACCAAGTCCCAGAGTTCATCAGAAAAGTATTTGCAAGCAAAGCTTCCTCAGAGCGGGCATGCGGGATTAAAAAGTGATACAAAATTAATATGCTGGTTCGTTATCTACTGTAAAACTTGTGTAGGCTGTTGCATTGGATGGTGGTCTACAGGTAGCAACGCTGAACACAGCAGTGGAATTATCCTTGGGATGTTTATCTCCTGAGGACAAAAGATGAAACTGCCTGCAAAATATTTCTAAGGTAGTTTGTTCTTTATATTTCTGATATAGAAAAGGGATGGAACACTGTATCAGGAGAGTGCTTAAGAGCAGCACCCATATAGTAGTGGTTGCTTTTGTTTTGATTAACTAAACTTAGATTTGTCTGTTTGTGTGTGTCTCTGTGGGGTGTTTTTTCTCTCCCCTCCTCTCCAGTGACCTCAGGAAGCGAACTTCATCAGTTCATTAGAAAATGAAGGCCACAGTATGTGACTGACATGAGATAGCAAACTTATAATGGGAAAAAGTAATTATCTCAGTTAAAATATAATTAGAGTGCTACAAACAAAAATCCAAATAAGATGAAAAGCATTTAAGTTTTGAAAAACAGCAACTGAAAGATGACTGCTTTTAGCAGTAATAGAGAATTCTGGAGTAGGAAAAGACCAGTATTCTAATCATCCCTCTCAAGAGAGTTTGGTTTGCATTTTCTATGTCTTTCTTTTTTTTTCCACCCTACTCCCAAAAGCTTCAGGCAATGAGGATTTTTCCATATCCTAAAATGTGATGATTTTACAGCTAAATAGAATTTCATATTATATATAAATAAAATAAAATCTTAATGTAGAACACTGATAAAGCATGTTTCTATTAATACTTCTTAATCAAACACACTTTTTTCCCTCTCAGTGGTGGATTTATTTTACCAAGAAAATAAATTCCGTATGTGCAGACAATTGCTAGGATCTCTGCTTTCCTCTTCTGAAGACAATTTTTGCCAGCTAATATTCAGATGTCTTTCAAGGTTATTAAAAAATACAGCTCTCTATAGCAAAAGTTTGGCAGAGCCTTCAGTACCTGGATGCGGGTATTTCTTTTTAATGATGAATTCATTTTAAAATTTCTCGTGTATTATAGTGATTCTGTGTGAGGAATGCGAACCCTACCTTAAAACCTGCTTGGCCCCATGGTCCAGTGCTTAATAACTGAGTATTGCGAGTAATGCAGATGCAAGACCAGAGACTAATGCAGTGGGAGGGGAGGTAGCAGTACTTTTATCTTTCATTTGGAGTTTACTTTAAAATTCTATGTCTTTAAAATATAAATATGTGTGTGTGTATATATATTTATGTGTATAAAAATAAAATTTCTCCTACCTCGCCTCTGTGGTCTAGTCATATAACCATAGTAATACAGTTGCAATGGGGTATCATCAACCCTAAAAACTTCTCACTGTCTCTTAAATACTTCTGGCTATGGAAAGAGAATAGAGGACCAACTGTTTAATAATTGATAGTTTTCTGTAATGGATTCAGCCTTTGTAATTAACCTTGTATTTCATCTGAAACTTGTCTACATTTTCAGGTCAGGCACTCGGGGTGCGATACACTGAACTGTCAAAATGAAATATGAAATGATGTGCTGGGAACTCGAGAACAGGTTAAACATACAGTGCTGGGAGGCTGAGAGGGGCTTCGCTTGAAATGCGCTGCCGTGTGCCCGGTTCTTTACACACGCTTGCATTACTCCAGCCTTTCTGGATCAGCCAGATCTCGTCTGCCCCGGCAGTTGTGTAAATGTGAATGATGGCAGTAAAAGATTGCTAGCACAGGAATCCTTTATGGAAGAGCTCTGTATGAGAGAGCAGGGAAGAGGTGGTGAGTTTCTGTTGTGTGCAAATCTTTCAATGAAGTCCCCTTGTCCATCCTGAGGCAAAGCATTGCCCAGGGCTCTTTTATTCCTCGCTGTGACTGTTTGCTGTTCTGCTGCAGTGAATATTTCTTAAAATATTCTACTAGTTTGTATATCAGTCTCAACCTGCTTGACTTCAGGGAGAAGACCCACTTACCAGTGCTGTTCCTGTCCAATTCCAGGATCAGTTGAAATGAGGACGAAAGAACTATCTATTAATGCACCATCTGTCATCTAGTTTTATTAGACTGTTGCTATATTTGTTTAAAAGCAAACCAGTAATTTTTTCATTTGTGACAGTGTAATATATCTTTGTTTAAAAACCTGGAGAATGATGGCCATCAAAATCTACTTATTACAAAAACAATCATCCCCTTAGTTTATCAAGGTAAGGTGATATGAACACAGAATACCATCAACAGTTAATAACAAATTCACCCTGGTAGTGATGTGAGCCTACAGTAATTATCATTCTCAACTTCCATCTAAGCTGAGTGAATCCAAAACAGACTGACCTAAGCAGAGTTTAATGGGAAACTGTTAATGCTTCACTAGCCTAGATGAAGAGCTGATTCAAGCTCCATTCGGAAAGAAAGGCTGCTTAGAACTATTGACATTTCTGCCTCTCTCTCTGCAATTATAGGAAACATTATTGCCACCTTTTGAAAGATTATTAAAATAATTGCCATCTTTTTGTTCTTCTCCTTCAACAACAATCACTGGGTGCCTGCTTCTTTCTGTGTCTTGACATGTTAATGCTTGGAATCAGTTTTGCCAGGCAAAAAGCTAGGCTCAGCGTAATTGGGCCATTTCCCTGTCACAGTGGTTTGCTTCTGAATCTTGTTACTTTCCTTGGGTTGTAGTGAGGTCTATCATATTCAGTCAAATGGCTGAGCAGATAAAAAGTGCACCAGAATGAAGTGCCTGAGCTCCATGCAAGTTGGAGGGAACATGTGGAAGGACAGTCTCGAGGAAGTAGATGCCTTGGGAAACTTACTAGCAGGAGCAAAGTTAGCACTTGCACTCCCCTGAATTTGTCCTGCAAAGAGCAAATTTATTTGCTTTATGGCATGCGAGTCACCGCTTAGCAACACCAACATCTTGCATGGTGCATGTGTGATCCTTGTGTCAACAGAACACTCCCTGTGCACTGATGGGCTGCCACAGGTACCTTCGTGTTCTGACGCAGCGCCGTGGCCTAGCAGGAACAGCACTGGTGCGAGGTGACCTTGCAGGATCCTGCTGGCTGGTAGGGCAGTGTGATGCAGTGCCATCTCGGATGGATGTGGTGCCGTGGCCCAGTACGGCGAGTAGTGATTCAGCAAGAGGCATCAGTCTCCTGCCTACTGTGCCATTGCCGGCGTTCTTGACTCGGAAGCGTGATGCAAGGTCATTCTTGAAGACATCACAGAGCGCTGTTGAGATCTGCTCTCTTTGCCCGTTGATACAGTACTGCTATCTATTGTTACAGACTAATTTATCTCTCTTTAGAAGATTATCAGATGTTTTGGCAAAGTTTGTTCTTGTTTGTAATTTTTAATACAGCATCCTAGACTCGTGCTTTCGTGTTAATGTGCACTGACGTTGGCAAGGATATTAGCCCATCATTGCTCTAGTGAGAAGATTCTTCGTCTGTTGGCTTGATAGCTTGATCTCTATTACCACCAGTAGGAATGTTCATAGTTTTAGAGAGAAACTTATCCTTATTAATCCTTTTTTCCAGAAACTGTTTTATCATGGCATGGTATTCTGTGTATTCAGCATAGCTCCTATTGTTTTAAGCTGCTGTTGTGAACGCTCATTACTCTGTAAATCTACAGTCTATTTCTAATAAGTAAAAATGAACGGGAAAATAATCGTGGTGTTTACCAGTTTTGAGTACTGATTCTGCAAATGCACTAATGCTTTCTTACTGTATATCTTAGTGTATAAGCGTGTCTGCACACATGTGTAAAACTCCCTTGGCTTAAACAAATAGAGAAAAAACAAACAAACAAACAAAGGGATCTTGTCCTCTACAGGACATCATCACTTGGACGTATCCAGGTCATAACAGAACCGGAATTAAAGCTGTAACTGCCATTTTTATTGCCACTTGATCTAATACAGTAATTTGGTAGGATAACTTTATTTTTGTTATAGCTGTGATGTCTGAAAGATCAAATCAGGATTTATAAGACGATAATAGCTTCTATTAGACCACCTAGCTGAAAAATACCAGCAAGCTTTTAGGAAAACAGAACTGCTTTCTTGAAAGCTACAGTGGACCCACCTTTCCTTGCTTGTGGACCTCAGAGGGACTTATATATCCACAAATTTTGTCTTCCAGGTGTAAGTTTGATATAATAGAAGATAGTATCATCTTCTGTGCCCTTCCTAAGGTTGCTAATGTTATTCAGTGTACAATTATTAAGGTGAATTGAAAGAATCTGTTGGATTGGTCACTCTTAAAAATGTTTTCCTTTAAAGTGTGGAAGCATTGTGGTTTAGGAAGGCTTGGAGCTGTTCCTGGCTCCAGAAAGTAATAGTACTGAGGGAGCAGAATGTCTTTTGGGGGTCAGACTTACTGAGGGAATGGACCTAAGGCAGACCTATAACATAGGGAAATTTTAATGGGAAATGTCAAGCATCCTTATTAAGACTAAGTCTGTTCTGCTAATCTTTAATGTAGTAATGGAGTACAGTTGACTTTTCCCCCATTTTTTTGATTGTTGATGTAGGGCTCATTGAGGGATCCCTTATTAATATTGTTTTACATTGTAGTTTCATACTGCAGAAGCATTTGCCATGTCAAACACTGAATTATGCTGTCAAATAAAGCAGACAAGTCAAGCCGCTTGGTAACAATGGGGCGGAGGCATCTTGCTTTGTATCAATAATTACCAGTATTGCAAAAGGAGGAAGAGAAAAGGTAAGTATTAGCTAAATAAGACTTGTGTAGTAAGATGTTTACACATAGCTTGAGGTTGGCTTCGGAGCTATCCTAGGGGTTTATTCTTTAAAGTTGTGCAGCTATTCCTCTCAATAACAATAATTTCAATACTTGGCAGTCATACAGTTTTTGCCTCCTCCCAGTTTGTTTACTCTGGATTTTTGTGCTGTATGGTAGTGTTTTGGCTCCTACTTTGTGCGTCTTTTTGCTTCTTGTTCTCTGGAGGACTACAGAGAAAAATATCTATATACACCATTTCACATTGCTGATAGATGAATAAAACTATTTCAAAATAAATGAGAAATTCCCCCTTAGAAATACATAGATAGAATAGTGAATAGGTCATAAAGTATCTCTCTCCTCCTGGCTCCAGGCAATCCCCTCGGCCAAAGAATAATGACAAGCTTTGACTCAAATCTATTGTTTGTGTGTGATTTTTTTGTTATCCCTATTACAAATGCCATTCTCAAAATTTGAATCACTTTGCAATGGGTGCTACAAAGGGCCCAACTTCSCCTCCAAGTCTCTATGTTTTAATAAGTGTGCAACTATAAATGTTCTGTTGTTACCTTAAATAGAAGGTGTGGGGGGCCCGCTCAGTTTGCTCTCAGAACTGTAGTGTTTGAGTCTGTGTTGGCTTGGGCTATCACACGCATTTCATGAAAGAAGTAGAGGCTTTTTGAAGGTGGTTAGAGTGGGTATGGATAGTATGAGGTCCTGTCGAGCCTTCCCCCTGCCTCCTACCCTCCCCAAACCCTGCAGCACTACAGGCAACAGTGTTGGGTGCATGAAAGACAGCTATAGCTATTACCAGATAACCAGCTATTACCAGATAACCCCACCTTTCATTCAAAAGCTTGAATACCATGGCAAGTTGTTTATGGGAAAGAATATATTCAGATCTGTATGAAGAGCTTAGTGTTTAGTCAGAGATATTGATTACCTGGGTTTTTTTTGTGGATAGGTAAGTAGGATTTCTGTTGTGATCTCCTGTCAACTCTGATGTGTTTCCATTTTCTAATGTGGGGAAAGCTGCATTAGATGTTCAAAATTCAGGAAGCAGTTTTATTTTAAAATGGTAATTTTGATGTTTCTTTTGACGGTAAAGAGGCTTGTCTGCGGGGAACCAAATTAAACTGCTCTTCTACCCCCAGTATTTCTTGTAAAGCCTTGAATGCATCCATTTCTTAGTAAATAATTCACCTGAAATGAATTTCAAATTAATCACTTCAGCAAGGATGAGTAGCCAAAAACTGGCTGAAGGGGTGTAGTTACGGAGAGGCTTTTGAGGAGGGAGCTTGTCTACACACGTGCCTAAGTGCACGCAGAAGAGAAGTGGGGTGCAATTTGGGTAAGAGGGCCTGCAGCTCTGGGTGGAATTGTATTCTCAATAGTAGAAGATTTCTTTGCAAACTGTTCTAGCTTCTCTAATTGTAACTTGGAGCTTTAAAATCATAGTTGAGGGTTTTCTGATTTTCGGTACTTTAAGGGTACTTTTTGAAACATAGTCCTTGGACATTAGGGCCTAGAGAGAAGTGAAGCAGGGAAGGAAACTTTTCATCTCAAAGCATGAAAGTTAACTGAGGGAAAAAAAAAATCTGCATTTTTTCCCATGTTGGGGGTGGAGAGGAGGAGAGAGGATGAAGAAGCTTCATCATGTAATTACACAGTTCTGCGCAGAGTCGGAGAGAAGGTGGCAGTGGTAACTGACACTACTATCCCCTTGGGTAGGGCAATAGCTCTTGTTGCAAATTGAATGGAAAATTACCACGGAAGGAGGATCAGAATCTGAATAAATGATAGGAGACTCTTATTTATTTAATGTTAGTAACACCTTTATTTCTCGATTCAGGATTTCTGCTTTAAGTAGCTTTTCCTTTTTCTGTTAGTTATTTCCAAAAGATGAGTGGTATTTGAAGTTTTTGCCAAGCTGCAGTGATGTGTTAAGTCACATCCACTATAACAAAGTTATGTAATGCCTTCCTTTCCTGTCACAGGACCTGGGATGCCCATAATAGAGGGAATTTCCAAGTGCTCCTTATGTTTGTCCCGTAGCTGTGGTGACTGTTGCTTTCTGCTTTCTGCCTTGATGATGGTGGCAACTGTACTGCCATATACTGTTCATCCAGTGGATGTCTGATCCCTCCCGATAGGCACTCTGGCCTTTCTTCTTTCAGCACTATGCCTAGGTGAGCATATGGCTAAAGCTGTTTAATTTGCTCTTAATTAATTGCTTGGTAAGGGTTTTTTTAATGCTGTAAAAGAGATCTATTCCTTCCCCAGATGGCTGTTGGTCGTCTTTCCACAATCGTGCAGTTGGCACCTGATACCTGGTCTTTTTAAAGAGAAGGTACTTTCATCTACAGCTGGTGCTATCACTTCTCCTTCCTTCAGCGGTAATCACGCAGCCTGTTTTTGCTGAAGGCACCGTGCAGTTGGAGCAGGCTGTCTGGTGTTTTGGCACTGTCTAGGAAATTTGAGGTATTGAACAGCTTTATTTAGCTAACTCTTAAGAACAGCCCTACAGTAAAGCAGCAATATTTCTAGCCCATAAATATGGACAAAATGAGGCAGCGAAGTGACTTACCTTAGACTTTATGGTACATTGTTGGCAACGTGGAGTGCAGCAGCTGGGGCTCGTGCTCGTCCCTCTCTAAAATGAACAAGGGATGGTGCTCGGCCTCGGAGCTGCCTTGCAGCCTGCGGTGGATTCGAGGTGGGAAAGAACGTGCCCCAGGAACCCAGGGTTTTAGATGCTGCAGTTGGTGCTGTTCACTGTGAAAGATGTTCTTACTGGGTGAATGCAGGGCCTGGGGTATGTATTAAAAACAAGAATTCTTAGAAGAGCTCTTGATGATGCACCCCACGAGAGAACGGATGAAGGGTGATATTATACCTGTTTTGCAGACACAGTAGATGGCTCCCTGTGTGACCCGACTCTACAGACACGAGACTTATTGGTAGAGCCAGGTATGGTGTCCAGGAGTCCCAATGCCAAATGGTAGCACCCGAACTACTAAATTAGAATCCTCTGAATCCACCCTGCTGCACGCCTGAAAATGACACTGGGAAGAGGCTTCTGAAGAAATCATGCTTGTGAAACGGGGGCAGTCAGCAGAGCTGGCCACTCTTTCTCTGCTGGCTTGGAGAGGATCTGCCCTAGAAACTTGTGGTGCTGCCTGGTGAGGAAAGAATCATCCTCTCCTATATGCAGAAATTATGCTCCAAGTTAGGCAAATGGTGAGGAGTAGGCAACAAGAGAAAAACTGCTTCCTTATAAATTCCTCTTCTGCTCATACATTGTTCCTAAGTGAGTTCCCAGCTGTTAAGCAAAGAGCGTTGTTATGACTAATTCAGCCAATCTTAAGGTAATTATAAAAAATAATGACATCTTGGGAACGTGTGCTGCTCAATGTGCTCAATATCTAAGAGAAAAGAAACTGTTAATGAGAGCCTGCTTTGATTAAAGGGAGCTCTGGAAATCCAAATGTGAGGGGAGATCTTTAATGTCCTTTCTCTCTATCTTAAAGTGTACTACTTAACTGGAATTGGATTTTTTTAAAAAAAAAAAAGGCGGAGGAGGAGTGGTATGGAAGTTACTGAACTGTTTGCACTTCCAAGCACGCCCAAGGGAGACATTATGCTAACAGCTGCAGGAACAGCTCATAGCTTGCGGAGCATACAAGGAGCCTCTGCAGTTTTGTGGGATTGCTGGCTGCACGCACGCTTGTGCCAAGGAGGAGGCGAGTGAGGGCAATCTTAGCTTGCAGAAATGTGAGCTTTTCTGGAATTTTCAGTTTTAAGTAGGAGATGTAGAGCAGGGAGCTTGTGCTCTGTGTGTGTGCACCTGCTTATGACTTGTTCTTCCTCATCATCAAAAGGAATGTCCCCATGGCTCAGAAATGGTTGTCCAGTCCCTTTCTTTCCATGTTTGCTCTAACAACTGCCTTGCCCAGCTCTTGTGTGCCTGAAACCAGTTACTTTGCCCAGCAGTTATGTGGAAGATGGTGTCTCGTCTTGTGTGGGAATGGCTCAGCTATGTACTGTTGTTCTAGCTCTGCGAACTCCACAGAGATGCCAACTTGTGAAAAACTCTGAAGAAACTCAGGAAGTCAGAAGAAGAGGAAAAAGGAGGGTTTTATCTTAGAACTGAGTATCAGTTACTCTTTAATTGGCTGGATTTATGTGTGAAAGCAAATGTGTAGCATCTGAGTAATGGTGTTACACTAGTACACTAGTGAAATTGGGAAGAAATGATAAACCTGTGTAGAAGAGTTCAAGTAATAAGAAGTATGACATACATAATAGGCAACTAGGGGTGATGGTCTCCACACTTCACGAATCAAAGAATTTTAAAGAGAAATTTAAGCAGAGCAGTAGTCTATTTTTGTATGTATGAGAGCATCTCCCACATACGAAGAACTGTAATGGCAACAGACTGCCTCATATAAATCTGAGTGGAGGCTGCCAAGCTGGGTTGTGGGATGATCAGAGAGGACCTCTAATTAAGAGAGAAAAGCTGTGGATGGACTGGGCTGTGTGTGTTGGACAGAGAGGGGAAGTCAGTGAAGCAGTGCAGCGTTAGGGTGACTGTGATATGATCATGTCACAGTGACAGATCAGGAAAATAACCTTTGTGGCAGAATTACAGATGGCGATGAAGTATTAGCAGAGATTGGTGTTCCATCTACACGGCTTTCTGAAGACTGTAGAAAGTACTGACTTGTTAAATTTCTCTGGTGAGAGCTCCTAAATTCAGAGGATCTTCATCAAGTGATATGTTTTATTATTATTCCGCATCTTATCTCATTGTTTACAGAGGTGTATGAGTTCCTGAAACAAAGCATGGAGTAGCGCCAAGCAAAATCAAGGTCATGATCTGGCTTTTCTCATAACCATAGAAAAGGGTGCTACCTGCATCATGAAAGTGAAATGATTCCCCTGTGGATACCAGGTTAAGGAAGTGCTGGTGAATACTGTACAGTCCTAAAGGTCAGCATGCACATGACCACTGTATTACATATCTGGGCTATGCATTGTCACTGCTGGTGCTGAGAACTGCAGAAAGGATAGGATTAAAACCTTGTTCTTTGAAAGTGCTGGACTTTTAGCCCTTCAGGAAAAGAGAAATCTAACCAGCTCGTAGCAGTATAATGTATGAATCTTGTAGGTATCAATAATTGTAATTACTTGTGGCTCTAGAGAAAATCATTATATATACACACTAAATAACAGTGTACATTATGCACAATGGTATAAACCATATGTAACAAAGCTAGTCACAGATCAAAGTATTGTAACCAGTGCCCAGAAGGAAAACAAGATATTAAAACAAAACATATGAGATGCAAAATTCTCTTCCTTTTCTTTGAGACTGGTCTTCAACTTCAGTCTTTAAAGGAAAGGTAATTCATTTGATAAGCTTATGGAAGCACAGCATTTACTAGCTTTCTGTATTGATAAAACAAGCCAAAGTCTATTACCTGAAATTTTCTGTTCTGCCTGGGATCTATTCACAGGTCACACACAGAATTGATCACACCAACAAGCTCATGGGCGGCTGTCTGGTTGTAGTTCCCACTGCTGATGCAGCAGTGTGTGGTATCAATTGCTTGGTAACCAGAGGTGGCATAAAGTCTCACTTAGTACAGCCGGATCGATCTTGGTACTTGATCCAATGTCAAAATAGGTGTTGGTGCAACTTGTAGCAAAACAGATTTTACCCCTGGACCCGAGCAACCTTTTTTCAATTACTGTGGCTGTGGTTTTTTTGCATTGTCCAGTCGTCACGCTTTCAGCAGCAAACTTTATTGTGAAATGGTTTGGGATACATGGAGGTGAAAAGGCATCGTATGAAACCAAATGTTTCTGCGTTAACATTGGTGCTGTATCAAATGAAGTTGATAAAGGTATAATGGTGTAGTATTTCTCTTACAGTGTCAGTAAAATCAACATGAAGTCACAAGCGGGCGCAATCCTGCTGTGCCAGCAGGGCAATTCACTGATCAAAGGCAGGAGCTGAGATAATTTATACTTGAAAAAGAGCAATGTGGCAAGAGCTGGTGTTCAGGACTTAAGGAGAAGAAAAAAATCCCAAACTTTAATAGATGCTGGCTGCAGATAAGTGACCTGGTAGAGAAGGGAAGTGGCTCCTGATGGTGCGTAGGTTTCACCTAGAACAGGCCTGTGGAAGGCTGGGCATTTTGATAACACTGATGTCTAACTAATGAAACCTTAGTGCTTCAGCAGTTCTTAACAATCACTTGTTCTCTCTGGGGCTGTTTGGATCTTTTCTTCTGTAAAGCAATTAAGAGCGGCTCAGAAGCAAGGCTGGTGGCTCATTTCCATACCTGTCATGCAAGTGGCCTTTGAGATTTGCATTAAATCAGTACACATATTTTTGTGCATTTATTCATGAATATGCATACATATTCATGCCTGTACATGTACGAACACACCCTTTTTTGTGTGTTTGTGTATTAAGCATTAGCCCCAGCTGCTCTTCACTACTATAATGTAAGTGTAAATTCTGTTTACAAATACAAAGCACTAATATACTTCCATGCCTATAAATAAACTTACTGCATATATACTTTTTACCTATATCATACAATATATCATACAACAAAAATAAAACATACACAACATAGCACAAGATTGTTGCTTGTGTGTTTATTTGCTGCTTTGTCTTTTTTTCTTAGCACTAGAGTCTGTCAATCCTAGGCTTAAATGCAGGGCCAGGAAGTGGTCTGAGGGAAGGTGGAATTTTTAAATTGCCATAAAGTGATGCTTATGTTAGTTGAGAAGTAAATTGCCTGTCATGGTGTGTTAACTGATTTAGCTTTCTTTGTGCTCAAAGCCCATTGTAAGAATCTGGAATGGAAATGCTTTTTTTTTCCCCCACTGAACAAGAGCCAAGACTCAACTCAGCTTTTCTCCTTTTCTCTGCATGGGATAGGGAAAGAAGAATGAACAGGTTTAATAGCTGTGAGCAGTGGTTCTGGGAAGGGTTTAATGCCCATATTCCTTGTGGAAATTGCAAGATGGAGGAGATTTCTTGCTCTTACACCTGCCTGCCTCAAGTCATTCTGGTTTGTTCTTAGAAATATCTTTCCTAGAGGAAAATACATTGCCGAAAGCAGCTCTTTTTAATTCTGAGTCATTCTACCAATGTGTGTCTTGATAATTATTGTGTGTATATTGATGTGTTTATAGGTCGAGGCATAGAAACCTGCTTATTTGTGAATTCTCTGTCACCCAAACCCAAGTAAGAATACTGACTACAGCTGGCAGGGTTACTTGAACAGGGGAGTCTGCATCCTTAATCTCTCTCTTCTCTGTTCCTCTCAGTCTCTCTATTTTTTATTTTTTTTCCCCACTCGAAGGCAATTTTGCCACCTAAAATCCAAATATTTGGAAGGCTTGAAGCTTTGAAACAATCTCCCTGTGAACCTGATTTCAAAGCTAGGAGACCTACTCTGATCCTAAAACCCCACCAGCTCCAGTGTTTTCCTGAAGCTGAAACATTTTCTGAGCAGAATTCTTCAGCGTCAATTGTACATTCAAAACTTCCTTCTCTCAAAAGTTTCCAAGCCCTATCAATGTCAAAAGAGTTTCTGAATTTCACTGATAATACTGGTAATGGGCAGACAATGTACATTATCATAACAGATGAAATGCCTGCCAGAGAACCTGGTTTAGTATGGATTCTCCCAGACGTGGTGGTTATATGTATGTGTGTGCCAAGCTGTCTTCCTCTTGTCACTGGGTTCTGGCTGTTGCTTCCTGTGCTATGTGCAACAGATAACTATAAAACAGCTCATTCCCCTAACAGAAGCTCCAAGAGGCACCTACCTTACTGTTGTTAAACTGCCCACCTGGTGACATGGTTCTTGGGAAATGAAATGGTCTGTTACAGTCATCTCACTTCTGAGTGATCCAACTTGGCTGTTGGGTGTTGTGCACGTTGTCAAGAGCCCTTAGTGAAGATTCGGCTGAATGGATCTTGAATTCTGTGGACAAGTTTGCGCTGGTGTCAGACTGCTCTCTGTTCAGGAGTAGCAATGGTTAGATGCTATTATTGCAGAAAAATCTCAAAACAGACAGTTTATTTCATCTATGTGAAAGAAAGTTTCAGTGACCGTAAGCACCTTTCAAAGAGGCTTTGTAACAAATGCATCCGTCATAAAAGATTGACACAGTCACTCAGTAATCTTGGTAACAGGTTTTGCAAACCTTAAAGTAGCACCTTAAAGAGCACCTTGCTTCTCACACATTAAGAGGTGCAGACCTGGAGTATTGCCCAGCCTAAATCTGTAGTGGTTCCAGTGAAATCTGAGATTAACCTGGGCTTGCACCAGTGTAAATGAGAACAAAATCTGCCAATGCTGCCTATGCCAGCAGTATTAAATGAGGCTCAAGAGAGTGCAGGTTGTTCCTACTTTGGGCAGCATCCGTGCTTCTGGTCGGCTTAGTCTGAAGAGCCCAAGGAGGGATGCAACTTGCAGTGAACTGAGAGAAGCTAAAAGCAGTGTATGTGTTGCAGAGATATTGATCTTAAGAGACTTTTGTGCTGAAGATAATGTGTATGGTATGTAGGAGACGTGCTGTGGTATACTAGTTTGTGCCTATCAGGTGCTGGTTTATACTTCAATTTCCTTACCTTTTTTTTTTTCCTCTTTGGATCTTGGGATCTTACCAAGGGTATTACAGAAAATGAATCCTGAACTTACATATAAGTAGCTGATAATGTTTCCCTCTGGAAAAGGCCCCTCGAAAAGGATCGAGTGACACAGTGAGTAAATTGAGGCTCTTTACATTTTGAAAGATCTGCTTCAAAATGACATGAGTGCAAATAAATGAAGCAGATTTATCTGCAAGAAAGTTAAATGGGCTAGGAATATTTGTTTAGGAAAGTTTTGGACTAGAGAACCTGTGTAAGCAGCAATCTAGGCTTAGGGAGACCTCATAAAACTGTCCTTGCTGAGTGGTAGGGAATGGCTAGAGAAGGCTACAGCTGGACTGATGGAGAGGCAGGCGGACGAGGCTGACTAAGCAGTGATGTCTGATACCAGATTGCTTATGTCCTCCAGTACGTGCAATGACTGCTGCCATCACACCAAAAGAATCCAATTTCGTCTGAAAAATGGCTTTGAGTTTGAAAGGCAAATTAAAAATGATAGATTATTTAAATGACATCCCTTTGTGTGTGACAGAGCCTTAAACAGCTTTCTGGATTGTTATGCTGCTTCTTCCAAGGTTCCCTCAGCTCCTTGTCAAAATTGCTGCTGGGCAGTTGGCTGAGGAGCAAGTGCTCCTCTTTGACGTGTTGCCCATGCAGACGCTGGCTGCCTTCTCTCCTGCCGCCCTGTGCACCGGTGCTGAAATCGGGAGGTGGTTTTGCAGTGTTTGCTGTTCGTAGGAAAGTACTGAAAAATCTGCTGTTGGAATTTCATTTTAGCAGTGAAAGAGGGGGAAGGAAACAACAAATAATGAAAGAAAAACTACTGAAGCAGGAGGAAGAAGAGAGGACAGGAGTTTTGTTCCCTTTACTGTACAAAATCAGTGGTTTCCAATGCAGCGAGCAAAGCAGCTGTGTACGAGGCTTTGTTCTGGCAGCAGGGAAGGGGTTGTCAAAAGTGATGGTTAAGGGTCAAACTTTTAATAACTTTCCCCTTTTCTTCTGTCTCTGGTTTTGTCAAGCTACTGATTTGTACCTAAATACAAATCAAGTATGGCCATGTACTCACATAGCTGTAGAATGGTGTGGTTAGAGAAGGATGAGATTGACTGCAGAGGTAACTTGAATGGAAACCAAGGAAAGTGGTATTTGTACCTCCTCCCTAAGCATATTGTTAGAAACCTTGATTGTAATTTAGAGTTGTGGCTCACAAAGGTGACAAGTCCCACTTGTCCTGAAATGCCTCCCCTCTGGGGCTGGTAGGCAGAGCTAAGAGCAGGGCTCGTCGCTTGCTGTGGCGCCCTGTTTGAGGAGGGGGCTCTGCTGTAGTGCTTAGGGCTCTGTCCTTGGCAATGTGATTGTGAGCAGTATAGTGGCCATAGCCTTTTAGTTGTACTGGTGAGCCACCAATACAGTCCAAATCTAACTAAGGCAGCTTCTCCCCATATGCCAAGATAACTTGTTTCTTAAGTACTCAGCAATTTTAGGGTACTTCTCACATGCATAGCTTTAGAGAGTGGGAATTCATTGAGATCCCTTAATACAGCAGCAGAGCTTGCAGTTCGCGCTCCTGCACTGCGCGTGCTTAAGCTGCAAGGCAGCCTGTTAGTGTTCTGTGTTAAAGGTGTGTCAGACTTCTGTAGTCTAGTAAAAGAGCACAAGTGAAATGATGCAGTTGTGCTTTAGATTGTAAAAGATATTAGTCTATTTTACAGAATTACCCGAATAACCACCACACTTTAAGGCAGAATGAGGGTGACCGTGTTAGCTCAGATCTTTGTGGAAACGGGCCCTGAAACAGGAGAACCATTCCAGGAAATACGCCGTATGCCTGAAGTTCACAAGATTTTCCCAGATCAGCAGACAGGTACCTGATCAGTAAGGACAAGAAGAGTGGGGGGAGTTTGTGTGGTTCTGTTTGTTTGTTTTTTGTTTAGTTTGTTTCATTTTTTTTCTTTTGTGAATTTTATTTTTTTCCAATGATTGTTTGCATTTTACTTCCTGTATCAACTTCCATTCCACGGGTGAATACCAGATTCCCCCTGAACTGTTCATTCTTTCCCTCTGCAAAGCTGTTGTATCTGCAAAGCTGCAAAGCAGCTTCTGAAAGACCCCATGCTGCATGTGCACTAGACCTCCTGTTAGGAAGCATTTCAGGGTAGATGGTTCTGTATACGCCTTATTTCAGAAAAACAGATTATTGTAACATGATTTTCAAGCTTGTTTTGCTGCACAGACCGTACTTGGGCCTGAAGGAAACCTAAAGCCCCTGGCTGCTTGTTGGGATCCTTGGTGTTAGGACAACAACTGTTCAGTTGTTGTGAATGTCTCTGTTATCTTAAGTGTTTGGTTATGTGCAATTAACAGCTAGAATAGTAGAAAAAAAAAATACATGGGCTGTTCCACAGGGAAGGCTGGTAGGTTTTTCAGGTGTCAGTGAACTTATTTGTATCAGTTGTAGTGCAGGTGACAATGCAGGGAAGGCACATTTGCAGGTTGGACAGGAAAAGTTGCCCCCCTGCTGTCATGTCACGTGTTTGTGCTCTTGCACTAATGTTTGAATTTTTCCTCCTTAGTCCACGCTAATTTATCTAACTCTATTCAGGCACTTATACGACCCTAACCATTGTAGCTCTATATTTGTGCTGCCAGTGAGGGAGGACTGACAACCCGAGGGACAGATAGCTTAGCAATGGTAAGGTAACAGCAAGGCAGCATAGCAGTGCTCTGTGCTCTCCTCGCCTGTGCTGAGCTCATCCACCCCAAGTGACCTGTACCCACTGCCCTCCTCTCTCCTTGCACTCGGTGAAGCAGCCGGGCTGCTCATGAGCTCATGACTTTGGGCTTTTTGTGGGATATTTCCCTTATTTATGGTCATCACTTCTTTAAGCCATAACTCGTATTTTTTTCTGAGAGAACGCTTACCAGAATAAACAAAGTGAGAGGTGAGAGATGGTATTACGAGGTATGGCCTGTGGTTTGTGAGTAGATGGGAACCTGAGGGGCTTCACTCCAAGTCAGCAGCTCTGTGGACCTTGCAAAGAGAGTTGCTGGCACTCCGTGCAGCTGCTGGTTGCTGCTGTGCTGAAGCTGCACGAAGGCACTGGCTCCATTCGGACCAGCAACTGGTTTTGGGACACTGCAAAATGGACTTGCTAGCACAATGTAGTCAGAAATGTATGCAATAGTGGTACACAGCCAGGGGAATGTTTTATTGTTGCTGCTTGTGCTGTACTTGCAGCTAGTCTATAGAAAGTCACCAGAGCACTTTTTGCTAACACTAAGTAGATATAAATAAAAGGAAAGCTGTTAAATTTTAAACTGGCAAAGTAAATGTCATGAATATGCTTCAGTGTTGAGTGCAAGTAAATAACAGATGTGTTGTCAAATTTATTGGCCTATATTTGTAGCAGCAGAAATGAAATTAAACATGCACCGCTATGGTAACGTAGACTATATTGATATTGCTGGAAGGATTTAGTTGGCAGCATTATCTAGAATAAATGTTCTCCCAATAAAAGAAAATAATGTATATATTTGCTATCTTAAATCCATCTGTTCTTCTAGCACCGTGGAGTCCACTGTGCTTTTTTCTCTTTTTAACTATTGCTACTCCTCTTAGGTGCTCCTCTTGTTGGCTTTCGTATCCTGCAGGTGTGGGAACACAATTTTGGGAGACCAATTTGTGCCTATCTGCAGGCAGCCCTAGCTGGCTGTAGGGTGCCTTTTGCTTTTCTGCTGATGGCTGAGAGAACATTGTTCTCATAGGTGATTTCTCTGAACATCTGAAAGTTGGGTTATGTTCTCAGAAGTTTGAGAAATAGGTCTTGTTGGGTAAGTGGGGTAACACTTTCCAAGAGCGAACAAGTGCATCCACCACCCTAATGCTGATCAAATGCTAACACTGTCATCTTCAAAATGGGCACCTATGTACGTTAACTTTGTCATGGGTGCTAACAGCAAGCCTGTGGTTAATTACCCAGACTTCTTTCCCCTTCTGCAAACAACCCTGCTGTAGTTCCCTTCCTCTCTGCCTGAGAGAAGATGAGTTGTCAAAAGCTAATTCTACACCTTGGAGAGTTAAAAAGCCTGAAGTGGAAGGAAAAAAAATCATGAAAGTAAAACAAAGCAAAGAAATTGTGTAAACAAATTAATTAATTGTCTGGAAGTGAAGTGCATGTTTGTAGTTTTGCCCTTGTCGAAGGGAAATTGAAGTTCATTATGTTCAGTGACTGATTTAAAAGCTCTTTCCTGCACAGCATCACCTAGAGAGAGGAAGAGAGAGAGGCCCATTTGGAGCTCACACATTGGCTGCAGCATCAATTAAAATAGGAATTCATTACTTGAAACCTCCAGAGAGAAGGCTGTTCTTTCACTCTTCAGTATGGGGAGAAAGCTGCATTTTCTTCTGCTGATTCACTCTTTTGCTTTAATATAAGGTTGTACAAAAATGTTGCCTTTTAGCTTACACGAGTAGGCTAAATAACTTTGAGACCGACAGGAGATCTGAGCCCATATTTGGAGGAAGACTTTTTTTTTTTTTTTTTGCGGCCAATGCCTATTGTGCTGTTGGTGTGAAGAGAGAGATGGTATAAAATAGGACTTAAATTCATTTTACCTGGTGTTATGAATTCTAAGATTGATGCTGTACAAAATCAATCACAGCATAGCAATTAAGTATTTTTAATTAGGTGTATACATATTATTCCAAAACCCTGAAACATACACCCTGTATCTTTAGCTGCTAAATGCAAATGCCCTTAATATATGAAGTTGCTGATATCTGGCAGATCGCCAGGCTGTGGTCCAATTAGGACCATAGACACATATATGGGAGGGATAGGATTCTTTTTCCCTGAACTAGATGGGATGAAACATTTGGAGGAAAGGGCAAATGCTGTTGGGAAGGCTTCTGTGTTTGGCTCTTACCTTGGAAACTTCCCAGGCTGTTTGGATAGGAATGCTTAAAGAAGCTGCTGAGAAGCGTGCTCAGGGTTTCTGCCTGTTGCACTTGGCTTGTTTTGTATCTTTTCTCTCCTTTTCCCTGTAATGGGAAGCACATGGGGGATTTATTTTTCTATTAAGCACCCTCAGGTGGCTGCCTTGTTTCCCTTCCCCCTTGTTCCTTGCAAATGTAAAGACAGGGCTAAACTAGAACAGCACGGCCTCCTTCCTGGAATTAGCAGATGTTAAAGCAAGTGCTTTTTCCAAAAGCGAGCTACTTGGCAGTTCTCCAGCCCTTCCAGCAGGTGCAGTGTGCCTGAGGCAGTGCTGCGCGTACATCCCTGGAACATCGTAGCCCACTGCTTGGGACATCAAAGTGCTCCAGGGAAGGAAGGGTGCGTCTGTAGGTGCACAGGTGTATTAGTCCTCTGTGGGCAGTAATATATCCTGATTAATGAGTACTGGATCTGGGTCAAGAATTTTCTAATTGGAAATGTTAATCTGCTGAAAGCAAAACATTCCAAATAAGGATCTTGGTTTCTTTCAAAGATTTCTCAGAAACAAATGGACTTTTAAGGGGAAACCTGCCTAGCCTTTTAAAGGGCACCCACCTACCTGATCTCCTGAAGGGGCATTGCCCTCTTTGCCCTCTACCTTCTCTTCTTTTCCTCTATTTTAAACTGCATGGAAGGGCCTCAGATGTATGGGATAATTATTGCTTCTTGACAGTCTGTTGGGTTGGAAATTCTGAAGGCTGTGGGTCGCAAGAGCCCCAGTTTTCCTCTTTCCTGAGTGGCTCGGGTCGTGGAGACAGAGCAGCTCGTCGATGCTGCGTTGAAAGAGATTTGCTTGTTCCCTGCTGTCACCAGCATTTTCAGATGATCAAGGTTGTCATATTCCCCCCACCTGGACCTGGCAATTTGCCCATATGTGTTCATAGGAATGTTGTTAATAGCTGGCTCGTGTTGGTTTGAGTATCTGGTACTTCAAGGGTGTTTTGTTCCAATTCTCCCTGCCCACGACACTGTTGTGCAGCCCAGGGCCCTGTTGGGCTTTGCGCTGTGGGCGCGTGTTCCAGCCCAATTGCTAGGATTTGTGGGTCAGGGAAGGCACCCGTGTGCTCTTCTTTTCCTAAAATCTAGTGGCAAAAGTAGCTTTAGAACAGGGCTGAGTGACGGGGATTTGATCACAAAGAAATGGCAGAAATAGAAAAGGTCTATAAAGGGCAGTGTACATTAGAAGAAGCTTGTGGAAATGAGTGTTGAGGAGATTGTTGTAGGAAAAGAGACGCAAGTTTTTATGCCGGGACTGAGTTTTAGAAGGTGTAGAGGTCAACAGAGGAAAAGGCAGATCGTTAGGGAAGGTGAGATCATGTTTGCGAGAAGATAAAAGCATACGATCGAATTAAAACATGGTTTAAAGCGAGTGCAGACTGAATACACCTTGGATTGGGGGCTTTTTGGCACAGTGTGTGCAACTTAGGGGTTTTTTTTACACTTGGCAAGACATTCTGTTAATAGAAACTTGTATGTGTTCCATCTATAGCCATTTTTATGTTTCAGTGAAGGTGCCCTAGCTTTATCTTTATTGCAGGATTTGTGATGAGGCAGCACTGACTCATCTGAGCCACCTGGATAATTTTATCTGTGCTTTTCCAAAGCGCTCTAATGCAATGGTCCCCTAGCAATGAAACGAGGAGCTCGTCGTCCACGTCGCAAGCGGCACGGAAGCCGTTCCTGCCTCGGCGCGTTCGCGCTGCGAGCGAAAGGGAATGGGCAGGAAGGGAGTGAAGCGCGGGCTTCCTGCACGTCGGGAGGTGCTGCAGGGACGTGGAGATGGGAGCAGCCGTTGGGGCAGTGGGTTCTGAAGGTGATGGGTCCTTGGCTGTGTCTGCAATTCAGTGGCTCCTCAGGCACCTGTGCATAGTCTCCTGTTCGGGTACCTGTTTGCCTGTTAGGGCTGTGAGTTCTCAGTTTCCTGGAAATAGTTGAACCTGCCTCTAAAGCAAGGTGTGTGTGTGGGGAGCACCTGGAGGAGGGATGCTTAGCATGTTTGTCCTGGTACGTGTTCTGACAGCTCTCCCATCGGAGCAACTTGCCTGACTAGTCTCCCTCCTCGGGGTTTGTGGTGGTGGGAGTCTCTGCTTTCCTTGCCTGCTCTCTTTAGAGTTCCTTTGCTTTCAGTCTTGGTGTTTTCCTTCTCGATAGGCCTGCTTCTCTCTGGAACTTTTACTACTTGCCTGTTGGTAGACTTTCTCCAAGCTCTCCCTAAGCTGTTTGAGGGAAGGTCATACAACTGTGGAGTGTCAGAGCTCGGCCCTGGGTGCTTGGGTTTAAGCAACAGCAACAACACGACAGCAACAGCTAAATCTGTTGTGAGAGGGGATGCAGAACAGTGTATACAGAGGGAGTGTGGTAAAGAATAGGTGTTTCGCAGCAAAGGATGGCAAGCTTGGATAGTATACTTGGATAGTATTTTTAAATTTATTACGTGATTGGAGAAACTTGTGCATCCACCTAATAGTGGCAAGTTCCTGGTATAAAGCAATAACCAGTGGCTTTTCCTGCGATAGTAAGTACTAGCAAGTGAAACAGCTGTTTCTGGGGACCCAGTGTTAGCACTGCACGCATTTTGGGAGAGGTTATTCTGTATAAATTCCCATTCACACCTGAGGAGTGAATCGCTGTTAGTGATTGGCATGCCCAAGCTGTGCTTCTGGAGCTCCTCTTTCAGCTCATGAGGTTCCAAAATCCATGTCTTGCACCAGTTCACTTGGCAGAGCTAGAAAAGCTA
Source organism: Eudromia elegans (assembly GCA_003342815.1). Lineage (NCBI taxonomy): Eukaryota > Metazoa > Chordata > Aves > Tinamiformes > Tinamidae > Eudromia > Eudromia elegans. The sequence continues at coordinate 759,536 of PTEX01000004.1, read as the reverse complement.
ATGCAGGTGAATGCAATAACTTAATTACTGCTTTTTTTAGTCATTCCCTAACTACTAACTAGTAAGGATTCCTACAGAATTGCTTCTCACAATTGTACTATACTGGAGCAGAATTATAGGTGATAATCCTGTTTTGCACGAGGAACAGGATGGCATTGTCTTTAATATTGCTCTTACTCTGCTGGTTTAGATTAAAGGGTAAATGTAAGCACAGGCACAGCACGTCTGCTCTTCTGCTAGGATGTTACTTGGCATCTGTCTTGCAGGCATTTGCCTGGTTTTGTTCTTTAATGCTTTGTAGGACCAATGTTGCTTCATTTCACAAGGCTGGATGACTTGAGTAGTCTTTATAGCAAATGCCTTGAGAAGAGTAGCTGAGAGAGCTGGGAAGTTAGGAAAGCAAATACAGTGTACTTTCTGGCTGCTGGTTGAGTTGTGATAGCCTTAAGTGTCATAAATTCCTGGATTCTGTCCAGTGCTGCTAGACTGTGTTGTTTTTCAGAGGCTCACAGTGAGGCTGCTCAGTTACTGTCATGAGTGCCTAGCATCAGAGGTTGTATTTCTAAGACCAGTGAACAAGTGCAACTTAAAATGTCTCTATAACAAAAGGGACAAGGGTTTAAGGTTTCAGTAGATACTCTTGGGCTGATCCTATAATCTGTGCTCTAGTAAAACTTGCAGGACCCAGCCACCTTTGTGCAGCTTTGAAGTGGAATCTGGTTTGGGATTTCCTGTGTGCAAGAGCAGCAACCTTGGCAGTTGTCTGAATTTGTCTTCAACTGACTTTGACCAAAGGATGTAGGCTGAGTGTGCGGCTCTAAAGATGCATGAGACAAGAAATGTGTAGATCAGAAAGTGTGGTGGGGAAGCTGGTGAATCAAGGTGAAGTGATTTTTTTGCTTTAAAGTGAAACATGATAATGTATTGTCTGTGGGGCCCGAGGGTGGCCAGGGAAGGTGCATGGGGGATAGAGGTCATAGGAGAATTGTGACTTGCTCAGAATTAAGAAAATAAATCTCAGATGCCAATTCAGCCCCTGCAGCTGTGACTGAGAATGACGAATTTTCTTTTCCACTAGATTTACTCTCTGATATCAGAGTTTATCACTCAAGTCAGGACTATTCATCAACCTTCCTGTCGATAATCCAAGCCTAAATTGGCAAATTCCCCCCTTATGTTTTACTCCTAGAGGTAGAGTGTTCCTGCTGCGTTTGCCTCAGGTTTACCTAAAGGGAAGGAACATAGGTATGTGGAGCTGTTGTCCCTTGAATGGTCCCCAGGAAGCACTGGAGATGATCTATGTAATGATGCAGTCTCCAAAGGCAGTCAGCTAAGCCCTAGTTGGTAGTGAGCTGTAGTATTTCTCTCTTGCTGCCATCTGTTTAATGGCCATCCATTAAAAAAAAAAAAAATAAAAAGATGAATGGGTGAGTGTATCAGTCCAGTTGCTGCTGGAGGAAAGTTCACGTTGCAAAAAAATGAATGTGATAGTTGCCTCCTTGGAGAGTCTAGTTACTATAGGAACCACAGTGACCTAGCTCCGTTTTTAGCCTTGGAGCAGGTTTGTATGCCTGTGGCACAATGCAGGCACATGGGCACAACAGTTTCATAGAAACAGCGAGGGCTCCTGGGGATTCCTAACAGCCAAAGTGCAGGGATCGTACATGAGTGTTACTGAACAGGCAGAAATGCCCTATTTGGAGGTTGATGCTAGAAGTCCCATGACTAAGACCCTGCTTATCGCTGTAGTCCTAGATTAATCTCAACCCAGCTTCTGCCATTACCTTGAAATGTGCCGGTCTGCACTCTTAGTCATTGCTGGATGAGCATCACAGATCTTGAGCAAACAGGTCTGTGCAGCAGTGGAGCATCCAGCCTTCCTGTAGAGCTGACGTGGTGGTCCAGAGTTACAAGATGAAGGGGGGAAAACGTGCAGGGACAACAGTTCTGAACCCGTCACAAATGCTACTGGCTGCAGCTCCCTCTGCTTGGCCCTGGTTGTCTTCCACATTTTTCCTTCATCCAGCTGTTTTGGATGTCTTAAGCTGCTTTGCAACATCAGAGCCAGAGTACATGGCATCTGCTTACAGTATGAACGAGCCTTGCTGAAGCAAGTGCCGATTGTTTCCCTTTTTCTGTTGTCATTGGAGGACAAATGTTTATGCTGCATCCCACCAGTAATTCAGACATTCTCAAGATCTTAGGCTGCTGGTGCTGAAGCCCACGGGGAAAACCCTGAGGGTGCACAGGGCTTGCGTGGAGCTGTTTGATGCAGAAGACCATGTGGCAAAGCAACCCCGTGCATTGGAGAGCCGGTTCCGCTGGGCTGCACTGCAGTCTCAGGACATCTTGTTTGCTGCCTCTCGCACGGCTTTGATATGAGGGGGAGTAGTTTCTGATTTCCAGATGCTCTGCTGTGACGATGGATGCGTAAAAGAAATGGTGGGGTAAGGAATGTGTGTATATATAAATAAGAAAGGGCAGAGATGGGAAAGAGAAGGAAATTGCCTAGGCAAAGCAAATGCAAACAGTTTGGTCTAGAGGAATTTCTCTTTCTACCAATGTGCAGGAAGGGAGTTATTAAAAATCACTTTGAATAAGCAATATTTTAGGTTAATGAAACTAGTGGAAATGCCACATTAATGATACAATAGGTATGAGGGTTTTATGGGCAATCTTTTCCATTGCCTCTCTTTTATTTTGCTTCCTGGCACTTAGGGTTATATTAACATCTTAAACAGTGATAGGAAAAGCTTGATTGCTGCCACACCTGTGGTGCTGTCCCTCTTAGCATCCCTTGAGCAAACACAACAGTTTAGTCTTGGTGCTGGGGGACGGAAGTGTTGGGCTGTGAGCTGCTTGCCATGACACTGCAGGGTTTTGGGGAGACAAGTTGGAAAGGCTGTGGCTAATACCTCCTGAGGGGATTTTTTGATATGGCTGAGAGTCTGTAAATATGTCAAGCCAATGATGGCATTAGATCCCAGTGGCAGGAGACGAGAAAGTTTTCCACCTTCTCTTGCTCTAGATACCAAGGAGTGATCTCAAAAACCTACTTCTGTCAGCCCCAATTGACTCCCTCAGCTCCAGTTTTTAAAGGATAAGGAGTAGGAGGAATTAGTGACTGGGGTAGGGAAAGGGCAGAAGAACAGTTACTTTTATGCTCCTCCTACCAAATTTCGTAGTCATCTCAACTGATAATCTCTGTTCAGGAAAGCATCATCCTCTGCTGCTTAGAGCATCAACAGTGAACTTGAGCCCTGTTCCCAGCTGCCACTGATTTGCTGAATTTCTATTTGCAGCCTTGCATCTGGGTTTCAGGTGATGAGATGTAGTCGTGACCAAATTCTTCTCTGGAGCAACTACACTGAGGTTGTTGCATTTGAGGACTGCTGTGCTTGCTAATGTGTATCCATAGAGAGAGCTCCTATGGGAGTATATGAATTTACCTATCTTTACTAGCCTTCGTGATTTGACTTTATTATAAAAAGAACTGTTTAAGTATAAAAGAGTACTCTATACCTGTGATAGAAAAGTTGCAAGTTATTGAGGGAATTCTTGATCTGCTTGACTTTGTTTTTTATTCCGAGTCTCTATAATTTGAATTTAACAGCAGACAAGCCGTTTTTATCCAAAAAGTAGGGACTGAAAGGCAATAACAATTTTATTATGCTGTACCTATCCTGTGAATTAGCTTCTTGTGAAAAAGGAACATCCAGTAGCCAGTGGATGATTCTGTTGTCATGCTTGATTTCCCATTGTAAATGTGTTTTGTCTGTGCTTCAGTGACATTTTGAACTCTCATTTTCTTACTCCATATGCTGGCTCTACTCTTGCACCTTTCTGGTTCCACTGAAAATTTTTTGGGTTCAACTCACTTTTGTAACACTGGAGTCAACACTGAAGTTGTTATGGTGTAGACAAGCTGATGGAGTAATTTCAGATTTTGGTCCTTGCCTCATTGGATTCCTTGTCTTTCAGTTGCCTGCTTGCATATCTTCACTTGCCCTCACTGCAGTAGTCCTCATCTGCTCTGGTTGTGTGTTCCCACTCCTCTGCTGATTAAAGACATCTTGCGGAGTAGTGTGATTCTAGAAACGTTGTTTGTCTTTTCTTTGTGTTATTGGAAGCAGTCTGAGTCATCCTGGTTGGTAATTGTCCCACGTCATCTCTGAATCAATGCTGAGCTCCTATTACTGCAACTCACTGGGGAGAGGAGAGTGAAAGATCCAGGACAGCCTGGCCACTACAATAGAGGACTTTGATCAAATCTCTTTCCTCCTAGTTGCTGAATAAAACTAGTAGAGTTGTTAATTAAAAAAGAAAAGTGAGAGCTAGAGGGGAATAAGAAATGGACAGAAGAAAAAACCTTGTACCCTTAGAGAAAATAAAGGGGTAGATGAAGTTGTGTGTCTACCAGTGGTCTGAGGAATAAGTCATGTTAAAGCTGAGAGTTGGGCTCAGTTATTGCCTCTTTGGACTGTGCTGAGCTGCCTAGGGCAGCCAGGCAGCACAGGATACCCAGCTGGGGAGTATGATGAGGTAACACTACAATGTGTTTTCCTGTTGACAAAAAATTATTCTCCAGTGCAGCTGACATCATAAGGCAAGGAGAAGAGTCAAGGAAGGTACCAGTAGCAGGATGTGATATATACTCATTAACAGCCTCCTTCTGAGATGTAGTAGCATCTTGGGATGCTGAGTGTTTGGTGTCTGTTAGGTGTAAATGGTCCCTCCTGTATTATAGGTGCCTCTCTTGGATATGACTGAATATAGAAGCTCATGTCCTTTAAACATAAAAATGTCGCCTAGGGGTCTGTTGTACCTGCTGTGTCATCCTAGGCAGTGTTGCTTATATTTTCAAGATGAAAGGGACACTTGCACTGTTGATCTCGATAGCGTTTAGCATAGATCTGAGACCGGCTGTCTCCTGCGGAGCGGCGTGCTGTGTGATGCGGGAAGGCCAACACGCTGCAGCAGAGCAGCGATCCGGTCCCCGGGTAGCTGTGCATTAGGCGGCGGCAGCGTCTCCTCCCGACGTGTCCAATGGTGGGAAGCCACCTTCCTGCGACACTGACAGCTGCAGGACCTTTGAGGTCCCGAGCCTTACGTGAAGCCCTTGTCAAGAGGCCTGTGAATCTCTTGAGATTTTTGGCATCATATAAGGCTCTGCAAAAGCTAGAGCCAGAATTTAGTAGCTAAATTCAGTTTCACAATAAAATGGCTGCTCTATGGTAATGCTCCTTCTACATAACTCTGAGCCGTCCTAATTTCACAGCATAGGAGAAGGTCGTAGTCCAAATGGCATCATGCAGGAGGCAGACCTGAGCCTGTGCTCAGGTAGTGTTGCTTTCTTCTTGAATAGTGCCGTAGAAGGAGAGAAGGGGGTGGTAAGTGTTGCAGTGTTACCATGCTGGGGTTGATGTCCAGTAAACCCTGCGGGAGCTGCTGAGAAAACAGTGGCATTGCCTGCAGGTGCAGATAGCCTGTAGAGTTCTTCCGTGCAGCTGGCAGCCCTCCTGAAATTAGCTTTCCTTCTACAGCTGTACAAGGGGGATGTAGTGTGGAAGAGGCCCCTCTCTTCTAGAGTGGTGTTTCTTCAATGAGATGTATGGTGAGAACTATTGCTCCACTCAGAAAAGGCAGCAGGTTTGGTTCAGAGATGCAAAATGGTGATGTCAAATGGGAAGTTAAATTGTAAATCTCCCATAATAGGAGCTATTATTCTCAAGCTTTGTATGCAATTTAATAATAAATGTTACAAAGGAGGACACTGTGACAGTTTTCTTTTAGGATATCTCTGGACTTTACAAAAGCCATGTGCTTTTTCAAATTTTTGAAATTCTATGCAGAATTTGTAATATTGCTTTCATCATAAATCAGTTTTTACTTAGATGTACTTTTTTTGATTCTATCCTACTAGGTGCAAGTTAAGGTTTGCTGAGAGTTCTCTTTTATTTGAGGAAAATGGATGGGTAGAAGGTGAAATCATGATGGCCATGCGTTGGTGCGCATAGAATTGAGATTTTGTTCTCCAGCTGAAGTGGCTTTTGCAATATTCCCATCTTGCTTTATAGATTCCTGCCCACAGATACCTGGCTCTGTGTCCCCTGTGGGCTAATTGTTACCTGTGCTGAAGGTAACTCAGTAAAGATGGACTGAGTTGTCTTGTTTGCTGCAGGGAGGACTAAAAGCGGACAAAGTGGGTTTTTTTGTGTGTGTTTTTCTACCTTAATTCATATGTGTAAGTGCTGTGAAGAGTTTGGAGGAGTATAACCATCTGTCAGTAGAGAAAGGTAACCTTTCCTTCTAAATGTGTAGCAAGAATTTCCTGTTCCCATTTTAATTTGGTTTGTCTGAACTAGTGTACAGCCTGAACCAAAACAGAACTCAACAGAACTTGGAACCAAACTTTTCAGGTGGCCAAAAAAAGTGGTAAGCCATGGGGGCAAAGCAGTGCAAGGTGGATGGCTTTAGTATTCCGTTGTTGTTAGAGATTGGGAAGTGCAGCATGTTATATAAACAGGTGATAGATTTTTGGGTAAGCACAGTTTCATGTGAGAGATGCCACTCATGCTTTTTTGTCTTTTTTCTTTTTTCTTTTCCTGCTCTTCAGTGTAGAGTTATATTCAGGAAACAAAACAGACAAAATCATGTTCTCCTCAGGTGCTGGCATTCGAACTGCAGCCCTGCTCTTGTGCTGTGTGATGCTCAAGCATGCTCACGTTCCCCCTTTCTTTTTGCACAGTCCCAAACTTACTTAGTGGGATTTGTTACTCATGGCAGACTCATCTTTGCTTAGAAGATGAATCTTTTCTAGGCAAGAAAGATATTAAAGCTTGAAATAATCATGTTTGTTAGGCTGCAAAGTTCTAGTTTGAGAAAGTTTATCTGCTCTGTGTGCAAGTGGAGAGACTGAGGAAAACAAGTCATTACGTGAGGCTGTGTAATCTTCCGCAACTTGTTTTCAGTCTCATCAGAGAGCTCAAATTGCTCCCACTGTAACTGAGGGTGTTATTTAAACGACAGCATCATTTGTAACGCACAAGTGGAGTGATATTAATAGAGGGAGGACGCTGGTTTGGAGCAGTGCGTGGCACGGGGGGCTGCAGCAGCGTCTCGAGCCGGCCGGGCTCCCGGGGCCTGTTCCACAAGTAGCAGGAGGGCCCTTGCTCTGACTGGCCATCTGACTGTCGGGCTGCTCCTGCACGGGCTTGGCCGGAAGATTGCGCCTTCCAGGGCGGCTGATGAACTTTACACATGCCAGAGCACAGTATCTGATTGCCCTTTTCCAGTAATTCGTTGCAGTTCATTCTCTGGCTGCGATGAGGATCTCTGTTAGCCCAAAGAAATGAATCCTTGGGGTGTCACCATGCATAGGGCTCGCCAAGGCTGCAGGAAGCACGCAAGCATCGTTATTGATATAGTTTAGACAGTGATGGGCCAAATGATTCTGGTTAGTAATACAACTTTTCCTTGCCCTGCCATGGCCCATTCCAATATGTGCCCTGAGCCTGGGTCGCCAAGTCCAGGCCATTGCTTTTGCAATGTCTTTTAATGCTTTTCCTTTTCAAAATGTCTTTTAACTAATTATATGTGAGTGTATAATTTGTAACCACATACATATACATATAAATGGAAAACATATATATACACATTTTACTCTTGGAGCAGAGTTGTCCTTTAGCTTTCCTTACCTTTCTCTCTGCTCCTAACCCTCTTCGCTCTAGAGAAACTTGAGAAACGCAGAGCTCTTCAGCCTTCATTTTGTTAGCTAAGCGTTTAGGCTAATGGGGAGGCACAGTCGTCGTCTTGTGTGAAATGAGCTTCCGATCTTCACAACACCCACTTTCTCTTCACATGAATAGAAATGCTATGCTTTGAAAATTAAGAGACTCGCTCAGTGGGGGAAATTAAATTGGCTTATTTTAGGTGCCGAATAACATTAAATAACACTACCAACATGCACCGGAAAATGTGTACATTTTTTATCATCTCTCTCGTTTTAACTGTGTAGTGCTGCATAAATTTGGGTTTTGTATTTAATTGTCTTGCACTTTTTCCTTTTTTTTTCCGGTTTTAACATAAAATTTGTCTCCAGCAGTATTAACATTTAAACAATCTGTCATTGAGATTAATGGTATAGATGAAGGCTGAATTCCATCTTAGAGGCTGCTATTGTCTGGCTGCAGAAAGTTCTCTGTAAAACTGGGTTAACAGGACACCATCACAAGATCTGGTTGTGTTTTGACAGTTATTTCTGTTTAAAGCAAAGAGATAAAAAATATTCCTATTCTTTCCTTTTAATGAAAGCTTAACACTTATTCTGCAATTTAGAATGAAGAAATGTCATAGACTGGAGAGCTATTGCCAAAGCCAGGAGACTTTGCCTGTGACTCCTTGTGTCTGGCCTTGGTGCTTTTAATGTTAGGGAAGGGGAGAAAAAGTTGTTAAATGAAATATGTCCTATAACTTCTTTAACTTCAAGCTCACTTTGCATGTGTCTCAAGCTAAGCAGGTATTTATCCTTTACAATGACTGCATCCTTTACCCAAGAATTGTATTTAAGACTTTGTTTTCTGCTATTTTGCTATTTAAAACAGCATTGATAAGTTTTTATTAAACGAGAATGAATTCTGATTTGGATTGAAATCACTGAAGGCTGAGTTTCTTGCTTCTTAAACTGATATAAACCTAGATAAATAGAGACTTTTTCTTAACTGTAAGTGTAATGAAGAGGGAACGTGATTCCACTGCACTCTTAATCTCAAGCAAAACTTAGACAGTTCTTCATGCAGTATTTCTGAAGTGAGCAGAAACCTGATATAGCTGGGAACAGTCACCTCCAGTTTCCCATCCTCCTCTTTCCCTTCCAGCCCCACCCCTGCCCACTGAAGGAAGAAAGGAGGAAGTAAAATAAAAACAATCTGACTTGAATATCTAGTAAGAAACCTTTTGTACCAGTTGACAGATTGTTAGAGTGCAGGTCACTTGTGGAAACTGGTGAGTTCTGAATAGCTAACTGAAGAATGTTAAATACACACAAAGATGACCAACTGGCACTAATGTACTGCTGATAAAGGCTTAGTTCTGCAAAGTCATCTCGGTCATCATCACAGGTTGGTGGAGGTGGACAAAGCTCTGGCTGGAATTCTCTTTTTCAGCTGAAAACAGAACTAGTGCTGAGGAGCATAGAGCTTCTTGCAAAATATTGTATGTTGCTCATTGTTTTTTCTATCATGAAGGTCTGCAGAAAGCTCTACCTCATCACAGTAAAAAGTAACTTGATGTAATACCATTGCCAAAATTTCAAGCTCTGTGGGTGAGATGTCCCTACAAGGTCATGTTGAGAGGTTGATCTATGTTCAGTGACAGTGAATGTCAGCTGTTTTTCTATAGTCAGTCATCAATTAAAAAAAGCAGGTGTTTCAAAGGGAAGAATTAGGAGTCGGCTGTGTCAGAGATGAGATTGCATGAATAATAAATCCCTCCCTCGATTTCTAATAATTGCTTGGCTCTAATGCTGCCTTTTTCTTCTGAGCAGAGCAGAGATAGGGAGGAGTTTAAATTTTGAGTGCATCAGCTTCTCGATTTATTAAAGAAGGATAATCCTGAAATTGTGTCATTATTACATGAGAACTGTTAATTATCTGAGAGCTAGGGATATGAACATTGCTTTTTTATGGAGTGTAACATAGAATTGTCCATTTGGTGAAGTTCAGGGAGTTAAAAATCATCCCCCTCTATTGGAATGTAAATATGAAAGATCCCCAGGCATTAAAATAAATGAAAGAATCTGCATACTCTGATGGTCTGGGAGTTTTGTGAGATGAGTTTTGTGTATTGTTGTGTCCCAAGTAATTTGTTTCTGCTTCAGATTCTGCGAGAGCACATCACAGTACCCAGTTCAGCTGGTCCCTTGCTTGGAGCTGGCAAAGTGCTGAGGAGGGTTAAGTTAATATTTGCCCTGAGGCTTCTCTTGTCTCATTCCCTATACTACCCCTTTGTGTGTTGGTGCTCTTATGTCCTTTTCTTTTGTAATATATGTAGTCTGGACATGGAGCCACTGTTTGAATTTCATGTCATGGTGTTCAGAGAGCAGGACTGTTAGAAGGGAAGGGATAAGGATCAAAATCATCACTGAAGCTGGAGGCTTCTTGTTCTTTTAATTTCAGAAAATGGCCAAAACACAGTAAATTTCAGTAATCTTTTTTGTGTAATCCAACTCAGAAGTATACCTGAGGAGATATAAGGTCTCATTTTGATGTGGAGACCACATCTGTTTACTGCTAATCTCTTGGACCATACTTCAGAAGCAGTGAAATGGGAATGACGAGCAATCCCAAGGAAGGAACAGAGTCTTCTGTTTCCACTTGAACTCTAGAAATAATGCAAGATGATAAGGAGGCACAGAAGGCTGACATGAGTGAGAGGGCGGACAAGAACTTACTGTGGTTTCAGCTGCCTTTTCGTTTTATTCTGTGCAATCAATTCCCTATACTGGGGTAGGAAAGGGGAGATGGCAGGTACTAGGCCTTTTTGAACAGCTTTTCAGACTTTACATGTCTCTGTCATCTAGGAAACTCTTCATATCCTTGATCTTTCTTGCCCTCTTAAGCACCTTTGACTCCTCTCTAGCAGACTTGTTTGCAGCTACCTGCAAGTTTGAATAAATATGCGTGGAAAGGAGTGGGGGAGGGAGCTACTTGTTGACTGTTTGAAGCAGGGAAAGACTCACTTTCCATTGTCAGCCCGGAACCCGTGTTTTCAGTCAATCGTGCGCTCGCAGTCCGAGTGGGAAGATGTGATTCAGAGGCGGGGGGCTGTCTGCTGGGAATCCGATCAGCCAGCAAAGCAACCGTTTTATTTATTTTATTTTAACCTAGACTGTCTTTCTTCCCAGAAAGAAAGAGGAGGAGGCAGAAACATACACAACAGTAAATTGTGCTAAAACATTTCTCTTTGTCTGGTTGCAGGGGAAAGGACAAAGGAATGTAGGATTGCTTCAGTTTGGGCATATTGGAAAAACGTGTGTCTGCTCTGGCACTGCTTATACGTTTTCATCTGGACTGAGTGGGGAGAGGGAAGGAAGGAGGAGGAAAGTGGTATAAAACTCATTTTTTCCAGAGGACTCCTATGGAGTTATTGGAACAAGCGAGTTCAAAAGCTTGTGAGCAGTGGCTGCTCAGGAAATACAGATGGCTGTTATAGGTACCTGATCAGACCTTTCCTATGTGGGAAGGTGCAGGTGGGCACAAAAAGGAGGACACATGCTGGCAGGACTGCAGAGTGATGTTTGTAGACTTACTGGTACAAAGAAAGGCAGTACGTGGATATGAAAATACTACCTGCTACTTTTATACCTGAGAATCAGAATGAGTTTACTATAATTATAGATTATAGTAATTATAATTATAGATTTTTATATTTATTTATAGATTATAGATATTTTTCTGTAGTACTGGAGAATTATTGTGATGAGTTGATTGTTTGGGGTTTTCTGTATAGAGGGAAAGGAGATATGATGGTAAAGCTAGTCTATATCTGTCTGACTTCATTTGTGTTTAATAGGCCCTTTAAGAAAGGTCGTAGTAAGTTTTGGATTTCTATTTGAAGATTTTGTTGAGTTGCTCTCAAAACTTCTCACCAGCAGGTTGTGAGGGCACTTGAAAGATTCATTTTGCATGCAGACAACTCCCTCTTATGCCTAATCCATAGACATTTTTATTACCAACTTAATAGTCATTTTGACTAGAGCAGATATATCTGATAATATGCTGAGGTCCTCTGATAGTATAAGACACAAACTTGTCCTTTTTTTCATTCCCTTCCCTTCTAGAGTTTTTGTTCTCCAAACTCAAAGTAAGATTCCTTGCCACCTAGCGCAACTCAGTGCAGTAGGAAGTGTTTTTTTTCCATGTATAATCCTACCACAAGTCTGTGTGTCCTGACATATCGGGGCAGATTGGTTTTAGGTTAGAAGCAATTACTGTCTAGTACATCTACAGACAGTGCTCGGAGGAGACCAGTCTATTGTCCATCAAAGAGCTAAAATCATGAATCGTTCAGAGATAGGAGCGTTTCATGCCTTAGTTGGACTGCCAGGAAATAGATTGCTTGTTGGGACCTACGTTCCTTCTGCTGGGCTGGCTAGTATGCTGTGACATCTGGGTAATTGCTCAGATCTCCTAGTATTTACAGGTCTTGAGCATTTTTGAACCAATGACTTGAAAATCTTCAATCATTCCTGAACTAAATTTCGCAGCTCTGTGTTTGGTGGATCAGTGTTACTTCCATTTTATACCAAAGATCTGCTTTTTTCTCATTTCTGTTGTTTTTTTTTCTTTTTCTTCAAAATTTCACTCTGTTTTTCTCATATCTCTCAGTTCTTTTGAGAACTGAAACTGTTTAGATCTTTGGTTTATCACAGTTTCTACTTCTAGGTATTCAGACTTACCTGTTACTACTTTCTCCACCCTTTTTCTCTAAAATTACAAGTAAGCACAAATTTGGAGTCAAGTTTCACCTGTGGAGCTCACCTGGCCTCTCCTACTGGGCTGAACCTTAGTGGGGACTTGCACACACCCCTACCATCAGTACGTGGCTTTGTGCCTGTGTTGCTACAGTTTCAGCTTTGCAGCTTCCCTGCGGTCCAGTCTGTAGGGAAGATATTAAGCATTAGAGGCATTATACAGATAAGCCGGCCCTTTGCCCATTGTTTCCATTAAATAGGAGGATCTCTAAGCTTATTTCTTATGGATTAACTCACTTGGAGGGTTTTGTTGAGTTATTTTACCTTTTGCTTCATTGAGGGGAAATGGTGTTTGTCTGGTTATGCAGTGCAGAGAGGGCAAAGGGACAAAGCTGTGTTTTGTCTAATCCGCCCTGACAGCTTTTTCCTGTCCTCTATAAACTGTGTGCTTAGATGTGTGAGGAGTGATGCCTCCATGCTCTCCCAGCACCGAGCAACAGCCGCATCACCACGACCCGTTCACGAAGCAGAGCGTGCAGCGGTGCCTGTGCTGCGCATCTGTGGGAGAGCGAACGGGATCTGAGGAGTGTGAAAGGCAGAGTTTTGTGCTTTTCTAATGTGACATCTTCTATGCTTATGAATTACAGGGGGAGTTTGCTTGCACTGGGAAGCTGGGGAGGCAAGGCAGATCAACAGCCTCAGAGCAGGCAGTGGAGCTCACACCTTGGCAGTGACAGACCTTGCCTGAAGATGGATGAGCACCGCAGTGAATCATAGGCTTTGATCTTCAGGGAGCAAAGAGGTGTTGAAAGTAAAGACTGTGGTGGGAAGTATGTCCAGGGTTTAAAACTGAAACAGCAGAGATGGTGCAAGACTGAGGCACGTTTGGAGAGCTAGCGGGAAGGCTTAGGATAGCAGAACGAGCTGCCAGATCTGAGGTAGGAGTGATCAAGTACCAGAGTAGCAGATCAAGACTAAAGTGAATGGATGAGACTTAGTAGCAGGCCCAATATGGAGTGGAGAATGCAGTTCCTTAGATCGGAGTTGTGCAAATAGTAAAGGCTGCAGTAAGTAGAGAGCAACAGTACGTAGGGTTGAGACTGGGCTGAAAAAGGGGGGATTCTGGATGTCCGCTGTGGTGTTTATATCCAGTGTTGTCACATTTGTGTGCTCTCTCTCTGTAGCTAGTGCTGTCCACACACAATTTGTCTGGGCAAACCTGAAAGCAGCACCAAAGCCTGGCTTCCCCTGCCCAAACCTAGTTCTCACATTGCTGAGTCCTCTGCACTTCCTTTAAGCTTGGCCTTGTCCATACCTGGCCATCAGCAGAACACTTGATGTACTGCATAGCTCTCCTGAAACTATTATTGGCTCTTTGTGTTTGCAGAGTGACAGCTGCTCTTTCAATGATAATGGCTGGGAGATGAAGGGATTAAACAAGTTCCATCTTTATAGTACTGTGCACAGTAAGCTCTCGACCACAAGTCTATGAAGGTATCATAAAGAGGCAATCAATTACCCGGAAAAATAGATAGATGTCCAGGTACTGTTTACTGTCATTACATAGTTGCTTTCTAGTCATGCTCTGACTTTTGGGATATTTAATTTTCTTTTTGGCTGCAGAGGCATAGTGCCAACAGTACTGCGGTAGAAGCATGCTATGCAGGTAAAGCTGGCTACTCAGAAATGAATTCTTTATTCTGATTTCTAAGTGTGTATAAGTGAAACAGGAACAAATTTTAGGCAAAAGCAAAACTAGATGCATCTTTGAAATTGCTTAAAATGCAATTTCTGTCTCTGTCACATGCCCCTATCCCTCCGATGAAGATTTGAATTTATCTGATTTCTCAGGAAATCCATTATAACCATCAAAAAGGGAAAAGTTTTAGTAAGGTAAACAAAAAACTCATAGAGAGGAGAGAATTAGAGTTAAAATGAAGATCTAGATACTGTATTCTGCTGTTGTGATTAAGCAGATTGGGGAATATAGATCCTTAAAATGGTACAGTGGTTTTGCTTCGGTTTGTACTATAGATTTGGGACTTCTGCCACTTCCCTTTATTTTGCTACTGATCTGAATACTATAAAACAAACCTGGACAAAGCACTAGGAAATGCACTAAATTAAAATGTTCTAGATTTCTACTGCCGTTTTAATCTAGAGACTTTCAAGTGCTTCATAAACAACACCTCTTTCCTGAGGAACAGATATCCTGTCTTAGGAATGGGAAGGCTGTTAACATAAGCATTATGTATTTTTCCATTGCAAATAAAAGTTGAAGAGTCTTTGTTTATTATAATACAAATTACATCTTTGCCAAAGAAATAAAATAGTTCCTTTTTCTTCACTTAAGAGAATGACCTTGGGAAAAATAGGTTAGTGAGCGCCCTAGACTGGCTGTATAATGCCAGAACTTCACTGCAAATTTTCTTGTTCTTTATTTGTTAATCGCAGATGAGATGAAGGAATTCCTGTTCAGAAGAGCAATCCAGGATGTACTCCAGAATGTCTCTTATAAAACTAGCAGACTTCTCTAAGTAAACATAGCAAGAAGAATGTGCTTTCTAAGAGAAACTGCAGGATTTCTGCACTCTTTTCCTGTTTTGTTGCTCGGTCAGCGTGATCCTCTCACTGCATTTCATCAGATGAGACTAGGTCAGCCAATTCTGTGTCATACAGCCTACTCCAACCCAGCCCAATTTGAGGAGATGACATTTAATTCATTGGCTTTTTGGGACATCGTTTAGCGAGAAGAGAATGAGGTTTTTCTTGTTTTCTTCACTGTGAAAATCTGCTGCTGTGGGGCCATTCTTAGTTGTTCACTTATTCATCTGCTTTCAGAAATCAGTCTGATACTGAGTGAAGAGCACATGGGCTCAGAACAATTGGTTTAGTATGTGGTGCTGCACTTGCTTCTTACGACTGTATTTGATAATTTACCATAATAAAGGAGGAACTCATTCCCCTGCCATGTTCTCCTCTCTAAAGAAATACCCGTGTCAGTCGATATGTCTTGAGCATTCCCTCAGTTTTATTTTTGTGAGCAGAAGGCACAGCAAAGGAGCAAATACATTTAGGATCCTATTTCCCAAATCATCCTTAAGGAGCTCTTACACTTACAAATGGTCAAAAACCCTGAGTATAAATACCTGATGCTGCTAGGAGCAGTATTTTAATGTACAAAACTGAACTTGGAGCTGTTACTGAAGTAAAGAAGCAGACTCAAGACTTTACAAGTGATTAGAAAGGTCCAAGAGTGCCAATATTAGTCATATTGTCACATTAAATTCCAGGTTGGATATACAGCATTTGCTTTCCTTAGTATTCTGCAGAATATCTTAAATTGCTATTTGGTCTTTTTTGTTTTTTTCATTATTATATATGCAACAGTTGTTTTCTGCTTGAGAAATAACCCTATCAAAGGAATATATTAACTGCCTTGAGTTCTCCATCAACTAACAGTTTTAAATATATACCCAAGATTGAAGCTGCACCCTCAAATTAAAACACACACAGTAGCAAAATGATTTCTTTAAAAATAGCAGATAATTCCCGACATAAAACTGACTGCCATCTAAGCCTTCTCTTTCCTTTTCTTCTTTTCATACACCTCCTAGAATGCCTCTGATTCTTCTGCAGAAGTGAAATGCTGGACTGAGGTCAGTCCTTGGTTCATAAGGGTCCAAAAGCATCCTCTTTACCTGTGCGTGACCTCTCATTTATTTATTTCATGGAAGTTATTTTGGAGAATCAGACTGCCATTAAGTTGAACACACTGCCTTCTGATTCTGTGAAAGCATCTTTCTGCTTCAGCATTTAAAAACACTTTTTTCTTCCTCCCATCTGGCATCTGTCAAGTAAAGCAATAAAGAAAGTCGTGGTGTGTCTTAGCCAAACTTTTCCACTCACAGCTATCAATACCTGCACTGCTTCTGATTCATTTTTTATTCTTATATTAACTTAGGTGTAAGAGCTAGGAAATTATTTAAATAAGTAAAACTCTTAAGGTTTCAAATCAGTAACAGGTTCTGTGAATTTGAAAGCCTAATAAACAAATATAAAGAATAAAAAATAGCCTATGGAAAAAATCCTTCAATTTGCCTGTAAAGCTTGATTTCACATTGCAGCCTTGCATCACTAATCGTCCTTTGAATTTGCTTATGCTATGTTTATTGCCATTAAACCCTGAAGACCCACTCAGTTGATGGTCCTATTGACAGTTGGCCCCACTGACATTTTATTCAATACAGAATTTGTCCAGTAGACCAGAAGAGTAAAATCTAGCTCATTTTTAGTTGTATTATCCCTGAATTTTGCTATACTGAATTTACTGATGGAACCTGTGTATTTCAGGGAAAAAAAACCACCTTCTGATTTGCAGACTTAATTCGTTTCAACTCTGAAAGCTCCACCAGATATTTCTGCAGGTGAATTTGGCTCATGAAGGATAGATCCACAGTTTTGCCTACTAAGCTGATGAAGGGCTGGTCCCAAGGACTTAAGAAGCTGGTCACAAGCTCAATGTGTATTTTTTTGTGCACTAGTTATGAGAGTTGATCCCCAGATGTCAATACTGGGCTAGTGTTGTTCATTGTTTTCAGCATCAACCTTGATGATGGGATGGAATAGATCTTTGCTGGCTCTGTTGAGAATTGTCGGATCCATCACTTGGGATGAAGTGACTCTATGCAACAGGACAGGCTAGGAACTAATTGACCAGGAGCTCTGCTATCTTTAAAAGCTAAGGATATAGAGGTACTAATGGACAAAAAATAGAGCATGAATCAGCAATGTGTCCTCGTGACAAGAAAAAAAAAAGGAAGCAGATTGTATGTTTGGCTGTGCTAATTTCAGAGTAGTGGTTACACCGCTCTACTCCATGATATTAAAGCCACGTCTGGAGTACTGTGTCCAATTTGGGAAGTCCTCTGGAGAGATTCCACAGGAGGCCTACTAAAGATTACTATAGTGCTATGGTCAGTACAGGGGAAGCTAAAGAAGCTGAATTTGTTTGGCTTTTGTAGGAAAAGGGCAGCAGGTAGTCTGCTACTGGGATTATTCGGAAAACGTGCTCTTCTCAGATGAGCTTAGCAAAAGAATGAAGGGGCAGGGTCTTGAGATGCAGCAGAGTATTATGATGGGATATAAATACGTGTGCAAGCTGGGGAAGGGGGTAGAGAGGGATCACTGAGAGTAATAGGGGCAGGGTACCTGTAGAGGCTTTTGGAATCCCGTCTTTGGAGACATCAAACTCATCTTGGCAAAGGCCTAAGCAACCTTCCCTTCTTTGAGCTGAACTAAGGTCATCTTGTGTTCTCTCATTACAAACTGTCTGTTGTTTTATGATACTTCTCTTTTATAGTGCCTTTCTCTCTACAATGAAAATTTGAGAAAATAGATGACTCATTGTATGTAAAAAATAATATCTCATCACCTGCTACATGAGACTCCTGTTAGGAATCGTGCCTTGCAGATTTGAGTGACGTTTCTATACAATGGGACATGATTTGAGGTATTCATATTCCATTCCATTGTTGTTTTAAGCAGCTTTTATTCTATTCAGATTTCTCCTTAGTGTGATATATGACAGAGTCAGAAGTGACAAGGAGCTGAACGATAGTTCATGAAAAATGTTTAATTTAAAGTGAAATTGCCATTTGAGGCAGAATTGCGTTGTAACAATCTTGCCTATGACTCAGTCCTCAGATCACAACACAAATGTATTTCTTCAGTTTAGGCATTAGCTTTTTCTTGTTTTCTTTCACCCCTCCCACTAAGCAATAACAACCACACTGTCAAGGACATATAGTTATACCAAATGATGTTAAAAATGCTTCTAGGTTGCAGTCATGCTTCCAAAGAGCGAAGCAACATATCTCTGGAGGATAATGAAATGGAGAGCAAAAGGAAGGTGATTAGAATAATTTAACGTCGAGGTCAGGTACCTTTCAATTGTCTGTGCATATAGACAGTCTGAAACCCCGTGGAGTAGAACAGTAGTGCCTTGTCTCCATTGCTTGCAAGTAGTTATGAATTGGTCATAGGAGTTTTGTAACAGTCAAGAACACAAATTGTTTACAAACAGCTCCTTTTAAGGCTTCAAACACTTAAATGCTTTGCCAGCAACTGTCCAGTAGCTATTGGTTTGGTTTTTCTATTGACCTAGGTTATTTGAACAAACTGGAGTGGGGTAGCTCCTACTTCTTAGAGGATGAATGATTAATCACTCCTTAGGCATTGGAATCCAAGGAAAACTGTCTGAATGTTGATATTTTTGCTTCTCATGGCTTAATAAATCCAAGTAGTGAGGTAAAACAGGTATTTTCTAAACATGCTTAGGTTGTATTTAGCCTAGAGATGAGTGACAGTGCAATACAAGGATGACTGTTTAGCAAATACGTGAAATCTGTGTTTGAGAACAAGCTAGAATATCTCCCCCTTTCTATACTAGCATTTGTAACTTAACTAAAGAAATACTATATAAAATGCTATCTCGGGAAGTGAAAGAATGAGGAACATATAGAGAAAAGATGGATGATATGTTGAAAGATAAGTGTGAGCAATCTGGAATATATTTTATCAAAAATTGCTTTTTAAGTGGTACTCTCTCTTGCTACAGAACACATTATTGAACTAAAAACAAGCCCAATGCAATTCAATTTGAATTTATCACTCTATTATTTTAATATATTTACTTGAGGTTAACAACTCATTAAGCACCAAATTGTTCACTCTTAATGAGTCCCTGATGGTAAAAATGAGCCTGCCTATAAATGTACAGTAAAATAACAACAATGGCATGGCAGAAGGCTGTAATAAAAATCAAGTAAATGCTATTGAATATTTGGTGAGTGAATGCCAGATTGGTTGTGAGAATAAGAAATGGTTCCGTTAACATAATTACGTTGGTACAGTGGCTATAAGGCTGCATTTCTTTTCAGGAGAGCCATTTAATTTGATTTTTTTTTTAACAGAAGCTGAGGTACAGATATCCTGTGTACACAAATTGCTAGGCTGTTTTCCTAGTCAAGTCACAGAGTGTGGGGAAAAAACTAATTCCTTGGATTCTGTTCTATGAAGCCCTTAGTGTCCTGTTTGTTTTCTGAGGTCTATACAAATAAAGCAAGATTTTTTGACACCACCATTTCTTCCCATCTTCCATCTTAATAGAAGTCATTCCATTCTTATAATGACTATGGGGCACATTCAGTAATAAGGTCAGGTTATATCAGATCTCCAAAGAGAATGCAGCAAGACTTAGCCCTGAGTACAAGGTAAGTGCTCAGGCAGCAAGGCCCTGTGAGAACGCTACCACTGGGTGGTATTAGCTAGCTGTCCAGCATTGCTTCTCGTGTTTTCTGTCTCATCTCAGATCTCATCTCGTTTGGATGAAGATGCCCTTTTGGCTTCAGTAACTGTGCTTAACTGCAGGATAACTGGGTCAAGCAGATTCCTAAAAGCAGAGAAATTTGTCTACTTACTTACAACTGCAAGCTGCTGCTTCAAAACATGAGGGAAGCTAGGTGTGTTGGCAGAGTATTCTTGGTTTACTTTTCACAGGTCCTACAGGTGAATTAATGTCTTATTCTGTGGGTAAGTCATATGGGTATCTGTAACTGAGGCACTAATGAATTCCTGCTTTAGTATTTTTCTTATGAGGCTTTTTACCATCTCTTTTTTGATGAAGCAGACCTCATAAATCCTGACTACAAAACTTGGCTCTGACTGTACATCAAGTAGAGACCCTATAGTCTGGAAAAAAAAAGGATAGACCTCATGCCCTGCCCAAAAGTACGGGAGACAGCAGAAAGATGAATGCTCAGCAGACAAGCAAGGGCGTGTTTGTTTTCTTTTTTTCTTTCTCCTTCTTTCAAAGCAACCAATTTCTTGCTGTGGCTTCAGTAAAAAACACAGAGAATTGCTGCATGATCTAGGTACTTGTTTGTGACAGGGAAGTATTGTTTGGGGAATATTGTTGCTTATATTCATGAAATAAATGAAAGTCTTCGTTTTCCAACCTCTCTATTTTCACTCTCTTCTCAAGGGGGCTCTCTTGACCCCTACAGATCATCAGCCTCTAATGTAACATTCCTGTTACGTGGTAGGAATTATTGGTCTAATGTAAAATGAGTTTCCTGGTGCATCATCAGTATAAAATCTTAAAGGAGGAAAGGGAAAAATGTGGCCTCATTTTTTTTAGGTTGTCTTCTTGGTATATTGATTGTTTTGCAGCATTAGCATCCTCCTCAGAGGGGAAGGTCAATACCATTATAACTCCCACTGCTATCACCCACTCTTAAAAACAAAATTGAATTCAGTGTATTATTGAAATAAGATCATGGAGATGCAGGGTTGGGGTTTTTTTCATTTTTTAACTTAGATTGAACAATGGACACCTGGCATATCAGCCATCAAATGGGAAATTAATTGCACTAATAGAAGTGCAGATTCAATGCTGATTTAATTCTGAATTCAGAAGTTAATCATTTCCAACACGATGGATGGTTATTTAATGAGAAGGATTCATGGGTTCTAGAAACCACGCTACAAGCTAACAAATCAAATCTGATGCCATCGGCTCCTCACTGAATCACTGTTTTGGCACCGCAGAACGGCCGGACAGCTTCATCACTCAGTACAGCCAGGAAGTGGGGGGTGACAGCAGCAATCAGCCTCATCGAGCTGCTGCACCAGTGCCGCTCCCAACGAAACTTTTACATACCAATAGTTGATGCAGTAGTAGGCAAAGTAATTATGAAACCTGATGATTATTTTTACCATGAAGCAATTATTATTAGGCTATTAAAGGACTATTAAATGTTAGTTTTACAGGCTTATAGATAGGTATCAGTATTTCTTACAGACTAAACTCATGAAAACGTTTGCAAGTGCAGGTCCTGGTTTTTTTTTTTTTTTTTATGTTAAGATTTTGGTTTTGTGTATTTTAACTGAATTTAATGCTAGCAGGACTCATAAAAAAGGATGGATCTAGATAATGATGGTTTCTGTTTATCCAGTTAGTATTTATATCGCAAGACCCCCGGAAAACCCCTGGAAAATTTCTTGCATCTTCCTCTGTGTATATAAAGAGTCTGTGAGACCTAGGTAGCATCTAATCTTTGTGCTTAAAGTATCAAAAACAAGGAAAAATGGTTTGTGCTCATGTCACTGATTCTCTGAGATGCCATGGACAACTGAACGTATGCTAGCTCTGTGCAGGCCACTAAATGTCTGGTAGATAATGATTTTCAAATACTCTTTATGCAAGTCAAATTGGAACTGGCAACCTTGAGGCTGAAAGTTTCAGTACTTTTCATTGTAGGCATCTCATCCTTTGTTCTCTTTGTCAGTTAAGCTCAATTTTTTTTTTCTTTTTTTTGTGGAATTTGTATGAAGAAATCTGCTTCACTCCACAGCAGATATTCGATATCTAGCCTTCATTATTTTGTGTCCTGTACTTAGAGGTGAGAAGTATTTTTGTGAAGGTAGTGAAGTGTATGTTGTGTTATGTTGTTTCTCAGTACCTGAGATATGCTCATTAGGAAAGCTTTTGAGTGGTGATAAATACCTTACATGATTTTTTTCTTTTGGGAGAAAATATTCTGTCTTCATTGATTCCTGTTCAAAAGGACACGGAATAGTGGTCTCCATTTATGGCTAAAGCTCCGATGGTAGTTTGAGATGAAGTTATTGAATAAAATGTGATCTTTGCTATTCTTTCACACTTCTGCTGTTTTACTTTTCATACAGAATGCCTGATCACAATGAGACACAGAGGTATAGGTACTACCGTTGTTTATCTAGTGTCTCCAATATCGATAAGTACTGCTTAATATGGTCTTACCTTAGTCCTTGATAGTTTGCAAATATTCTTCTGACAAAGATGACTGGAATTTCTGTACTCTTTAATTTCTAGTATATTCAATGTTCTTTCGGTTTGCTGGTTTCTTGAAACATTCTTAAAACAGATTTCTGATTCAAAATTACAGTGAGCTCTTTCTTGAACAGCAGGTATTGGTGCTGAACAAATCTTTACTGTACAAACTGTAATATTCATTTAACGGCATTCTTAAAGGCATTTTGGGAAATACTGTTTGCAGTTAATCTTGGCAGGTACAGGTTTGGTCTAAGAAAGGAGGAGATGTAAGGATGTGAGCAGCAAAGTTAACCCAGCATCTCATTTTGCCAAAGCTGGTGAGAATACAAGGATAGCATTGTCGTAAATAGATATTATTTGGTTTATCAGTGCTGGAGGCTTATCAAAGCAGGGGAAAGAGAACTTAATTCCAGGTGAAGATGTGATACCCCCTCTAATGTTTAAGTTGCTAGAGGCTTCAAGGACTTATTTTCAGTTGTTTATACTTTTGGTAACTTTTAACATTAGGAGTGAGAATTCAAACCTGAATTATTTTGGAAAAGTCAGTAATTCAGCTGTTTTTGAGTGAAGTGAGAGATATATTTGTGCTTTTTATTTTTATTGTTATGATTTGTTCTGCAAATGGGAGCTCCACAAGGCAGCTGCATGGAAGCTTGTGTGTGTGGCATCCCTGTGGCTGAGAAGGGGCTTCTCGGTTTAAGGTAGCTAGTGATTGAATGCTAGCACCTGACAAGGGAAAAGTAGAGCTTAGAAAATAAATTATGAATATAAATTACTACTTTAGGATGGCTTTGTGGTTCTGTATTGCTAAGCAGCAGGGGAGATACACAGTTGCAGTAACATGCACTATGTTTGATATTGGTCAGAGTCTGAGCTGTAACATTCAACTCTACTCTGATTATGCCGTGGTGCCTTGGGGAATGCTTCAATCTTGCTTACTCCTCCAGGAGGTGCAGCTAAGGGATGCCAGTGTAATTTAATTTGGACAATAGAAAAAAAAAAAATCTGACTTTCCTCCCTTTTGGGATTTTTTTTTTTTTCCTCCTGTCATACTCTCTTCTTTTAGCCCTAGAAAAAAGACAAGAGCGTGCTCGGAGACTGTAGATAATTTAAGAAAGGCGTTTTTTGTTTGTGGGTTTTTTGGTTGGTTTTTTTTTTTGGTGAGCATCAGACATGGTGTTGACAGTTTAGGATGATGCTTAGCAAACACAGAAGTTTTAAAAGGTCATCACCTGACTCCTCGATCTAGTCTCTGCTGTGAAGACAAAAAAAGATCACAGAATATTTCTTCTTAATGTAAACTGAATGTTAGTAAAAAAGGCTGCATATTATAGAACTTTCTGTCGATTTGCTTTACTCTGAAGGATCTCTTTAACAACCTAAGAAATACCTACTTCAACCCTGGGAAGAAAAAAGACCTTTAGGCAAACTGCAAATGCGCTGTGTAGAGCGTGCAGGGAAGTCGGTAGTTTTCATATTGCTGATGGACAGTAACAAGCAGGAAGGAAGGAAGGCAGGTGTACAGTTGTGCTGGAGTAGTAAGGACTAAAATGTGAATTCTCATCTAACTACTCTGAAGGTCTAGAAGAGGGATAGAGGCTCTAAAAGAAAAAACTATATCAATTAGCCACAGTATCTTATATTGCTGTGGTAGAAGTTTATGTATGCCTGTCGGGTCACTTCCATTACAAATAGCAGGAAGCTTCGTTGTCCGCTGTATCATCCCTTACAGAAGTGAGTTAAGCTCCCTTCTCTTCAGAGATGGTCTTTACTGGATCAGTCAGGGCTTTATTAGCTAGATACGTTAGGGCTAGTGACCTTGTGTTGCACAAGTGGAAAGCTGACTCCTGCCTGTGGTACATCGGTTACCTTATCTAGCTATGGATACTCATGATGCATTTATCCCTTCTAAGGGTTATTCCTGAGTGGCAGGGATTATTTAAATAGATGCAGCATGCAAGCAATTTGTAGGCTAGCTATTGCAACACTTCACTCGAACTCTCACTGTAATCAACAGTTACTGCTAGGCAGCCCTTACAGACCTGCAGACACAGAGCTTAAGCATACTTGGAGCTGATGCTTCTGCGTCGTGCGTGAGACCTCGCAGTCTCTGCCGCTGCCCTGCCGCCGCAGTGCTGCTCTGCGGGGCCTGGATTCACATCCAGCTGATGGCAGTAGGAAATATCCAACTGGCTTCCTGTACACGATACGTTACTTCACTGAGCTGAAACAGGATTAAGCCAGACAAATATAGAACAGCCATTGGTGACGCAGGTGGCAGCAGCACTGCCGGGGGCCGAGGCAGGATTCCTCCAAACCCCGCATCCTCGGTGTGCAGAATGTCCTGCAGCGCCGCATGCAGCAGCCGCTGCGTGGCCGCGTTCTGGTTGCCCCTGTCCAAAACCTCTGATGCCAGCACCCCGTGTCGGGGGCAGTGCCCACGGTGGCCTGCTGGCCTCTCGGTGCGCTGGTCCCTCTGCGGCGGGTGGGCGCAGCGGAGGGGAAGGCGCCGTGCCCGTGGCCTGCTCGCTGCTGGCATGTGTTGGTTGAGGAGCCGCCGCGCCAGCCCTGACATCCGCGCTGGGACGCGCCGGCGGCAGGAAGAGCACGCGCTGGAGTTCTGGCTGGCAGGCAGCACCCCGCTGGTGGGGAGCTGCCCGATTTGGGTAATAAAAGTGCCCGGAGCTCTAGGTTGGAGCTCTGTAGCAGTTTCGTGCTGCAGAAGTAGTTAACGAAGCTTTTCTTTGAGCCTTGGACAGTCTCCAAAACCCACTCGAGAGGGAAATTAACAAATGTCTTTTCGTTACCTGTAGCGAAATTGTCTTGATGAAGTAGACGTCCTCTCTCCATCATCACCACCTCATCAGCACCAAAGTAGTTGCGGTGGGGGGTGAAAAGAGTGGGAGTATAGGGGCGAAGGACAGAGGTAAATTAAGACTAATTCAAGGCAGAGGCAGAGAAGCGGTTGGCAAATTATCCGTGCTTTTTCTAAGCAGTGCTTCTTGTGGTGGCAAACGTAGGGCAAATGACCATGCCAGTCATCCTGGAAATCTGTGTCCAGTTTGGAAATTGACTATGGGAAGACAGACTAAAATATTGCTACTAGGAAACAGGTAAAGATAAAAAAGTATCCTAATGAGAAAATGCTTTTGGCATTTTGATTAGTCTGAACACAGGGTATGTCTATTCATCACTGAGAGCTGGAATTTCTCTATTCTGGAATTTCTGGAATTTTCATATTTAGTGTTTTTTCATTGAATCTAACTTCTGCTCTATTTTTAGCTTGATTAGCCAGTGACGTTTCATGGATTTTAATGGGAGTGTGGGCAATCGTCCTGGAGTACTGACCCACCTCTCCCACTGACTTGCAGTGTGTTTGGTGCATTTGTCAAAGCTGTCTGCTCTGTCCTCAGTTTCCCCCTCTATAAATCTCAGTAGTTCTTTAGAATGCTGTCTGAGAATTAATTTCTAAAATTTAGAAGCACTGTCTTTCAGACAGCTGAAGTAAAGCTGAGGCTGTTGGGAAACTGAGTCACAGAAACAGTATGACTTGGTCCCTGAGAATAATGGACTATGTGGGATCTGCTCATTTCTAACCTCAGTGGTTCTGTCACAAGCCCTCAGTGTTGGGCAAATTCCCAGTCCCACTGGCTTTTGTATCACCATCACTAGTAAATTTACCATCAGGCAGCTCTATTTTGATGTTTTCATTCTGTTTCTAGACCTTTCTTGCTCTCACAGGAAACAGTCATGTTGAAGGCTAATTAAATGTGGATGAGTATATTTGATCATTCTTACTGTTTCTTGTCAACTCCTCTCTAGTAAAAATCAGGGGTTACCCCAACCTGTCAAGCCAGAGGCCAGAAGGCAGAAAAAGCCACCACTAGATTATGTAGGAATTGGTGGCAAGCAGGCAGAAGGGAAAGGTTAAGGAGGGGGTATTATAATGCTTCAATGCTACTTGGTTGAATTACTCTAATGCAACCTTTTTAAGGAGAGATGACACTGCAGCATAACAACATGATGCATCATTGAACAATGGGCTGATAATTAAATCACAGGATTTAGGAATGAGAAGACTCGTTTATATGCTAGAAAACACTGACTGGAAAGGTCTCTTGATTTTTCTAAGTTTTAGTTTCCCTCTCTGCAAAGTAGACCTGTTACCTTCTTCAAAATACATTGGGAGGCTTTTGTCATGAATATTCATGAAGTGTTTTGAGATGTTTAGTGAAAGATAATCTTTAAAAACAACAACAACAAAAATTGCTATACTTTTATTAAACTTTCATCGACAAAGATTTGAATATTAAAACACAATGCATATGGAAACAGGAACATGGAGACTGAAAGCTATCTCCTTTCATTCTCAGGAACAGATAAGTTCAGAGGAATTTGGAAATTGCCTGCGGTCACAGGAAATACAAATCCGTATTTCTTTTTTTTTTTTTTTTTAAGAGAGTGACTACAGGAAATGGTACACTGTGAAGTCACTTGAGGTCTCTGTACAACTTCCTCTCTGTTTTTCAGTTTTGGGTGCAAATGGCAGTCCCTAATACTGTTCTTTTGCTCCTAGTTACAGTGAGAATGATGCAAAGCTGCTCTTAAGGATGACGAGTCTGTGGTATTTAATATGTTTGATTCCAACTTTCTGTGTCTAGCTGACACTGTACAGTCAGTGGCACTGAACTCAGTCAGTGTCTGGTGATGCGTGGTGCGTCGGATAAGGTTAATAACAGGATGTATGCAATATCTTAAGAAAATTGTCATCACAAGTGATGCCATTTTATTGACCACTTTCCTAAATAAAAGTTAAGATTAGCCAAGGTCTGAGAAGACTGTGAGAGATGTAACCCAATCTTCTAAAATCTAAAGATAAGAAATTGGTGTTCCCAAGGGCAGGATATATCTAACTGCTGATTTTCTTGTACCCTCCTGTGAGCAGAATGATCTGATAGTGTTTTAAATAGAATCTCTGTCTGGAATAACTCTTATGAACTGGTATTCCTGCTCCCCCATGTCATTAAATTGGTACCACTGCTTGTGTGTAACTCTCTAACATGCATCCCAAGAGTGTCCATCAACAGCGTTGCTAGAACTGGCTGCAGCTTTTAATCATCCGTGAAAAGTCACGATGGTTTGTTCTGTCAGGCAATGGGTATGAGCAGATGTTTGTATGCACTTCTTCATCCCTGTGCTCCCATTGCCTCTTGGCTGTTTAGATGGTCTTTGTGAAATCACCAGTTAGCTCTCCCATAACAACCTTCACTGACATTATTATATATGTGTAATTTGAGGCACACAATCTGGTAAAAATGTCTTATGTCACTGAGTGAATCCTTCTTAAAAACAACTTTTAAACTTTTGCCTTTCAGAGTAGCTCATATTTGTGTCAGATAGAAGTGCAGTGAAGCTGTTTGAAATAAATATTTCACTCCAAAGCAAGCCACAAAGTGTGTACACAAGATCCGGCTGCGGAAGGACTGCTATTCACTTATTTATGAGTGTAAACAGAAAGACCAATTAGTGCAGAGACCTTTAGAAAGGCTTGGGACAGAGAATGGCCATGGATAGTCTTTCACAGATGTGCTTCTCAGCCTGGAAATCCTCCCTCTTTAGGGACTTGAGCCTTTTCTAATTATGTCATCCACTTATGTCTGAAACTGCTACAGACATCTGAGATAAACCTTAAGCAAATGTTCTGTTGTTTTTCAGTTTCTCTAGAAATGACTCCTACTATTTTTGTCCCTCTCACACCAGAAATTAGTCATCTGGAGCATTTTTTTTTTCCTGTATATCTTTGTTCAGTTTAATTTTAAATTACATAAGCAGAGCTTCCACTGCTGCGGCTATATATGCTCTTCTAAAACTTTCCCATAATGGGTTCCTCTGTGATTTGCATGATGGATATTTGAGAGTTACTCTTGCATTCATCCTTTACACCTACCCTAGTCCATTGAATGTTACAAGGCATCACTGCTTGGAAGGCCTTGAGTTGACATTTGCTCCGTATACCATGTTCAGGTGCCACTATTGGCCCTTTTGTTATTCATAGGTTTATTTTTGGTGTGCTGCTTGGGTCAAGGCTTTTGGTTTGATTTGGCTTAATTATGGCAATCTGTAAAGATGTTGTTTTCCAATTTCAACTTCAAAGCTGTAAATGGCTTAGCTATATGCGTGTGTGGTTTTGGTTTTTTGTTTTGTTTTTGTTTTTTCCTTTTCTGATGTGATGTTCTCAATCCCTTTTCATAATAGGTACTTACACATATGGAATTGCCACAAAGTCCCTTTTCCTGGGAGTTTTGCTAGAAATAATTGTGGAAATACATTGCTTCTAGCCTTGGAACATGTTAGTATTTATGCAGCTGTGAATTATGTTGCCTGTAAATACGCCAGTAAGAGTCTATCAAAATTGGAACTGTTTGATGGTAAATAGTAAAGGGCACACGAAGCAGTTCTCTGAAACGTTGTTTTAGTTCCTGCAAACAAGCCAGCAACACCCACCTCGTATGTCTGTCTTTACTGCAGCCTCTTTACTGTTCTTTTCCACCTTACTTTAGGGATTGCACAGAAAATTATCAGTCTCATCACATTTCATCGCTAGTGATGGTCAATATTGAATTATTGGGGATGGTAGCACACTGTTTTTAGCAGTCTGATTGCTTCTTCAGTATCCAGTGAAACGGTATATTAAATGGCCCCAGTGACCAGATTTCCGTAGTGCATTGGTGGGATTTCATTACTAATGCTTCTAGAAATTTAGTTGTGTAGCTATTTCTCTGTTTAACAGCTGCATCTGAATCTTTTTATTTCAGGACAAAATCTTATTAAGGGCCATATGGTCTGGGTTAGGATGCAGATAAAGCCTGAAAGAATTGAGACCATGGCATTGCAAAACATGCTACAGTAATACATATATAATATAGGTCATATCTTGGATGAGAATGCAGCTTGTCAGTAAGGTTTCTAGAACTGCAAATGAAGCGTGAAGCACCTGAGCACCACCATGGCACAATAACGTGAGGAAGCAGCGTTTGGTTGGAACAAGGTATGGGCTAAATTGGTTAAGAGTATCTCTCTCTTCCATATGGCCTTTTTTTTTTTTTTTTTTTTATATTACTGTCGTGAATGATGATAAGGTCTGTTCTGAAGAGCTAACTAGCACTGGAATTAGGATTCATGTAGATGATCTCCTTTTGCAGCCACTAAGGCACCGCAGAAGTTGGTGACACAAATGCATAATGTTCTTCCTTGGTCCTGTTCCTAATTATGGAAATGGTGCTCTAATCCCAGGTGTGGAGCACCTCATTTGTAGTAATTAGAAGTTCCTCCTTCCTAAAATTCCTATTTCACTTTCATCTGAGGATGGATTCCTGCCATGGATTTGTCTTGAGATGCAGTAGTCTTCAAACAAAAGAGACTATTTTGGTGTAATAAAAGCTTTCCCCTTTTTAAAATATTACAGAATCCTGTAGTTCTAAAAGAGATAATAAAATAGGATGATTGAAATTGTGGGTGGAGAGCATCCTCCCCAGAGCACAACTGTCACCAATGTTGGATCAGGTCAGTTATGGCTTTGTCTTCTCTATAGTCTTAAGAACATCCAGTACTAGGTGATGCTTGCTTGAAAGCAAGCATCCTCCTTCTGTGAAACATGTCCTCCTCAGAGGTTCCTGTTTATCACACTCTGCCATCAGTCTGCTCTAGCGTTACAAGATTAGAAGTAATGCTTACTGTTGCAAGAGGTATATACTGAGGAAACACATTGCTGTAAACAGTGCATTTCTGGATGTTACCAACTCTGAATATTGTTGCCAACTTTTCTGTTTATAAATATGCAAACTTGCTGCTAGGAAATAGAATTTTGTTATTACTATAATTTGTAGAAATGCCCAGTCAAAAATTGTAATAAAAATATTCTTAGTAGTATGTGGTCACTACCCATCTGTTACTGCTGTGTTGTTGCTCAAAATTTCTTAGGGAGCTGAACTTGGAGCATTTCCCTTGAAAGATATTAACCCCTTACAAAGAGGAGGTGGCCCTCAGTTATTTAGCTGTGCACAGTATGAGAGAGTCAGACTGTTAGAAGGGATTGACCCATATGCACTGAGCACTTAATTGGAACACTTTTGTCTTTTCACTCCTATGTTTGTAAACATAAAATTTAATTAGTAAATATAAAAAAGGAACAAAAGAACACTTTGTTACCCAGTTAAGGAATGAAAGAAGAAAGGAGATACTTGCTGTCTGCCTCTGTGGGAAGAGATCCTGTATCCTGAAAGGATCAGGAGTCAGCAGATGGTGCAGCCTGTTCCGCTCCCTGCATTTCCAATAAGCATCTCCTGAAACCGCCAGAAGTTGCCAGTGTTCTGATGCTGTGCTGGACCAGGAACTGCAATACATATATCCCATTTATTTTTAGAATTTTCTGAAGAGATTTTAAAATACTTTAAAGAGAAATGGTCCAATTTAACTCCTGTTTGGCTAGGCTATTCCAGTTTATTCATGATTCAGTCATTTCTAATATATATATTCTGCTCAAAATGCTGTTGAAAGGCACATACTGCTAATTATAAAGTGATACACAGCCTAGGTTTTAGAGAATCAGCTGCCTTTATAGCTTGCATGTTTTTGCAATGTAATGTGGATACAGCAAAGATGACAAAAATGCAAATGTTGGCAGGAACTGTTACAACAAGTGCTATTAGTACTGGAAGGGGAAAGCTGCATGTGACAACCCCAGTGAGTTTGTTTCTCTCTGATTCTCCCTGTTAAAATCGCGCAAACAAGCAAAAACCTCCAAAAGACCAGTCCAGGAAAGGATTCTAAGCACTCATTCACTTGTTTTGTTAAGGGGCTAAAGAGTGCTAGTTTTGCAGTTTCCTCCAGTTCTTTGCTCTCTGTCTCCAAGATTAGTGTTTTGCAAGTCAGAATGGTAGATCAGGTGGTGACTGGAGCGAACAAGAAATATATTCTAACTTGTTAGAAATAACAAGAAATAACATTTATGTAGAAAGAAGACAAATTCCTTGGCAAGCTGACAACTGTTTCTTTTTTCTTTTGATACTTGTGAGGTAGGGTTCTGGTGCTTGGAGCTGGCAAAGGGATTTGGCACCCTTTCATAAACCAGAAAACCAAGTGTAAGGTGTTTAATTTCATAGTCTCCTCACCTCTTCAGTTGACAGTGTTAATTTTGAGAATGTAATAACAGTCCTTTGCCTCCCAGTGAACTCAACAGGAAGGCTACACTGTACTTGGTTCTTGTTGCTTTGGTTTACAGTTTCTTGTAACTAAATTTCCAAGCTCTGGTGCTTTTATTAAAAGTCAATGGTTAACTTGGAGGTTCCACTTGTGACAGAGTTGATTAGCCTGACAACACTGAAAAGTTGGAAGAATGGCACAATAGGTAAGGAAGATCCTCCCAGAAACTTAGCATCTTCCTGACCCCTCTTCCCCACCAGCTGTTACGCCACAAGGAGATTAAGTGGCCACCTGAGGGTCTCTGACCCTTGTTCTCACGCTGTGCTGGTGGTGGTAACAGGTAGTGTCTTCAAGCTGTGCCTAATCCAGTGCTAGGACCTGAACAGATGCTAATCAAGCTTCTTCAAAGAGGCTTCAGCGCTGTCCATTTTATTACATGACTGTTTGTGTGTTTTGTCTAGTAATTACTTGCATTTTTCCCATATATGGTTCTTAGTGAAACATTTTAACCAAGAACAGTATTGTTTCTATTTTGCTCTGTTCTTACAGGCTTTGCAAAGCCTGTGTCCTATGTTAGTTTTGTTTTATGAACCTGTCATTTTTGTCCCCTCTTTGATTGCAATAAACTGTACTAAATCTTTCTTTGTGCTGATGTCAGCTGTGAGGAATAAGACAACCATCTGTCTGTGCTGTTTTAAGCTAAAAATAGGAGGTTGCAAATAAAGCTATTGAATCCTAAAATATTTATAAAAATAAACAGAAGAAATAATTCCTTGCCTTCCACCTCATCTATCACTTTCTAAAACAGCATGATCTATGAGAAAAACAGCAGCACAGAGACTTCATCTTGTCATGGTACAAAACCAGGTGACTTTAAGGTGAGTTATAGATGCACATAAGACAAGAAGGACAGTAATTAAATATTTAACACACTAAATCTAGTGTAGTTGGAGAAAATGATCAAGGATAGAAAACTCATTTGGCAGATGATTGTTTGCACACTGGAGACTCCTTCAGCTGTTGTGTTTTTTCTAATATTTTTCTTGATGACAAAAATTATTGAAAAAATATTCATCTGTTTTGTGGAAACTTAATTACTTCAGAATTGCATCAAGGGACACCTTTTTTTTTTCCTCATTAGCATCAGAGAAAGCAAGAGGATAGAAAAGGAGATAGAATAGAGGAAAAGGAAATCGAGGCTACAGACATTATGTGCCCCCTCATGACCTACATTTTGTCTTTCAAACATGCTTGTCAAGACGAAAAGACAGTACTTCTGATATTCCAGTATGTTTATATCTGGGAGTAATATCATCATCTCCAAATTCAGTTATATAGGAATTTCCTTCATTTCCTGCCTTAAATTGCTATGTTGCACTGTCTATTGAATAGCAATTGTGTGTTCCTCAGGAGATGCCTGCATTTCAGTGACAGGCTCCTACATATGTAGTGTGCGCAAATCTAAGGATGGGCTATGAATAAAGCTGCAACATGGTCTGCAAAGAGCGTTCGAGTGCTTTAGTTTCTGCACAGGTGGTAGCTGAAATGGAAAGCATCAGCCAAATAATTTCTTTTTTGAAGAAATATAGTAAAATTTAACTCTCAGGGCAGGGCAGAAAAATGATGATGCTTTTCCACTTTTTGCTAATGGCTTAGTGTTCTGTACTTAGCATTTAATATGGTCTGTAATACCGGGTGGGAGATTTTTGAAGGTTAAGCAGGTCAAGTAATGAGCTAATGCCCTGGTTTTATGGGCAGGACTTCTGCCAGTAACAATTAGCTGTGGGGTTTTTGTTTTGTTGTGGGTTTTTTATTTGGAGACGGAAGGCGGGCAGCGTACCAGAGAAGACAGATATATGTAAGAGAAACACATAATGAAACAGTGGAAAGTGGTACTAAAAGTAAAGAAAAGGAATAGGAACTGTAGTGTTAAATAAGAGATATTGCAAATGAGATCAGGTCAGGAACAGTCCTAAAAGTGAAAAACTTGCAGAGGTTGTGGGTTCACCCCCATCCCCCAAAGGAAAGAGAACTTGGCAGGGGAGCTTTGAGAGAGTGGATGTGATGGAGATGGAGCCCACACAGATGGTCTTGGGAGCAGCATTTTCTTTGGATCTGGAAAAGACTGCAGTGTCTGTTTAAAAAAAAGGCAGAAGAGGAAGGGATTGTGTAAGTGCTGCCGAAAGCAAAGATTTCGGAAAGCTGAGGACTTCCATTTCAGATAATGACATTTGAGAAGACAGTCCAGGAACCTTTTTATTCAGAGCTGTGCAGCAGCGCTAAGCCCTGTGCATAAACTGGCCAGCAGGCTAGACTGAGATCAGGTTGGAATGTAAGTATGCAAGGTCTAGTAGAAAAGTAGGTTGGTTTCACTCTAAATAATGTACAAAATGGAGGCAGAATCAGATACAAGAATAGACTGGACTTGAAGGCATTATGCTTCCACTCATACACAGCTCTTCTCTTGTTTAATATTCCACCCAACAGCACTGTTGATGCCTTAATGGAATGGCCTTTTCATACAGCATACACAACAATTGATCTTTCTGCTCTCTAATTTATTAATTATAAATACTTATGAATTATTTATTATTCAGTTAAAAAGTATGCTTGTTTAGAGCAGCTGATGAGGTGTTTGAGTTATTATAATGCCATTAATGAACAAATCATAAAACAGAAATTCTAATGTGATGAATACTGAACGGGGAAATTTAACTGTTAGAGTCACTTCAAATAGCTATTAGGCTTTTAAAAGAGAAAAATTTGCATAATTCAACTGATAGATTCTTTGGAGTATCGTGAAGATATATCTTAAAAGTGTTAAGGGAGTATGGTGGCAAGATAACCACGCTTGCAGGAGAAGATTGTCTGTCTAATATCAAACTTACCTAGAGCTCCTCCATCATGTGATTGATATGTTTCCTATTGCAAGAGCATAGGCAGCATCACGGAGATGTCTGTACTAGCAACTGGTAAATGTTGACTGTAAACTCTGCAACAGCAGCTCTGAGAATGCGAACGCTGAGGAGAAACCGTCTAGGTGTAGATCAGGGAGGTGTAACTGGATGGACGGCGGGGATCAGCTTGAGGCTGTCAGTGGTGGAACTAGCAGTGTCCTGCTTTCCTCTGAGAAAGGAGTCTTCCTTCATAGTCCTTGGGTGCGCTAGAAGGTGAAATAGAGTGTCTCTAAAGGGCTTAAAAGGCTGTAAATGAGATGAGACTGCAAATGTTAACTGCTGCCTTTTGATTGTAATGAGCAGAGCGTTAGCGAGTCAGAGGCTCTTTACTGCTGATGGGGATGGTGCTTCAGCACCAGCAGCAGGGTGGTGTGCTTTTGGAGAGCAGAGTCTGAGGTCTCTGTGTGTTGCTATCCAGAAGGTCTAAATAGCAAATGTGCAATGTGACAAGCCACTAGGTCTAAGCTGGCCGTGTTTGTGTTACCATAAAACTGAACAGCCAGACAAAGTATGAACTAGTAGCAACACCCAGTTGCTACTGTAACAACTAGAAAGAGGACAAAATCTTTCACTTTCCCTGAACTGTGGATTTTAGCCATATTTTGGTGGTGTTCACAGTTACAGGAGTGACTGCAACAAGTCAGAAGGGAGCAGATTGTTGTGGCAGTACTTCCTTGATTGGAAGATTATTTTCATCAAGTTTACCATGTAAAAATACTACTAGGTGTCTATGAAAGGGTGTTATGCTATGACTCCCTTTTACCATGAGAGAAAGGCAACCTTAATTCAAAGGGAGAAGCTCCTGTCCTCATCAGTTCGGAAGTATATACATCAAGGGACCTGGTGGGAAAAAAAGAAGGCAGTAAAGAACGAAGTGCCTCACTGCATTATGACTTCTGTTATTGTGTTTGGTTAAAATATTTTTAACTTACATTGACATTAATATAATAGTTCTTAAACTTCATTTCTCTTTGTTACCCATGGCATCCTCAAATGTAACATAATATCATGGTGTCTTGTAAGCATTTCCTCTTTTTATTTTTTTTCTCCTCGGAATGTGGTTTTAGGCTAACTAATCATTTTACCCCATAGAAACACTTGACTTGAGAACACACAGCCAGGTTTTGATCTTGCTTCATACTATCTGCCATACAAAGTATTGTCTGTGTTCAGCATTTGCACTCGTGTGATTGAGAGTTCAGACTAACCAGTAGAATTCAAAGAATATTAACAAGAAGAAAATAACAAAAAAACCCTCTATGTAGATGGTGATGTACTCAGATGAACTCATTTCTTACAGTTCTTAACTCTACTCCCCTCTGTTCCTTTTTGAACATAAGGCTCGCTGAGGGCCAGGTGAATGAGGAAATGCATCTGCTGTGGTTGGGGGGATCTGTTGTGTGTAAATAGCTGTTGCAGTCCTTGGAAAGGAGCTTTAGCTGAGAGGCAGGAAAGTAGCAGCTTCCGGCCCTGGTAATAAGTATTATTTTGAGCGTGGGATGGATGACGAGTGGAACTTTGATTGATAGATTTAATGATGGAATTTTGCAGTTTACAAGGGCGTGTTTTAAGCTCAGTCATCATTCCTCAGCTCCCTTATCCTTATAAGGGACCAACCAAAGAGGCAATGCTACGCTTTAAAAAAAAAAAAAAATCCAATTGCTCGGAAAGAAGTAGTTTCTTTTTATTTCCCCGTCATCAGCTGCAATGTTTGTATGCAGACATAAAGCCATCATGTCACATAAGCAAAGGACACACGTAGGAATGCACTTGAGTAGCAGATCTCATCACAAGCAGCACAGCTTTAGCTGCAATTCACAGCTGATGTATGAATGGATGTCATTCCAAATTCAGAAAGCTTGTGCCATAGGCAGCTGCCTCTGCTCTGCGAGTCTTCACTGCCCTCTTAAACCCTGCTTCCTCCTCAGCTCTACCACAGCATGATCTTTGTCTGCTCTTGTATCAGCTGAGTCATATTCTTTCGCAATTGTTCCTTGCAGGCTTTCTGCTGGATTCTACAATACTATTCCTGAGCTTAGACCTTGTTTGTTTGTTTGAGTGGAAGGGTGGGGAAATTATCATGTGCCATTTTCAACCATTCTTCATCCTACTACATCCTACACCTTCCTGTGGTTTATTTCTCTTTTTTTTAGCTCTCTTAGCTGCTCACCATTTTATTTTATATTTTATTTTATATTTTATTTTATTTTATTTTATTTTATTTTATTTTATTTTATTTTATTTTATTTTATTTTATTTTATTTTATTTTATTTTATTTTATTTTATTTNATTTTATTTTATTTTATTTTATTTTATTTTATTTTATTTTATTTTATTTTATTTTATTTTATTTTATTTTATTTTATTTTATTTTATTTTATTTTTCTTATTTTTTTTTTAGCTGCAACCTACACTAGAGAATGAAAGCTATCAGAAGGTGCTATGCAAGCTCTGATACTTCATAAACTAAGCCAGGCCCTTGCAATTGGGAAAATACTTGTGGAGGTCATTTAGTGCAACTATCAACCATCTGCTCCAAACAAGGCTACATAGATCATGTTCCTCAGGACCTTGTCTTATCAAGGTTTGAGTATTTCTGAGAATGGAGAGTCCAGAACCTCTCTGGATCCTCCTTACAATGTTTATCTGTGCTTGTGGTAGGGGAGAGGATTTCCATATTCTTAATTAGAATTATCTCTTCCGCAGCTTGTAGTTTTTTTTTTTTCCCCCCTTGTCCTTTTGCTGTACACTTTTGAAAAGAGCGTCTCCAATGAAAGGAGCTGTGGGAAGTCAGCAGGCTATGGTGTTAGAGGAGATGAAAAGGAGATTGACTGGATCTTTGCTGAGATCCTGCAGATGAAAGAGAAGCCTGAACCCCCAGCAGTAGTAAAAGAGGGAGAGACAGAGTCTGGGTTTCCAGGGCTGAGAAAATGGAACTCCCTTGATAGCCAAGG
This sequence comes from Eudromia elegans, assembly GCA_003342815.1. Taxonomy (NCBI): domain Eukaryota; kingdom Metazoa; phylum Chordata; class Aves; order Tinamiformes; family Tinamidae; genus Eudromia; species Eudromia elegans. The sequence goes on along the minus strand of PTEX01000004.1, from coordinate 722,074 downwards.
CTGGAAGCGTTCAACTTGTGACAACAGGAGAAAGGTTCTTTATCCACCTGAAGGTCTGCAGCTACAGAGCAGTTTCAGTGCCCTGGTAGCAGATGGAGAGCTAGGAGATCTGTCCAAAGTAGCATCAAGCTGCCTGTGCCTGGACCATGTGGCAGCACCAGGAGGAAGCGGAGAGTGTCAGCAGTGAGAGCCTCCCCGTGGCGAGGGATGGAGGGCTCCATCTGCCCACCCGAACTGCTGCCAGTGGGGGCAGCTTCCTTGCAACAAGCTTGCTGGCTTGCTTGCTCTGGTCTTGGGCACTGTGAAGAGACTGCTGAGACTCATCTAGTCTTTGGTCTGTTTTCTGTGCTTGTCTTCCCCATGGATTCAAGACACAAACCCTGGTGGTTTTCTCTTCGATCCCCAGTGAGGGAAAAGGACTTGAGGAGGAGTAGATCGATCTTGCAAGTCAATAACTGATTGTTTAGCTGGTATTAGCAGTAGGATTTAGATTGAGGAACTGCACCAGTGGGGCAGAAGCAACTCTAACAGTAGGCTGGCCAATCTAGGGAGGAAAGCTGTAAGCTAGGAGTGAGGGGAAGGGAAATGATGACCCACAATCAAGTGGGGAAGTGTTGGATTAGGTTGGTAAGTAAAGGGTGTAGGATGTGAACACAGAAGACCTTGACAGTAACAAAACAGGGCAGAAGGGAGCCCATTCCAAGCACGTGCACACAAATAAAGGAGTGTTGAGAAGACAACATTATGGGGAAAACTCTTGCATTTTCTAGGAAATGAACATAGCAGGGTGCTTCATAGAAATGCCTGTGGACTTATATATACAGCATAGTGAACAAACAGGAGGAAATAGGTGCATACACCATGGCAGAGCTACGATCTTGCTGGTGTCACAGCAGTGTGGTGGGATGTAAGTTTATTGGAATGCTGCAATTGATGGATATAGGATTTTCAGGAAGAATGGGCTAGAGCAGCATGAAGGGAGCAAAGCAAGAAGGGCCATTCCTAGGAGACAGCAGGAGGAATGCATGGGACTCTATTGAAGCATAGGTGATGTGCCAGGTAAGAGTTTATGCATCAGCAGTAGAGGTCAGAACAAGGGCAGTGTTTTGGGTGTCTGCTACAGAATGCCTGTTCAGAAAGATGTAGATGAGGCCATTTCAGACAAGTGGAGGAAGCCTCATTTTCTAAGGCCCTGGCCCTCATGGGAGACTTTTAACAACCCTGAAATCTTCTAGAGGAACAACCTAACAGCTGCAAGCACTCCAGAGGTCTCTGAAGAGCACTCATGATGACTTCCAGACACAAATGATTGAGGAGCCACTGCATGGAGATGTGCCAGAGCTGATACAAATGAGGGAGACCTAGTTGGGGATTCAAGGGTTATTTCCTTTTAAACTCGAGAGTGGTCCCTCGTGACGTAATAAGATAAGCAAAGATAGCAGAAAGGCCTATATGTATCAATGAGGAACTCGTAACTCAAAGAAGAAGCAACCTAAGCAGAATACAGAGAGGCTCTGCAAACAGACATTGATGGGATTAGGAAAGACAAAACCCCCTTGGAGTTGAGTTTAATGAGACCCACGAAGGACAAGAAGAGTTTTTACAGGGATATCAGCAGTGAAAGAAAGGCTAAGGAAAATGTGGGTGGGCCTGTAGCTGAATGGGTCCTGATAATAAAGAAAATGGGAAAGGCAGAAGTAATCACTGCTTTCACTTTGGTCTTTACACATAAGACTTGTCGCTCAGACAGGTGAGGAAGTTTGGATAAAAATTATTTACCCCAGGTGGAGGAAAACTAGGTTAGAGAATTTTTAAATATGTTATCTATGGAACATAATGGAATTCATGAGTGCTGAAGGAGCTAGCCGATGACATTGCAAAATCACTCTTTGCTATCTTTGAAAGGTCATGATGATTAAGAGAGATTCCTGAGAGCTGGAATAAAGAAAATGTCAGTCCTGTCTTCAAGAATGGCAAGGATGAGTTTTGGAGGAACTATAGGTAGAGAAGAGCCTGAAAGAACTTTTATTGTTGAGTCTGGAGAAAAAAGTTTCAGGGTGATCTTATCAATGTATAGAAATAACTGATAGGGGCAAAGGAGGGGGAAAAAAAAAAAAGACCAAGCCAGACTTCTCAGTGTTGCTGGGCAACAGGACAAGAGGCAGAGGGCAGAAATTGAAATACAGAAAAATTCATTTCAATATAAGAAAAGAATATTTGCCTGTGGGAAATGATCAGGGATGGTCAGACACTAGAACAGGTTGCCCAAAGGAGCTGTGAAATCTCCATCCTCAGAGATACTCATAAGTGCTCTAGACACAGCCATGAGTAATCTGCTGTAGTTGAATCTTTCTGATCAGGGAAAGTACATAGATATCACGAGGTCCCTTCTAATCTTGACTTTTCTGTGGTGGCATGGTTCTGTGTCTTTGGGCATCTTTGACCTATGGCGCAGGTTCCTGGGGGTTCTTACTGAGCAGATTTCTGAAAAAAAAAAAAAGAAATTTCTCCTAAAATTCACAACTAATGCATTCATATGGTTTGTTTGTTTCTCTGTTTTGCTCTACTGTTATTCATTGTATTTTTGATAATTTTGGCGTTAACTTACAGGTATCCTAAGACACCTTCCCTGAAAAATGACACATAACCAAAACATAAACACTAACTGGTGCTGTAAATCTTTCAGTTTCTATTGGCTGTTCTAATGCTTATCGATTAATTGTGTGTTTTCTTATACCATATTTCTCAGTATTAGTCATGTCAATTAATGAAGCATTCTCTTGCTGTTGGGAACAAATAAATCTTTTAGAGGAATATTTGCTGACCTTGTGGTTTAAGGTAAAAGTACTTGGTAAATGTCTGTGTTTATTCTGACAACGGTTTAGGTACCTTGGACTTTGACTAGTAAGAGAAATTTGTATATATCTGGCTTATATCTATGAAGGAGAATATTTCTACCTCAAATTCAGTAGAAATGGAAATACTGTGAAATAACCAGAGATAATAGAAACCACGTAAGGTTTTTCACAGTTTGAGATTAAAAAAGTGTCATGCAGCACTTTAGACGGTTGCGTGATCAAGAGGCTGGGCAAACTACAATACTGAAGAGGATTTGCTGTAATGAAATATGGTTAGCTCTTGTGTTTCGAAGATTTACCTAGTTAAACAGAAGGAAAAATTATTTGAGATACACCTATGCATGGATCTTTATCCTATTTTGAAAGATCAGCTGTTCTTGTGAAGAGATGTTAAATTCAAGGAAGACACAGACCATCTTTTCAGGTAACTATACTAAAAAGAATGGAAAAAAAAATTCTTCAGCTGATAAACAATAGAAGAGCTGATTTTCTTCCAGCACCTGAGAAGTGAAATGTGACTTTTGTATCCAATTCAGATGTCACTGGCCAAGAACTAAGTGACAAATTGCAAAAATCACTGTTAGAAATGCTGTTTCACAGCACTGCTCTCATTTGTACGCAGGAAACTCTGAGTAACACTGTGAGGAAAGAACGTTCAAATGATTTTCTCAGTTTCTCCTGTCTTAGGAGTGAGGAGGGGAAAAAAAAAAAAAAAACAGTACCCGGAAGATTCTGGAAGTAAACAGCTACTTGTGTAGATTATGTTGGTTTGGTGGGTTACTTATAATGGATGAAAGTAAGGAGATTATAAAACTAGTAAGTCTTATACTTACTGAGAATAATAGACTTGGGACAGGAGAGGAATAGGAGAAGAGTGGAATAAATGAACTTTAATTTCAGCTAAAATCTAGTTACTGCTTTGATTAATTTTGTTCTCAGTGAAGTTTCTGAAAGGCATTTATTTTCCAACAACCTGTACATAAATACAGGACCTGAGTAATATGGGAGAAGACTTTGAATTGCTCATTTATAAGCATAATCTGACCTATTTGAAATTTTGTAAAATGTGCAAGAAAGATGAGATTGTAATCTAAAACCATTTTTAAACCTATTTAGAATTATACGAGTGGACTAGAAAAGTGGGGAGTGGTACTTCTAAGTGTAAACTTGTATCAATTCAAAGTGTGTGGGTGTCAATTCAAAGAGTATGTTTTTGTGTCTGTATGCATATACATGTAAAATTTTCTTTCCAAGTCTATTATAAGTGAGAAACAATTGAGCTTGAGCTTTTGTGGATCAGTGTTCCTATGGAGAAAGCTCAGGTAGTTCTGTTACCTAGTGCCTGTTGCAGTCCATCAAATTACACTAGAAAACAAGATGACTGACTTGTCAAAACCTGTGAAGAAAAAGGCTGCATTCTCCTTAAAATTATCAGTAACCATAGAGAATGTTTTGCTGAGAATTTCACATCCTTAAAGCTGAAGATTATGAGTGGACAGTATTTGTTTTTTAAAGGTGGTTGTACCAAACATAGTGCACGATATAATATCTTGCTGAAACATTGATTGAAGACCTAAATAAGGTATTATTATAGTTATTATTACATTTTTTGTCTATGAATTTGGTCTTCTAGAAGTGGTAGTTTCATAAAGCTGCAAGTTATTACAGCTTGATAGGAGAAAAAGGAAATGCAAATAGGATGAAACCCAAACTCCATTTGACTTTATACTCAATGTATCATAAAACTGAAGATTAAAAGTGCTACCCATATTTTGTTCTTAATGTTTTCACACGTAGTAGTTTGCTTGTTTTCATCTTATGATCTGGTAAGGAGGTGTTGATCTGATGAATTTTGATACCATATTGCCATAAGGATCTTCTAAGAGTTATCATGTGCAGTCCGAGTGAAGAAGTATCATTAGCAGCCTGGGGTGGGAAGCCCTTTGTGCTTAGGTGTGCTTCATGTTGTTCCTGCAGTGTTGTCTCCAAATAAATACCAAGATTTTTCACATTCCAGAAACAAAGCCAAACTCCATTATCTTTTGGTGTTGTGATGAAGCCAAGATTTCAAATCATATGTTACACATAGCCTTTGGTCTCTCAGTTTTTCAGGCATGCTTTTTTTCTTTTTTAATTTCTCAACATAGTGAAAAATACAAAAAGCAAGAAGGACTGCAACCATTTCAACAGCTGTCCTCCAAGAAGTGCTAGGCCAGGTTCCAGTCTTTTCTAGAGTTTTCTCTAATCTGGGATGTTCTTGTCTTCCTCTGTAACTGTAATAGCTGTTTGATCACATAAAATAAGAGAGACATACCCCAGGGGAAGACTAGCAAACAGTCATATGCTTGAAACTTAATGGTTAGAGGAAACATGGCATAGGGTACCCTAATAAGGCACTAAAGGTGGAAATAATTGTGTTATAGGAAGGGCTGTCAGTTCTTTGTTGTCTTTATCTTGGGGGATATAGAGCATTTGCCTAGAGGCTCTCTCCTGCTGATCTGTCACTTGTCATTGGGAGCGGAGCGTTGGTCCCTCCAAATAAAAAGCTCCCAAGCTCATATTACTTCCCTTTGTGAGAGGGGAGGTTGTGCGGCACCAAAGAGGGGTTGGGAGGACAGGGGAAGGCTCTCCAAACCAAGAAGCATCCTTGTGTCCTGCTAGCTGAGTGTTATGGAGAGAGAAGCACATGTGAATGCAGAATAATATGCTCGGTACTTTGGGTGCTACAGTTTATTTTAAAGGGTTTTTAAATTTATCTGAAATGAGTGCTAGCGCTATGAAATGTGCTATTAGTGGCTGTAAAGGAAGCGATAGAACGCGTACGCGGCAGTTTATAGTAGAGCAACCTTCTCCACCTCCGGCCAAAGAGTTGAGCATTTTGTCATAAACCTCAAATCTGTTGCATAATTTTCTGGAATGGCTAGCTGTGGTACTGTGTGTCAGCTTTACAAGGTTATGCTGCTACCATCATAGTCTTGTACTTTCTCGGAATTGCTGGGGATGAATCTCCTTAATATATGCTATAAATGGCAAAATTGTACTTGTGTAGAAAAACTAAGCAGTCTTAAGTGAAGCCATAAGTCATTTTCCCCATCATGTGCTGTCTGAGCTGCCTAAAACCAAGAGCTTTTCAGAGCATCAGAAGCACAAAGAAGAACCTCTAACCCATGCAGGTTTTCTCATATTGTTTGTTCTCTGCTGCTTTGAATTTAGTTTTCTTTTCTTTTGAACCTGTGCTTTCTTTCCAGAATCCTTGTAGCTCTAAAATAAATGACTGGGTTAAGGGACACTTCTTTTTTTTTTTTTTTTTTTTTTTTTAAACAAATAAACGAATGTTAGAAAGGCAATGGATTTGTAGTGGTGTAAAAGCAGAAAGGAAATACAGTGAGGAAGAATGCATTCACATTGCAACCCAATAAGAGTAACATGATTCTGGAGAATGGCAGTCTCATCTTGTAGTGCAGTCTGTAGTCTGAATAAATCAAAATATATTCATATTTTCAGGACAAATCTAGCAGTCTGAGCAAAGAAGATCCTCCGAGACTTCTCAGATAAGTCGCTAATGTAAGAGTGGTTTTATTTTACTTGATTTGGTCTCCTAGCAATGTTCTTAAACAAGAAAAGAAACACAAGAAACCAGGCACTGTAACTTCAGGCATATTTGTGAATATAGGAGATGTGAATATGGGTCTTTTTAGGTTTGGCTCTGCAAAAACAGACCTCTTTCAACTCTGCTAAGTGTTGTCCCATATTGTAAGCCAATGCAGACTGACATCTCTATGTGTTACTAGAGTAATGCAGCTTCTCGACTCTTCTTTCAGTCTATTTGGCATAAAAATTCAGCTCTTCATGACGTCAGATTGTGAGGGTGTTTCAGTCTGAGTAAATTTGAGGAAGAGAAATTATTTTTTTGTGTGTGCCTGTTTCTCCCCTTTCAAAGACTTGAGAAATAATTTACTCATTAAAGATAACAGACTAGCCCACCTACAATTGCTTCTTGGGGAAGGAGATGAGTTGCTAATAGCAAAATTATCGGAGAAAGAGATGCTGATAGCTGTCATTTCACTTCTGCTCTGGGAGCAGGAGGAAGAGCCTGACAACAGCCTGTATGCACAGTACGTTTGTCCTGATTCCATGCTAGCTTCAGCTTGCTATTATTCCTAGTAAAAAAGATCCTAGTGGCAGTATATCCGCCATTTCTAGATTTATTAATGTAGGTTCAAATGCTAAAATCCAATAGATATTAGAGGAGAGAAGCCGACAAGTGTCTCAATGAAATAGAAGTCAGTCTTGAAAAATGGTACTTTTAGTTTCAGATCTTTCTTTGTGCCATGAGCAGCTTGCTTTTGCTGCCTGCTAAGGGGGTACTCAGCTCTGACTGGCTCAGCAGAGGCAAAGACATCTCATGGCTTGAAAGAGTTGTGATCAAATTATCTGGTACTTAAATAGTCATCAAAAATAGTTGAGTATCCCTGTCTTTTCAGACCAACTTCAAGGAAAGAAGCACTATGCAGGTTGGAGCAAGATATATTTTTTTTTCTTGTTTCTTTACAATAATCTTCTTTATTGTATATGGCACTTCTATTAATAGGCATAAACACTGTGTTTTAGAAAAGCCACAAAGATGAGTAGGGGACTGCAGCACTTCTCAGATGAGGAGAGACAGAGCTGGGGCTGTTTATTGTGTGAGAGAGAAGAGATGAGGAGGATCCCATCAATGTGTGGAAATATGTGGTGTGAGAATGTAAAGAAGATGGGACCAGACCCTCGTTGGTGGAGAGACAATGAGCACACACTGAAACACAGAGAACCCTGTCCGAATATAAAACAATTTTTTAATGTGGGGATGGTTTAACGCTGGAACAGGTTCTAACAAAGAGAGACTGTGAAGTCTCCATCCCCGGAGATCCTCAAAACCCAACTGGACATGGTCCTGGACTACCTGCTGTAGCTGACTCTGCTTAGAGCCGGGGTCTGGACCAGATCATCTTGAAAGGTCCCTTCCAATCCCAAGCTGTCTGTGAAAGGCTTTATGGTTGTTCTGTGTTCACCCTTAGTGAAAGTTCTTGGAGGACAAAAGTGTAAAAGGGATTCTGGGTAGGCCTACTGATGTCTCTACTCTGCAGGCGCTGGTGCAAAAGAGAATAGTTTTGTTTATTTAGCTTGGTGATCACAAGCCCTAGAATCTTAAATTTCCTAATCTGCAGAGCTACTGGTCCTCATTTACAGCCTAGATTTGTAATCTCGAAATGGGTTGTAGAGATTTGCACTCAATGGTACTTACTAATACCTCAGCTTGAGCCTTTAAGAAATTATCTGTGCATTGCCCTGAGGCCCCTGGGTTCTGTTGATTATATCCCACCCTTTCTGCAAATTTTCCTGGGAAGGAGGGAGCATCCAGTCGATGCAGCATGAAACAACTTTCTTGCACGTTTTTGTCTCTCTTTGAAAGTACAGATCCCTAATTCATGAGAGAGACTGTGTAATTGTGTATTTGCTTTGCAATAATACCATGTGTGGGCTTTTGTTCCTAGGTCTCCACCTCCTCTTTCATTCTTGTTTGCATGCATACTGTAATTGAGCCTCCTCCCAGAGGGGCATCACAGCACCCCACAACCAACTCTGAGAAATCCTAGTGTCTCATGTACAGCCTATTTCCCTCCCACAGCCTGGCTCAGAGAATTTAAAGAGCCCTTGTTAATTAACACTAAGCCTTGCAGGGTATGTATGAATCACAGCCGCTGTGGTTAGGGACTGAAATTTAATTAGAAGCACACATTAGGAAGGTGATTTCTGAAGTTTCAGACTGCAAGAGGTAGGAAGTTAGCTCTAAGTATGCTTCCCTTTGCAAGGGCGGAGGGCGTGTGTAAGCGTGAGGTGGTGCCAGGTTTCAAAGTCGGCTAAAGACAAAGAGAAAGCTTAACCAAAGTTTGCTCTGCCTTTTCAAAGTCATTTCTAGGAAAGTTTTGCCAAAATGATTCGCAAGAGGTTCACTTTTCAGGTCTAGAATTTGATGCTGACTGCATCAAAACCTCGTAAGACAGTAAATGGAAAGCTATGGTTTAGAAAAATAACGCAGTGAAGTATTCAGGTAATAATTCTGTGTACTTTTATCTTTCTGGGATTTTTTTGATGACAAGATGAGCAAATGCTGTAATGTGTGTTTATGGTTGAAAGAGATAAAACATAGTAGATTCAAAGACTTGCTAGTAGGAAATGGAAAAAAAGGCTCTGGTTGCTTTCATGTTTTCATTTGGTGAATAAAAACTATGTCTTAACTTTCTATCCCAAGCTCAGTACTACCATTTCACTCAGGCATTCTTTTCCCCAACACATTTAGCCCATTATTGTTCATTTTGATGTGATTGGTATAGTCACTCTGTGTGTGTGTATGTGTGTGTGTATGTATTTGAGCTGGTTACAAAACTTAAGGTCAATATAGTAATTATAGTAGTAGTTTGAGAGCATGAGATTGGTTCCACCTGAGGTCAGTAATTAACATTATTTGATAGCGGAGAATTGTATGAATTAGGTTCTCTGAGATACTGCATCTTCCTTTGAAAGCAATGGGCCAGAATACCCACCAGATTGTAATACTACTTTTGATACAGACCCAGAGAATGAAAAAAAGAAAAAAAAAAGGAAGTATTATTGAAAGAAAGAATTCAGTTGTAGTGTGAATTCAGCTTATCTATCTTTAGGCATCTGATATCTTAAATGTTTTTTAACCCATGCTAAAGTTCTATTTATAGCCAGAGAAGAGAAATAACCACTTCTAGCAGGTAGATCATGCCATAAAAAATAAATTGGATGAATTCCCCTCTGAAAGTAGTCTGAAAGCTCCTACTTACTGTTAACGTAGAAGGATTTCAGGTGACTAATTTTGACTAGATGTCTAAACTTCAGTAGCTGAAGAGAGAACAAAACTCCATCTGTGCAAAGAAGGTATTGAAAAAACTGCTATTGTAGATAGCTGAGTGATTTATCAGTGATGTGCTACTGGTAGGGTCTGTCATTGTGTGCATCTCTTCCATGCTGTGCTAAAGTACAGCTGACGCTTCAGACATGGCCTGATTGTCCGTGATGGTGAACGGAGGGAGAGTTCATGTTGTTCTGTATTTGTATGGGCAGTTTCTAAAGAAAATGGAAGTGCAATGAGTAGCCATGTGTTGTGCAATGAGTAGCCATGTGTTTCCGGATGGAGTAGCTCAGGATGGCTGAGAAACCGGAAAAAAAGTGTTTGTGTTTTGATGCGCGGGTTGACTTATGCTGTATTCAAGTTCTATGCTGCTTGTGTAAGCATTTCTCGTTGTAAAGCGATGCTTGATGTTGCTGTATGCTCTTAGGAATTGCAATGTTCTGCCTCCCTTGAGAAGCTAGGCAGTTAATCTGCACGTATAAATCAATGAAACATGCAGACGTACTGTGAGCATGATATTTACAATTCATGGTGTGAGGGTGTGGTACTTAGCATATCTCCCTTACGGGATTTAGTCCTGCATGCAATGAGAACTTTCTGTGTTTTCTTTAACAGCATAAAGAGATGGATGGCTTGACTTAGGTATTAACAGTTTCCTTGAAAGTGGGCTACCTTTTCGTTTGACAGCAACCTCCACAGTTTAATACTGCGCACATCAGTCAGACGTCATCTCCCTTCTTTCCGCGTGTTCTGGCTTCTCACAGCTATCCTTCTGGGGAAGATGAAGGGAAAAGCTTTGTTTAAAAGAGCATTGCTGATAACTTTTCACCTCCAATTTACACCTGGCTTAAACTCTGGAGAATGTAATCTATGTTTAAATTAACTGCTGTAAGAAAAGGGCAAAATGACCACAGACCTTAGTGGAATCATCAGCTACATCTTATCAAAGGCGTATTTGGGGGCAGTGGCTTGAAAGCATTCAGAGCTTCCCAAAGAAATAGCATTCTCAGCGCTGTAATCATTGAAGTCCAACTGGTCATGCTCAGGAGCATGGAGATCCTGCTTCTGTGAGTAGAGCTTGTCTGTTGGAGCCTGTTTCAGGGGAGAACAAGGGGTAACTTTCAACTCTATTGCTGTTACTGTTTGTTTTTCCTAGGGCTCATACAGCCCTGCTACTGTTTTCTCTTTAGTCTTGCCTTCATATGCAGACTTTTCTGTGAGAGCTCTTAGATACTAAAAGAGTAATGACACACACACACACACACAAAAAAAAAGCAATATAGGTCTAGCATGTTATTTTCTGTTATAAATAATGGATACCCTTTTTGTTTGTTCGGACTGCAGTCTTGTTTGATCCTACAAACTTGCTGTGATGGGAGAAAAAAGCGCAGATAAGAACCATTCTAAATTCTGTCGACAGATCCTGAAGCTACTATTTAAGTCTTAGGAAAGCTCACTCCCCTTTTCTTAGTTTCACAGTTGACACAAAATTAGGGCCTCAAAATGGTGTCAGGTGGCACCATTTGCTGGAGATGATCCATTTAAGACAGATGGTAGAACTGATGTTCCAACTGCTTATGTTCTTTAAATATCTCTGAGTGTTTCTTGCAGCAGAAGGTTTGTTAGCCCTGCTTCCTTGCCCCAGTTCAAATCAGGCTGTAATTTATTTATTTATTTATTTATTTATTTTGTCACCTGGAATTTCAACCTGTAATCTGCAGGCTAAATTGTTTTAGGGTGGAATGACTTCATGGTGGCAAATTAATTCTCAGCACCAGAATTGCTTTGGTGTGCTGTATTTCAGATCTTCATTTAATGGATAGATGTAGTTACATTCCTTGCAAGATGCTTAAAATGCTTCAGAGCACTTTGTGACAGTCTTGGAGTTTTGTCTTTATTAAACAGTTTTATTAAGTAGCAACAGTAACAGTGACTACCTTGCAATAGGGACTCTACTGGAGCTTTGGTCCGTTATTCCTCAATGCTCTTGTCTTCAAAGACAGAATGAAAACACTGAATTTCCTACCAGCTCTTCCAGTCGGTGGTTTGATCCCTTCCCCTCTGCTTCCACCCTCCCTCTGGGACTTTATTTCAGGCCGTGTTTTCCTGTCTCTTCCTTCAGCTCTTTCCTTCAGGATCTTTTCTTTGTGATCTGCTTCAGACGGAATATTGTTAGCGGAGGAACCGAGCGTTGCCTTCCTGGGTGCCATTGTGTTGCTCGTGTCCCACCACGGCCTCCTCTGTGCTCTGCCTGCCGTCTCCCTGCCCACTGCAGCACAGCCACTCACTTGATGGCCTCTTCTTGCTCTACCTCGGGATAAATTAGTACTATTAGTATTGTAGTATCACCATTGTTAGTGCTGGGTTTTCTTACTGCCTTATTGCAAGGGCACTGTAGAAAGTTAAAATGTTATAAAGAAAAGTGGGAATGTCTGCACCACACATCTTGAATCCGGAGTCTCTTTTCTCTGATGCATCTCTGTCTTTTGGTATGTTAGATACTATAGGATTGCAGAGAATGAAAGAGCAAAGTCTTTTTTTATTAACTAGAGTGCTTTCCTCCGTTTATACTGGCCTGTCTGTGAAGCGCCTCCAGGATTTTTTTTTAATTGATTTGGACTTTTTTATGGACTAGACACTAAAAGGAAGTGAGAGAAAGAGCTGGTGGGTTTTTTTTTTTTAATGTAATAATTTTTAAAGAGCTGAAAAGCTGTTGCAGTTTGCAGAGCTTTGTATCCCTTTCCCTCTGAAAACCGTTGAGTGAGATGCTCTGTTCTCCTCCATCTGGGTGGGTGGGGAAACTGGATGCCTGTTCCTGTCCTGATGCTAATAGCTTTTTGCTTCTGCACCCGAGTGACTATCCAGACCAGTGTGTGCATATGACAGGAGATGCCATTTGGCAAGCAGTGCTCTCCTCTTGTACTCTGTCCCTCGTTCTGTTTTGTAGCATTTCAAAAAGACCAGTTGTACAACATTGGCAAACACGCTGGCAGTTTGGCGCCCTGCTTTAGGACATGGCTGCATGGCTTGCTAGAGGGGCAAACAAGCCCCGCAGGGCTTTTACCTACACAGACACAATTGCTTCAATAATACTGAATCACACAGACACCAGCAAAAATAGCCTCTGAAAAGAAAAGGAAGTTGTCCTGGTCTCTTAACTTCTATCATGCTGATATAATGGGACATGGCAAGTGTTAGCCCACCAGATAAACCAGAGAGTTTGGGGCAGGTGTATCATTTTGTTTTAAAGTGTCCTTCCAGATATTGATTGCGATGATAAATGTACTTTATTCAGACTTCCATGCTTGAGGTGGTGTGGTGCAATGCAGGATAGGTTGACAGTGTCTGCCAGGATTAGCTCATGCCCTGGTAGAAGTTTTTAGATCCCTCTGCCCATTATGTGTTAAAGAACTGTTTTGATGATGCTAAACATATCTTGGCTTTTTATTTCCCTTAAGAATTTTATTTTTTAAACATACAAGACCCATAGTCTCTAATATATCCTTTGCATTCTTCTGTAACTTTCATTCTTTAATGTCAGTAGATGCTTACAGGAGATGAACGCTTTGCTGCTCATTCAGTATTGATGATTTTGCCATCCTATTTAAGGAATCCCTTGAAACATGTTGGCCCCCACATATTTTTTCCTAAGGTCAATGTACCAGAGCAGCACCAAGAATCAAGCCAAGTGTCTTTTAGATCAGTGATGCTGGAGCAAGAGGTGGGAAGGTAGTTTCCTGGGACGAGAAATTCTAAAATGAGAAAGAGGTAGCGGATGTGTCTGTATCATATCAAAACCTAAGGCTTGCAAAGTGAGTGGGAAATGAGAGAGACCTTCTTGCTCAGGAAACAGACTGGGACAAATGAACAGCAGGTACTCATTGTGCTGGCGGAGAAAGTGAGGAGACCCTTTGGATTACTCATGCCGTTGTGAAAGAACAGTATGAAAAGAGCTGATTAGTCAGGTAAGGAGTAAATGTGAAATATCTTCTCCTGGTACATAAATCAAGAGTTACTTGGATGAAGACATGCTTTCTTTCAAGCTTCCCTCCTGTTTAGGGCAGGCTCTTTTCTCCTTCCACAGATATATTCCAAGTAAAAGTGGATGTGGAAATATTAGGCAAAGGCATCTTTGAAGGTAATGGGGGTGCGATGTAGGAGGAGAATATTTATTCAAATCAGATTTTTATTAAGTTCCTTCTTTTGCTCTGTGGTTTAAACCATGGAGGAGGGTTACTGGCATGTTCTGCTGACCAGGATAGAGGTGAGAAGATGATAAAACTCCCGAAAGATGGAAGACTTGGATCATGTGTATAGCAATTAGATAAATAAATAAGATTAGGGGAGCTCACACTGATGACTCATCCTCTTGCCATTTCTGTCTTAGACTATTGCTAAAGCAGTGAAGAAAGGGTGTTCCCAGCTCATTCTTCTTTTCTTTCTGACGTCTGAATTTTGCATTTTATCGTGATGCGTGAGATTATGAGGATATGTGTGATTTGGTACTGGTTGAGTTTGTAATATTCGTTCCAGTCACAAGCTTGGATCTCCCTGCCTATGACGTACTGCCCTTATCTTTATCCCACCAGAAGCATATGGAAATTTAATGATTCTGTTTTGCCAGCTTTTTACATCCACTGTATTTGTGTGAGTGCAAATGCTTGTACAAGATGATGCAATACAGAATAATCTTTGGCTTTCTCTTCCACCTTTAATTCTGAGCACACTCACGTCTGCTTAAAGGAGACACCATGCAAGGTGAATTTGTTGCCCTAACTGTGTGGGGTATTTCTTTTTAAGTCAAATTATGTCAGTAAGGAGCTCTGACATTTGAGAGAAGCTCCTTATTTTTTGTAGTTATCATACATTAAATGCTTTTTACTGTTGCTTATGCCTTATGTATTTAACTCATGCATATGCTAGCAAAATAATCAAAAGGGATTCTTTTTCTTTTTTTTTTTTCTTTCCCTCCTGCACATTCTATCCCTATGATTGATCATATTCTCTACTTCATGAGTTGTTACAGAACATTTACCACAGAGTGCCTGCAGCCTGTTTGCAGTGCCTGCAAAGCCAAGCGGGCTTCCCTTTCCCTTCCCTAGAATGGGATTGGGATATCCCGAGAAATGAGAATCCTTCGCTTGTGCTCTGACCGTCTTTCCAGTACTAGCGTAAATGTGCAGAGCTCTGTTTTGCTTGACATGAGTCTTGCCACGTGAAGAGAGATCAAAAAGCTGAGAGTTCAATCTGAGCACTGACTCTTTCTGTAATCTAAAAATTAAAGGAGGTTCCATATATGCTTTTTTCCATATATCTTGACAAAATATTATCAAAGACAAAACTGAATTGCTTCATAATATTGTAGACATGATGATGATCCTTTGGACCATTGGATTGTCTGGGGTAGTTTCTGATGCCTCTGTGCAGTTTGCCTGCTGCTTTCTTGTTCCAGTGAGTTGCTGGTTGGCTTAGACCAAACTCTTGTTTAGGATGTTTGTCCCATGTAGTGTCTTGTGTTCAGGCCTTGACAGTTCGAGAGAGATGCATGGGGGCCTTTTCCCTTGATGCTTCCAGTTAATTTGGAACCCAGCAGCATATATATGCAGTTATTAGTTCTTTTCAGTGTGCATTTCTTAGCATCTGTCAAGAGTAAATTTAATTTACCATTGTGTAGACCAGTTTCATAGCGTTTTTCTAAGTAATAACTTAAATAATTTTATGCCAGCTGCAGATTTGTTTCCCTGTTATTTGCTCCTTTTCCATAGCACTGACAATTATGGGAGACAGGGCTCCTTAAGCAGAACTTCTCTATTATTTTCTTTGTCATACTGAAAAAAACCACAGAATTTTATTCTTACTTTGTTTACTGTCTTTTTTTTTATCAGTTTCTAATTCTTTGCAGCACTTTCTCCTATTACGTTTTTTATAGTGTCTCTTGGTAGAGTGCATTTTAAAAGGGCTCTTTGAAATTCCAGCTGACACCTGTTTTCTTTTATCTAGTGTTTCATTGTAGATCCAAAGGTTCCTAATAGATTGGATTGCTTAAAGAATATTGGTGATATGTTATCCTTTTTAATAAACTATGGCATTTATTTTTGTTACTGTACTTGGCAATGATGTAGGGTTTGCAGGCTTCTAATTGTCAGAAGCACCATGAATATCTTTTTTAAAAGAAAAGGCAGAGGGGAATTGGAAAGTTTATGTTACCTTCCAGTGCTATGATGGCTGTTCTCTGTAGTATAAAGTATGAAAGACTGCATAATTTTGCTAGCAGTTCATCAACTTTGTTTTTTTAACTTTAGGTCCATTAAATGCATTATGTGCAGAGTGTTTTTAGGATGGTCACAATTTGTATTTTATTCTGAGAAAAATACAAATTAACAATGAATGTATCTTTGAGTAGATATCAAAGCACTTTGCAACTGTTTGGGTTAAAGTTCCTATAAGATGGCAGTGTATTTACTAGTATTTACTTCTAGTGTACAAGCAGGGAAAAGCCAGACCTGGTACCATGCACCTTTCACCTTCTAGATCCTAATATACTACCTTTGTATGAATTGTATCCTGAAGACGGCTAAATTTTGTTTCCTTTCTGAGTGAATATTTTCAAGAGCAGAGGTGAAGGGCTGTCCGTGTGATTAGGCTCTAGTTTTAGCCATTTAAAAGCAACAGGGGAATGATTTGAACTTAACCAGATGGCATCCGCAGTGCACGTGCCCTTCAGCATCAGTGAGGCTCGAGTAGCTCCTTCAGCTTCAGACCGCGGCTCTTATCCCAGCGCTCTGACACTGTTCAAGGTAAAACAGTTTCCAGTCTCCTTTCTGCTCCCTCTGTGTAATATCCATACCCCTACAGTGCTCAGAGGTCCGGTCTCTTCTCTTGGCAGAGGTGCAGGCGTGGAAAAAATGGAAACCAAATTAATGGAAGACTGAATACCAAACACTAACCAATGGCTGAGTGAAAACGGAGTAAGAATGTGAAGATTTGGATCATCATGTAGAGTGATTTGTGCTGAAATTGCGTTCTGCTCTGTGTTGTGATGATAGGCAAACAAATAGAACATGACAGCTTATTAATAGACATAGAAATGCCAGCTTCTTAATCTCCAAAGTCTATGTGATAAATAAGCTATAGTAGGTTAGAACATGAAAAAAATTCTCCAATATTATAGTTTCCCTTCTGGCATTCAAGGGATAAAGGGGCTCAAATACTTAACCGCAAAGGTACTCAATTACTATCCCTATGCTCCAGGCATCTGTGCTGACTACTTCTCAAATTCTTCAGCTTAAAATTGTAAAGGCCTTGGCCTGGGATATATCCCCTGGCTTGTCTTAAATGCCAATAATTGTGCCACGCAGGAACCATGAGATAGTGAAAAAGGGTGCTTCGCTCTGGGATAGGATTTCTTTGCCTCTCATGCTTGTCTGGAAATGACATCCCATGATGAGGCCCAATAACGTGGTCACAGTTAAACTGAATGTTTTTCCTCTTGTAGAGTAAGTGAGAACTTGGGTATGCTGCCAGTCCATTTGCTGGATATAGAGAATTTGGGGTCTTCAGCAGGCTGGGTGTTTCTTGTGTTGGTTTAGCTGGTATTCCCAGTATGTCAAAGCTAAACAGTGAATTGGCAAGAGTGACTGGTCACTTCTCGCCTCTTCATTCCTTAGCAATTGGAAGATCACTGGCTTGCCAGATGATTCCCGTGTCTTCCCTCTGTTTCTCCATGCTGTTTTCCCCCAGACCTCTCTGAATATTCAAGACTGGATGTGCCTGGAGACTCCAGCCTCGAGTCAGGACCCGTAATCTGTCAGGTTGTGTGTATATCATTTCTGCTACTGCTCTCAGGCAGTTGGTGGCTATTTGGCCTGAAGAGACCAAGGACTCTGAGGCCAAGTAATCTGTCTCCATGTACTGGCTGCAGGTGATTGTGGAGCGGAAGAAGCCTGGAGCATTCTGAACATTCTTCCCACTGCTAGTTAGTAGAGGGGTCTAATATACCCCTTCCATCAACAGAGGGAACAGTGAAATCAATGAAGGGTTCTAACTTCCTTCCGTAGCTTTCATGTAAATGGCAGATGAAATATCAATAGTGTCAAACATTGCTTCTTTGTGGCCACTGAAGCTTTTTGACCTCTTAAAGTTCATCTGTCTAGGAAACTAACTGAACCGTAGCATCCACTTGGCTTCAAAAACACATGATGAATGTAAAGTAGAAATAGCTTTTTAGTAAGATTTTTCTGGTCAGACCGCACATACCACACTAATTCCCGTAAAACACATCAAAGAGGGTAGAAGGGAAAGAGTGGCCTTGAAAAGGTAGAATTGAAACTAAAAATATATGACAGAGAGCCCTCTGTTTAATTTTTAGAGATGAGACAAAGCCAGATTTCTAGAGCTATGACAAGCAGGTACATCAGATTGAGCAAGAGATTCCTTATTTTTTTTGATATTTTTCCATGCTTTCCACCTGAAAGGACCTTGTTGGTGAGTTCTACTCTGTTTATCCCAGGCAGCAACAATAAATGGATAAAGACAGCCAGGATAATGATTGATCTTTGAAATGGCTCATTTTGTTAACTAAATTACAGGTTGTGCTGCGGACAAAGACTGCTGGCAGGCAGTGTTGCCCAAGCACCAACCCGCACAGAAAGTGAAATGTGTGCTCGCCTTTCATTAGTGCACACGGTATCATTATCACCATTGCCATCACGACAAATGGGATGATTATATGTGTCCTGAGAACAGCTGCAGGCAGAATGGGTGGACTGAGCAGTGGAACAAGCTACCCTGCTATCAGGAGCTGTTGGGCCTGCAAACAGAGCTGTGAACGTTTTCAGGAGGCAGCCAGACAATTTATTGGATGAGGTTTGCAGTTGTCTAGATTTCTGTCATTCAGAGCTCTTTGAGCAGTCTTAACCATTTAATAAAAACATTGTTGTTCTGCTTGAAAGAGGGAGAAATTGAGGCAAAAATGCGTGCAACTTGCAGGAAGCATTATAGCAAGTCTTCCAGCATAAGGATTTAGGATCATGATCACCTGAGCTGCTGCTCTGCAGTTCATCTATTAAACCATGATGCTCCTCACAAAAATGGATGATGTGTCTGGAGGCAGCACCGTCCTCTTTTTTTTTTTTTTTTTCCTCTAGTAAATAAAAGGCAGGTGTATGCTATTGATGTTTTCAGGAATGGATCAAATGAAAATGTTTTCTTAAGATTTATTAAATCCTGTGAGAAAAAAAAAAAAAAAAAAGTGATGCTTGTAGAAAGAGACGGTGAGGGAAGCTGTTTTCTTCTCCTATTGTTCTGGTTAACACTAGAATGTGATTTTTAAAAATCAAGTTGACTATCTACTACCTGTGGAAACTGCACTGTAATCCTTGAAAGTTTAAAAGTGACAGATGCTCTGTATGCTACTTAGAAACATGGGAGTATTATGAGGTTATTCCAAAAGGGTGTTTGGGGGCTGGTGACTTTTAGCAGGAAGAGCCAACACAAAAAGAGGAAGCCTCTTCTTTGGGCTGTTGTAGCAGTTTCCTAAGTGCTATCAGATCATGGTATTCTCTGGAGAACAGCAGTGTGTTCATAAAGAAAAAGGAAATTAAAAAGAAAATTTCATCCTTGGATATTTTTGTTATTTCTATGAATGCTCATTTTTAATGCAGCTGTCCCTAATATCTAGTAGCAAATAGGAGCCTGAAGCATAATTGTTGTATTAAGAAAAAAGTAAATTGATGCTTCAGTTTCAGTAGTCGTCACTTAGAAAAGGTGAATCTGACCAAACTGCCTCAGTTTTGTGTGTTACTCCTTGCTCACTTCCTTCCCATTTTAAGGTGTATCAAGTTGAAGTATCTTAATTTTTTCAGCCTTTTCTGCTATCAAAGTCTGTGTAGTTCTACTCATTGAAGTTTCTGATGTAAATCTAAGTAATTCCCTTGAAACTGTAGAATCAGATTACATGATAGCAATGCTGTATCATGTCAAAATTTGGTTCAACAGAACTGTTTATCATCGTTGCCTGTACCACACAAAGTATTAGTATCAGTCTTTTTCCTTTAGCCTGCTAGGATAACATCCAGTGTTAATTCTCTAGTAGTCAACAGAAAGGGATCTTGCAGAACTTCTGCCTCTTCTAAAAGGAGCTGCATTTCTGCACAAGTTCCACCTGTACAGTGCATTAGGCTACACCACAGTGACTGTGGGATTGGGTAAATGCTGGTAGATCCTCCTAGCTGTGCTTGGAGCTGCAGGTGCTGAGCGCTTCCAAAGCCAGGGCTCCCATCCACAGAGGCTGCTCAACATTAACAGCTGATGATCTGGGCCTGCAAGTGCTGGGGTGACAGTTCAGACCAGCTGAAATGTTCCTTCTGTCATGTGCCCTGTTGACCAGTTTAGATATTTTTTTCCTTGTCATTTAACAGTAGAATTAATGAGGTAGGAAATAATACTCCACCTCATGGCTTAACATGGCCTTAATTAAAAAGATGATGTCTAGTAGGACTCCATGAAGATCATCAGGCCCAAATGTAATTTAGAAATACCATTTAAAACATTTATAATTTAGCAGTTACAAAAATTGCTGATTTAACAACCCAGGACACTCCACTCTGGTCATCAGCACTCTACTGAGTGGTTCTCTGCTCTCTTTTTGTGCTCAGACACCCAACAGAGGCTCTGATCTCTGGTAGCAGGAGCATTTTAGCATATGATTTTGATGCCTTCATGGATCTGCCTTCTCCTCTGTTTCCTTCATTTTTTCCTTCTCACAGCCTTATTGAGAGGCTTTTCAGGAAGGTGAAATTCAGCTCGTCTTTCCAGCCCTAGCATATAACGGGGAAAAAAAAAAACAACTTTAAGCTGTGCTGCAATATATTCTGTGTAAAGCCCCAAAAGACTAAGTAAAAACCATACACAAATGGAACTGCATAATGTTTTTGCCAAATTGATTGTCACAGCAAGACGACTCCTAGACAAACAGGGAGTTTTTCTGAGACTGGGGTCCTGCATTTTCTGAGTGGAGTAGACCTGATATTGTGCTTTACATCAGTTTTTGAAACTGGCAAATACAAGTAGGCTGGGGCTGTTTCAGTTGGAGAGAATGGTTCATATTTTTGCCAGTCAAGACTGGAAGTCTTTGATTTGTGCTCAGTTAGCAGCTGTGGCAGGGTTAAGTGCAGGTTCCATTTTTGTGTCAATAAAATGATAGAAAGGTGGCTTTTGCAAATAAACCACAGGTAGATTTGAGAAAATAATACAGCATACCCAAGCCTCAACTCTTAGCAGGGTTAAGATGACTCAGAGGATCAATTCAAAACAACAGTTTTCGAGACAAATGTGTTCCCAGATAAACACCACTGCAATGGAAGGATAGGGGCTGCGATTAAATGCCCTTCTTTTCTAGTTAGCAGCTGAGCTCAGTCCATGCAGGTAATAAAAGAAAAGCATAGTTCTTTTGTATTTTTTAGTAGTCTCTAGTAAATGAGTTAGCATCCGTGCAATTTATAATGTTTGGAAAATTGCAAATCCTCAAATACCAGCCTGTTTAGTATGTGCAGTCTCTAATTTGGAGCTCTTTACGAGCCATCTGTCCTGAAAGGCTGGAAAGAGAATAGGTTGTGGACTTTGAATCCCACTGCTTTTCTTACAGGCCCTCCCGGGAGGGCGTTGTTGGTTAGCCAGCATGGCACGTAGGGAGCTGTGGTTTTGCTATCTTGAACATAATTTCTGCCTAAATTAAAAAGAAAAGGAGTGGAGGACGGATGGTTGGAGGCAGCAGAGGCACTCTGCAGTTCTTTGCATGTCTGAAAAATTATCTGAAGATGGGAGCTCGGGAGGTACTTAGCACCACTCCGTCACTTTTATCAGATCAAGGCAAACTGCTAGCTTTTGATTCCCTCATCAAATCTTTCTTTTGTTTCTTGACTGCAGCCATTACCATTACCCTCTCACACAAAAACAATCAAGCCCATTTCATGCTTCCTTGAAACCACATAAGCAGTTTTACAGACAGAGTAAGAAATGCAGCCCTGAGTAGGTGGGGAAGCACATGGGTGGTGTGCTTCCATTACCATCTTGAAGAGGCCATAAAATAGGTTATTCTAGTGACATCAGGCATATTGCATAGAGTCTTTTTCATTTATGTAGTGAATTCTTCTCCAGTAGAACAGCATGAATCATGTTGTGTGGATATCCGTTCAGGAGAAGGATAAAATGTCGATAAGTTGTAATCAGACAGGAACCTAGATCACAGCTTGTGTTGGAGCTTAGCATCGTGTTTGTAGTGGCAGCAGATGCAGGGTGATCCTCTGATATGTGAGGCATTCTGTTATTCTCCAAGGTTTTATATGCCGTATTCCCATCTGCATTTTCATTGACATGGTAATAGGAGTCTTGATCCCGGGGACAGCTCTTAGTCTCCGTCATCTTATGCTTCTATACGTCCTAGCAACCAGTTTCTCAATTACTGATTTTTAAATCTCTCTGTC
Source organism: Eudromia elegans (assembly GCA_003342815.1). Lineage (NCBI taxonomy): Eukaryota > Metazoa > Chordata > Aves > Tinamiformes > Tinamidae > Eudromia > Eudromia elegans. The sequence goes on along the minus strand of PTEX01000004.1, from coordinate 699,815 downwards.
ATCTAGGCAGTAGTAAGGTTTTCAAGGAACAAGCCATATTTGTGGTGTTTTATGTGACTTCCACCCAGGTGGCCTCCCTCACCAGCTGCTACATGAGTATAACCAACAGCATAGGTTTTGGCTATAGGCCCTTTGCAGCTAAGGCTTACTTCTTTCCTTTTTACATGTAGGGATGAAAGCCAAGCAGTAGAGGTAGAGACAGGATACCAAAGATCTGGGTAAGACACAGAGATTCAGAAACAAAAGTGGTAGTCCTCAGTTCAGTCTATCAGGTTGCCTTGCTATATATATATCACACTGTCGTGATTTTTCTTTCTTTTATCAGTAGTTTGCTATATCTGCCTTCCAAACCCAAGCTCCCATACCATATGCTGCCAGTCCTGTTCTCTGCTCACAAGAAGCATGGAAACCTGGCCAAAGCCATCCATCACCCTTATCTCACCTTCAGTTTGTATTTCACACAATCAACCTGTTACCATTTAATTGACTCTTCCAATCAGCTAGTCAGGTGGCTAGATTGTTTGGGAAGGGTAGAGGCTGGGGAGCAAGGCTCCGGTCATATTACTGAGGAAAAAAATAAGAGAAGGCACATGCTACTTCTATTTCTGTAAGCTAACTTGCAGTTCTTTAAAATCAGTTATCTAGAGACTGTGTGGTTGAACATATGGTTTTGAGTCAACTCTTTCTTCAGATCTGGGTTCTTTGCAGGGTTTTTGCCTGAATACAAATTTCAGGATTTTACCTATTTTTTTTTTCAAAATCATTCTGACCAGATAAGGAATGAGGATGGAAACTTCATTATTGTGTTTGGATCGTATTTACCAAATGTTGCAGATTCACAGTGTTGGGCAATAAAAGTTCCTCTTTCGTTGCCACCACAAAGATCTCTCTACTACTTCCTTCTCCTCTGCTTTTATCAAACGTGAGCTGTCTTATTCATACACCAGGAGATACAGGGAAAATTGGTTGATTCACAGAAACTGGCCTCCAATCCTCTCTCTTTGCCCCAGTGCACTAAACATAGATTTAAATTTTATGGATAGGTGGTTATTTGTAAAGATAGTTCTTTGTCTCTTACTGCAGATCTTAGGAATCATAGTATCTTCCCATAGAAACTGATGTGAATGAGCAACTGACCAAAGAGGGAAGCTGAGTGAAGAAATATAGCTTCAGGCTTGATTCCCTTATGTGCCCCCTAATAAATTTCCAATTCAGAGGAGCCACACTATCTAAGGGAAGCTGGGATCCTAATAAGGTTAGGCTGTCAGCAATCTTAAAAAAGCCGTTTAGTTTCGTCTATTGGATGCTCTGCTTCATCTCATGTTAACTTTTGCCTAAAATACAGAAAACAAAACAAGAATAACAACAAGAAAAGCAAACAACAGCAACAAAAAGGTGAAGTAGTGACGTCAATAATACACTCCTTAGTCTTTACACCTTCTGCCTCTCTTATGCTGAAGAATTAGTCCTGGAAGAATGTCAGCCTTCTTTGTATAGCATCCCTTTTCAATAATCAAGCTTCAGTTTGGCATTAGGAGCTCTCATCTATCCTACATGATACAAATTTGGCAAGGTGTATGGCTGATGCCCTATTTCCAAGCATCTTACAGTGAGTAAATTCCACAACACACACACACACATACACAAGATACACAATTAGGTGAGTTTTCACTTAGTGGCCCATGCTGGCCTTGATTCAGAAGGAAAATCCAGCATACCTCTATAGAAGAGTTCAGTACATGCTCAAGATACTTTTTTCCATGTAAGTTCTGAGGCTGCATGTTGACTTTGGATGGGAAGATTAACAGAAAAAAAAGTCTGTTTTTAGAACTGGAGCAGCAAAGGGCTGTCCTGGAGTAGAAGCGCTCACTTTGAAAGGCTCAGAAATGGATACACAGTTCACTAGATACTGATAGCTCCCAGCAGCAGATCATGAAGAGACGCAATTTGAGCTAGATATAGAGACTGTCAAGGGAAAGGGGTGGTTTCTGTGTGAATTTATTTCATAGTATGCCCTATGCATATGTATGATTCTTTGAAATGCTTTGTGGCAGTGAAGTCCAACTAATGTAAATAGTAGAGAATGCACCTGCGACCTAGAAGGCCTTTGAGCTATTTTATTCTCTATAGCTTCTGCTTCCTGCAAAATTCTGGCAAGTTGTCTCCCTTTGTCTCTGCTTTCTAACCTGCAACGTGGAGACAGTACTGTTGGCCTCCCTCATGAGCTGCATGTTGAAAAAACCCATGTTTCTCCTTGCTCTTATCGTCACTGATATTTGACTGTTCCTTAGCAAGAGGAACTTTATAAGAAAGTTATTACAATCTGCAGAGAAGTGCCTTAATTTGGGTAATTTTCATGAGAAATATGAGCACGGGTTTCCCATGCTACAATGTTCATGCACTATTCATGTTCATGCACTATTCATGTTTATTATATTGCAATGTGGATTTTCTACCCTCATTCAGAATATTAGGAAGAGCCTATTGCTGGAATCCAGCCACATCTCAAAAGCCCCATTACACTTGCTTTACAAAAATAGTGCAGTTTAAAAAAAAATTCAAACTTTGAAAACTATAGAAATAAACTGTTAGAGAATCCATGCACTGTTTGTGCTTTTGTATACTTGCACTTCTGTAGTGCCTCATCCAATTTGGGAGGACTAGCTAACCTTACCTCAAGGCCCTTATTTTGTCTGGTACAGAAACTTCCTGCTTTACTTGCAATACACTGGTGATGTTATATAAAGTTCATTAAATTTGTTATATAGATTTCAAAATTATTATAGACCCTGGCTATATTAAATTGTATTAGAATGCCATAAATAAACATAATGAAAATGCAATTAATCTATCCTTAGCAACAGAATACCTTTGAGCATGCCTTGTTATAACACTCTGAAACCCTAAAATACTGTTTATGATTAAGGATAGGCTATAGTTTTAAAAACAAACACTCTAGGCAAGAGCAAGTTCAGATTGACTAACTTTGTCAAAAGCCTTTTCACTTCCGTGTCTGCTATGCTTGGGTTAATTGGATGGTGGCAAGTTGATGTGTGTGATCACCTTTCCTGTCAAACAGCAAAGTGTCCTTTCTTTAATGCCATCTTCTTGACAGGCCCTCATTTTTCTATGGCTATGGGTTGAGACAGGCAGCTCTGATTGCTATTATGGAGCGTATGATGTATGTTGTGCCTTCAGCCCACAGACATCTCAAATTGTACAAACTCGCTTGATAAGGAAGCCTAGTCGTTAAAGCACGCCGTTTATTCCATGCTGCCTCTAAGTATCAGATCTGTTATGCTGTGTTTTGTGTAACTGCCACTGTAGCTGTTGTCAGCGTAAATTGTTGGCAGCATTACACGGTGGATTAAACCTCCAGTGGAGGCACTGCGAGATGGATGAAGATATTTTCTCCTGGAAGATCTCTGCTTCTGAGCAGGTTGCTTGTTCTTGTGCCCTTCCAAAATCTGACTTGCTACTGCAATCTTTTCCTTGATTTCCTTCCTCCATTAACTGGATGTGACATTTTTAGGAGATGGTGACGTTCTTGTCTGAGGAGGGAGTAGCACAGCAGCACTAACAAACAGAAATATTAGGGCCTGTTTTTCATCAGCTGATTTGTGTACTGAGGGAGAAGAATAACAGCCTGGGGATGCTTTATGCGCTTCAGTGCAGCACAGGGTATGGTTTGGCTCAGTCCGTTAGAAAAATATAAGCCATCTTCAGCAATCAGCACTTCCTACCATCGTCCAGAATTGTGTCAAAAGCTACTACCTCACAGTGTTTTCCAGGTTGTGCTGTTAATATCTTATAAAATTCAAGTCTTTAATCCCAGTTATGAGTTTGAGCTTTATGCAAGGTAGGTTTTCACAAGGCATATTGTAAACTGGGAAAAGAAATTACCATGTAAGTAGTGTATTTGTTAACGAATCAGTGGACAAGTGGAGAAGTAGTTTTAGATGTAGAGTGATTCACAAGCAAACCTTTCTCTCAAACTCTCCGGATATCCCTAAGCTTTGCTCTGCAGATGTCACACTGAAGTATGAGCAGGTCGATATGGCCCAGTATTCCATAGGCTGTGGAAGTAAGTTTAGGGAAAGCTTAGTACAAGCCTGGTGACAGAAATGGTGATACTATAGAGCATGTTACACTGCTGGATACTAACAGTTTGTATTGCAAGAATATGTGGAGGGTCTCGCTGGATAGCTGGACTCTACTGTGGCAGACCAGGTCTATGCTAAGTTTGTGACTTCAGAGGCTAAATAGACAGAAGAGAAGGAAACAAACAGAAGTGATTTGTTCAAGGTAACGTAACAGAGCAGCAATAAAAGCAGAAGAGGAATTTGTTCCATCTTTCAGTCATGTGCCATGATTAGCCTAGAATATGTCTTGTGAGAGAGTTAACATTAGAAAGGTCTCAAATAGAATTAACGCTATCAACCTATGAGCTGTATGGAAAAGTCAGGTGCCAAATTAATTTTCAAGTGTAATTTGGTTGTCGTTGTGTATTCGTTTTTACAGTAATATGTAAAGTTCTTACCAGATGTGAGGATTCTGGGTGGAAAAAGTGCAGCTTCCTTATCTCGTGCGTGCTGCTCTTGGGTGGAAATAGCTCGTGCGTGGTATGCTGTTGTGTTCAGCGTACCGGATCCTGTAGAATTGTCGCACCGGTGAGCTGCTTGTCCATTTTTTGGCTTGACTTTAAGATCAGTTTATCTTTGAAATATGCTTTTACTTGATAAAAGGCAAAGGTTGAGAGAGGGACGGATGAAGAGAGAGCAGGAGGGAGAAGATAAAAGTAAATAGGCTTTCTTGCAGGAACGACCCTTTCGCGTACCGCTGGTAACTCAGTACTTCTGTGATGTTATAAGGTGTTTGATCAAAAAACTTTTCAAGAACTGAAAAAACAAGGCATGCTTACGTACTGCTATATTGCTGTGATGCAGTCTTATGCAGGATGGGTCATAAAATAAAGTATCATCTAATACTGTTTGGCCTGTGTGAACAAATGCTAAATGGCAAATAACAAAGGGCAATCCAGATAGCTTGCTAAGCTCCAAACAAGGAAATTGGGTACATTTTACTCCAGCTAAATAACACCATGCCTCTCAAAACAGAGTAGAGGTCAGCACGCCTGAACAAGACTGTCACTCATGGTGAATAAACCTCTAAATATGAGCTCCCGTTGCAAGACTATGGCCAAAAGATAATCAGTAATCTTGGAAAGTGTATACTGAAGTGAATGGTTAATTTTTGTAAACCAATGTTACAAATTCCTGGTGTCTGCGTTTCAAGGAGCTGAAGGGGTTTTGGGAGCCCCAGGAAAGACCAAATTAAGGACCAGGAAAGCAGCTTCTTAGTGAAAAGCTTGGATATCTTAGTTGCTTTTCCTTGTACTCTGAAAGGCTGGGAGAAGAGTTGGCAGTGATAGAAACATGACATTTGAACCTTTAAGAAGTCCTCTGGTCAAGCACTTCCCTTGAGTCAAGGCAGGGCTCAGTATGCCAGCCTGATACAGAAAGACCCTTCAAGGAAATCTGAACTTGATCACAGACATACAGGGCATTTATAGAAATGCAGTGCTACATTGCATATCATTATAGGATGTAAAAGATGCAAACAGTATAAAAATCTACATCTTGCTCAGCAGGTCCTTACAGCTACATAGCTGTAGCCAGTAACTCATTATAGGCTTTTCTTCTGTGAGTTTGTCTATTAATTCAATGTATTGTGGGCATCTCAAACATCTTGTGATCCCAAGTGGTACAATTCAGTTATGTGCTCTCTCGCAAAGGACTTGTTTTCCTTAGACTTATTAGCGAATGATTTTATTACATATTCATAGCTCTTTGAATAATAGAAAAGCAAGGGTAATTGTTCCTGATTCCATATTCTCAATGCTTTTTGAGAATGTATGTTTTAATATATTTAATTGTGTTGTGCCTTTTTTGTACCTTTTCTGTTTCTTTTCAGTCTCTTTTCAGAGAGCCTAGAGCACAATACTGAAGAATTCAAGTCAAAGGTGCACTATTGACTTAAAAAAACAGGGATTGACTTAAAACAGGGATTTTCTTTTTGTGCGCTCTTCTTTTCCTTTGTAACTCTGGATGTTCTGCTTTCCCTTTTGACCGTGTTCAATACAGGGTGAATCTCATCAGAGAGACAGCTTCAGTGATTCTGAGGGTTTTTTTTCTCTCAGCTATTTTTCTCAGCTAGATCATGAATGAGTGTTGTTCTAAGATGTATCCTCTAATTTAACAAAGAATCAATTCAGAGAAGGTATATAGCCTCATATGACATTATAGAGCAGACTAGATTATCACAATTGTCCTTTTTAACCTTATAAATTATGTATCTGTGAGAACTGCTCCTTTTAAAAACCCTGGCCCCAAAGGGTAATAATTTCTATTTATTTTGTCCTGTATGTCTACACGTCTCTCTGATAAATGGTTATGTAACTAGGATTTAGTGCCTTTGGTTCAGCACCTTAAAGAAGTGATAACAAGCAATATATAGCAAAAGATGACTTGCTGCTACTTGTAGTACCTCGTACCTGCACGCACACACACGAGGCCCAAATTAGCTGACTTATATATATATATATATTTAATTTTTTTAAAAATCGTTGTATCTTGGTTTAGCACAACTATAAAATGTTGGAAATCCTGGTAGAAAAGCTTCTAAGTCGGAGAACTTCATTGTCTGTCATTTCTTTGACAAGCTGTGCTGCTTTTGTTGTATTTAATTTACTGGACTGGCTGTACTGGCCGTTGATCGTGGCTTCCCAGCCATCGTTATTCGGATAAAGGAAGAGACTGCCCTTCTGCACAACTGTAGTATTTTGTTTTGAAATCTGATGTCAGACATCTCCAAGTGTAAAGGCACAGACAAAATGGCAGTATTAATGCCATGAGTGCAGTATGAATAAACACCTTGTGTTTGGTGCTGAACACGGATTCTCATATGCGCTCTTCCTTAATCCAGTTACGTACCTGTGTTGGAAAGTCTAATGGCTCGTGCAGTTGTAGCTGCAGGAACATGTCATGTTGTAGTGATTACTGTGTGTGTATCCTCTGTGGAATACCCGTCTCTGCTGTCAGTTCCGCTTCATGCCTCACTACAGTTAGTGTTTTTGTGCAAAGTCCCCCAAACCACAGAAAGTGATCTGCCAGCCGGGCTCCAGTCCAGCATCAAGTCTGAGGCAAAACAAAAGGAACATCCCAAACAACCAAAATAACTCTCGAAAACAAAATCACGTGAAAATAATAATATGGAGAAAATTCCAGAGTGAGGGGGAAAAAAAAATTAATACAGACTTCTCATCTAAGAGGAGGCTACAAAAAAAAAAGAAAACATTCTAGGAATAGCAGTGCTTGAGGTCCTAAGAAAACAAAGCAACTTTCCTGAACCTGGAGGATAGCAGAGCAAAAATGTTAGCATGCAGAATATGCAGAAGAAAGGGGGGAAAAAAAAATAAAGTTAACAAAGCGTTCCTGTGAGGAGAAAGGGCTTGTTGTATTACTGAAGGAGCTTGTATTGCATTGAAATCAGAGCAGCCAAATCAGCAGTGATCTTCAGGAAGCAGTAACTAGGGGTATTGGCTGCCAGGTTTTAGCTGATGTCTAGTCATGCTGGAACCAGCAAAGGCAGGAGGAGGAGGAGGCAGTCTGCACAGTTGTGACTGCGGATGAATGTGTGAGGAAACACAGTTTTCCAGACATTCTAGTAAGATTAGTAATGCTTTAGATATAGTTCTTTCTTCTGCCTTTGTTTTCAGAAAAAAAATGGAGCAAACCAAAAATATTGGGATAAAGCCTGCTTCCATTTGCAACAGTAAGAATCCTGAGTTGCTTCAACAGAATTACTATTGATTCACCTTGATGCAGCTGAGTGTAGGATTTGTCCTTTTGCCTGGGGTTGTCTCTCCCGATTTTTGCAATGAAATGCTTTCCGTACCCAGAGAACAGCTGTATACTTTTAGTCTGGGTGATTTGAATTTTAGATTAAGGAAAAGAAGTCCCAAAGGTAAAGCCCTCCGGAGAACACAGAGTGCTTGTGGCTCTTCAGGTGTGTGTCTTCTCTCACATAATCCAACTGCTCATCTTACAAAATCACTGCTACCCCCGTTTGACTTTCTTCCCTGTCCGCTGCAGGAAGCAAATGCTTAGAGAACGTACAGCAAGAGTAGGGAGAAGATTTTTGTCACAGAATTGCTGGTCTAGTTAATGTGTCTTTTCGCAACCCGAAAAGAAAATCTACTAACTGAGTATTTGGTGACGGCAATGAAAGAGGTCACATTCATTATGACTAAGCATTAAACTTTAACAGTAAAGCTTGTTTTTCAAATTTAGGAGGAAGGAAAGTCTTTGTAAAAGCTGCTTTTAATGAAGTGTTGTAGTGTAGGACACTGTAGAAATGAAGAGATCTTGAGATTAAATCCTGGATTGGTCTCCAGTGTCTGCAGTCACTATTCTTTGCTGTAGTTTTCTTTTCCTGTTTTAATTTTTTATTTCTTTTTTCCTGACAGAAATGTGCAAACTAGTTGTTGCTTTTTTTCCCCATAGAGTCTGGTACCCTAGAGATATCAAGTATTATAAATACGCTTTATCTCAAAGTCTCTATGTGGAGTTTGGCTTCAATAGCCTTGCTTTCAGGGAATTGTGTTCTATTGTGTTTTATCCTGCTAATTGGAACAGAGCCATTCTCTTGACAAGCTACTGCTCAATCCAACTTAGAGTATCAAAGTCTAGTACAAAGTCATGCTTCTGCAGAACTCTTCTTACAGAGTCCTTGGGAGGTCTGCCTGAGGAAGGGCTGAACGGGGCTTCAGTGAGACGCTGGCTTATTTTCACACGTGTTTTTGCATTTCTCAATTGCAACAAAGTGCTTCGCTGCTTTGAGAAGAGCAGTATTTTCTTGGCTCCGGGAGGAGGTGGCCATCCGTGTAGGATGGCAAGGGCAGCAGTTTCCCTCCCTTCCCTCATTCCCCTCCTTTCTGCAGCAGATTGGAAGCCCATGGGCTATTTGCAGTCCTCCTCTGTCCCAGTTTACCCTCTTATCCGTGAGTTACTACTGGCCCTTTAAATAGGATTTTTGCTTCAAGCCTGGGGAAAACGAATATAGTAAAGGGCACTTATCTCCTCTTCCTCAAAGCAAAGATGAGAAATGTTTCTCCTTCTGCAGGGGAGATTAGCAAAGCTTCCCTCCATCCTTTTCCCCACCTGCAAATTTTTGTCACTGCCTCATTAAGCCTGTAGGGCTCAAAGGTATGGCGCTTTCTCTCCGTTGAGCGCTTCTTAATCCCTTCTTCCTCTGTGGCGCCTGAGAATCTGTTCCACTAGACAAGACTGAGCTCTTCATCTTGCCTGCTTGCTCTGTGCCTGCTCCAGGGTGGACTTTTCTCAGAGCTGCCCCTCTGCTAGTTTGCAAAAGGAGATAGAAAAGAAGCAGGGGGAGGTTTGTTGCCCAGGGCAGCACCTTGAAAAGCCACCTGGAGTCAGTAATCAGATTACCTGGTCCATAAGCATTCTTAGAGCCCTGCCGTATAGGAAGAAATAATCACTTATTCTTTGCTAATTACTATGCAGCTGAAGGTAATTACATGGTTGCCAGCAAAAGATTCACTCACTCAGAGTTGCCAGATCCCTTACTTCATCTGTCAAGAAAATAGCAAAGCTGTGCCAGCAAAAGCTTTGTGTGAAGGAGATCTCTCTTCAGTGAAAACCCCTTTGTTTTTGGGGTAGTGTAAGAAAAGAAAGGTTGTTTTCAAATGATATCTGAATTCATTTGTCTGCTGCGAGCAGCAGCCACTTATCCAGTGGTTATTGATATCATGTAGCATAATAATGTGAAAATATATGAGACTGTTGCTATCCAGTGTATGTTCAGTGGAGTCTAAAATTTACCAGTGTAACAAGAGAGAAATGATTCTCGTCACCATGCGAAATTTGAAGTAGCTCAAGCACAGTCCTGTTTTCTTTATGACCTCTCCAGCTCTGGGGCTCTGTCTTCTTCTCGAGCCACTAACAGTTGTCATGAAAAGCAAAGTGTTGCAGAAGAACAGGGATAATAGTATAAGGAGGAGGAAAAAAAAAAGACATTTAAAAAGAGATGTTTACACTGTCAGGGACCTAGGAAAAGGAATACATGCTAACTATCCGGTAGGAAGAAATTTAGGAATATAAGGTAACGCAGGAATCAAAGAAGGGTCTCTGAGAGACTAGAAGACATGGAGGTGTTAAAGAAAGGACCTACTGATACCAGGAGACATGAGTAAATCCAGAAGAGGAATCTGAGATGACTCTCAGATAGCAGAGAGAGATTTATATCTTGTTGCTGAGAGGTGCTAAAGTGAAGGTAGGGAAGTCAGTTCAGTAACAGCCCAGGCAACTGATGTCCTCTCTGTCCTCTGAGCAGACCTGAGGTAACAGCAATGATGAAACTGCCCTCTGTCCTCTCTCGTACGCATCAGTTCTGTCTTGAAGGGGCTGTGTGTAGATATGAGATGGTCATCCACTCTCTGTTGTCTTTTTCATCTTTGGTTTCTCTGTTGAAAGTGTTAACAAAACGGGGCTTGTTTTGTAGAATGACTGGCTAGCAAATGTCCTATTTTCCAACATAATACATATCAGTTTAGCATATCTGCACCAGATCTGAATCTGTGCAGGACACCTACTATGCCTTCATAAACCTTGATGCTAGCACACTGTACCTTTTCTTGTTGAGGACTTAGATACATTCTAGTTGATTCTGATTAACATGGATGTTCCCGGTGATGAGAATTTCAGGTTGCTTGTATGGGAAAGGGACGTGGGAGGAGGCACGGGAAGAACTCTAGCTGGTAACTGTGTTTGCCTGTTCTTCCCTTTCTGTCAGTGACTGGTAGAATGTTTAGGGAAAACCTAATAGGGAACTGCTTAGTGCTGAGGCATTGCTTGGGGTGAGATGTATAAAAGTAGGAGAATGCAACTACTGCTCCTCAGAAGCCTGATGTGATTTGCATTTGGTTTAGGAACAGTTAGTTTCCTGCAAATGGCCAAATAAAAGCTGAATGTTTAGGGGTTTTGCTGCCTTTAACTCTCTTGCTTTCTTGTCACTGACTTCTTGCTGGCACACATAATTTTGTGCTTTGGGGTGGGGGCTGTCCATTTGCTTCTGTTTCTTTGCTTGTGAAACAGTTGTTTGGACACAGCCTGCCTGTGGCTGCATTTCAGATGGCAGTTAAGAAGTAACTACTGATCAGTAGAGTTATTGCCTATATAATTATTTATCCCAATCTCCTTGGTTTTATAGCTTGATTTTGCAGTTGTCCTCTGTGATGTTTTGAGGAAGCAAATGAGTCACTACGCTGAGGTGGTTGCTGTAAAGAAGAGTGCAAAAAACAATATTTGCATTGAAGTGGAGCCAATGAAATGTGTCCTCACACAACACAAAAATGATGCTTCTGTGTGTTCTTGAGTGCCATCTACTGACACAAATACCCACTAGAGACTTATAGGCCAAGAGCATTCTCCTAATAGACAGTGTTTTACAAGCAGCTGTTTCTTGCTTGTTTTGTTTCAGGAACAAGGCAAGATTGGTGTAGTCTTCAATATCGGCACCGTGGACATCTCTATTAAAGAGGAAAGCACGCCTGTGAATGATGGCAAATACCATGTGGTGCGCTTCACCAGAAATGGTGGCAATGCCACCCTTCAGGTCGACAGTTGGCCAGTGAATGAACATTACCCAACAGGTATGTGGGGTTTTTTTCTCTTTTTTTTCTTTTTTTTTTTCTATTTGTATTATCAAAATAACGGCTAATCCATAAAACACTGTCTGCTATATAAATCTTTGCTGATTCATTTCAACAATAAATTGACTGGCCTGGCTGTGCCTCATCTGTCTGTTGAAAACCACAGTAATGGATCTGGTATCTCCCTTATATAGGAGCAGCAGAGAATGCAGACTGTGATATGATGCACATAAATCCTACTGTGTCTGAGGTCTCTAAGTGAATCCTACTTCTGCAGAGAGTCATAGACTTGTGCAACTTAGTTTTGCTACTTGTGATATTTTCTGACTTTACGTGAGCAAATTTTTGGATAGACCTTATAAAAAGGGAAGTTGGCTCTAGTGTTACTCAGGATGCAAACCATATGCATACAGACTTGAAATATTATGAATGTGACAGCTTATGATGCAAGCATTCAGATGGACCTTGTGATTGCCTCAATTTTTCATCACCTGAATTTCATTAATTTTCTAGGTTAGCAGGTATAAAGCTTGATGTGTAGTCCAGCTAAAAGCCCTTAACTATCAGTTGATGTAGGTCAAAACAGAGTGGAGCAATTCAGTTTCTCTTTGGAAATCATAACCCCAAATCCACCAGGAATAGTGAACAAGTGACTCTTGTATCACCACCCCATGTATTATCCCAACATAAGCAAGTCACAACCCCAGGATCCTAATATATCACTATTTCAGGAGATCAAGCTCATTGCAGTGTGTGATGCTGGCAGTACATAAGGTAGCAAAAGGCTTAGTGATATGAATGGTCACTAAAGGCAGGAGGAGGACAAGGAGAGAATTCCAAAGATAATCACATTCTTCATCTTCACATTTTGTTACCAAGGTAAAACTGTGATGATCTTGGCCCCCAGTATTAAGCTGCTGCTTCTTCCTTCCTAGAATACATGTAATACATGTAATACATGACCCTCAACAGAGGAGGGAAGAATTATCTCATAAGCATGAGGCCATCTGCTAGTTTTCTAGGGGTATTCTTTGAGCCATCTATCTTGAGATTATGATACATGTCCACTGTTATACTTAATTCCTATCTTCAAACACTAATAAATTACGTCTAATGGGCTAATTTAATCTTTTCTACCTACTCCAAAAGTGCCCAAGAAAGTTCTTCATGGGACCATTTTGTCCTGTGATTCTCTCTATCTCACATATGGTATGACACTCTGTCAGTGTTTTGGTGCTGTATGTGCAAAGGAGTACGTTTTAGTAATTATCATTATTTCTGTGAAATAATTGCTTTCTAAGAAACAAACGACAGATAAGCTGAATTAGATTTAGCTCTGCTGTCCATTAGCTAGAGAGATTGGATGACTGGAAGAGACCCAAACTGCTGTCGTCTTTATTCTGCATCTTGTATCAACTATTTTATGGTAAAATACTTCTGATTTAGTTGGCAGCCAATTATAGTCAGAAAAAAAAAAAAGATTAATTTCCTTCTTGTATTACTTACTGTAGTAGGTCCCTAGTGTAAAGAATTAAAATATGAAAAGAGTTTTTTAGTTTTTGGGTTTTTTTTTCCTTTACAGAAAAAAAAAGAAATCTTACTCAGAGAATACATCAGTACTTTCTGCTTCTGTCTTGGCTAAAGATATTCCTGTGTTTTTTTTTTTTAAAAAAATCACCATTAATTTTGCATTCTGAGCTGGTTCTAAGAATATGCAGTTGTACCCCAAGGGAAAGGATGTGTTTATATTCCAGACACCTTTTCCTTTCCAAATATGTATTTCAGTTTCTGGCTATTTGTAGATGTAGTTTCAGCCTGTCCCTATAAAAATAAGGCTAATGGGATCACACTTCGTGCATGCGCGCTTGTGTCTCCCTATATTTTTGAGTCACTTTCAAGCCTAGTAGAAGGTTTTAGACAAATTTGACAGAGGGAGCAACAGTCTAGAAAAATGTATTCTACATGCTTAGTGAAAATAACCAGCACCACTGAGAGTGGTGTTCCAGTCCTCCCAGAGGAAGGGACTGTGTCTTGATCTCAGCTCATACTAAATACCGGAATATCTGTATATCAAAGAGGTAGTACAAATGTCTCAGCTTTGGGGAAAAATCAGTGAGGGATGCCAGTAACTGTGGGGAAAAACAGCCTTTTTTAGTTCTTTTGAAGACCAAATAGGAAATTTTGAAAATAATAATTTGGTCTTTTACTGTATGCCACAGACTAAGTATGAACTAGTGTTTCCTGTACAGGGTACAAGGCTAAGCTAGTATTCAGCAGGGTTTCATCTTTGAAGCAAGCCTTGTGGTTGAGTTTTATGGAGTATAATTGTCCCATAATGATCTAGCGTCATATTTTAGATTGAGACTGCTAAAACAGTGATTTGTATCAAACTTGTATTTAAGAGCAAACAAACAAACCCAAAAAAAACCCAAAAAACAACCAAAGAATCCTGTATTTTACCTTGACCTAATTTCAGGAAAATATATTTGCTCATAAGGTTTGAAACAGTCATGTGACCTGGTTTTGCATGCTTTACTATAATATAAATCATTTCCATGTACTTAATGTCCTACACAGTACTGCATCCTAATGTTGGCAGTCGTGACAAAATAGACAAAATATGATGATCTTCATCGCATGTGATGCAATCTTCAGGCAGAAGGGCTGCATTCTGAATGGCTGAATGGCGTTTCCATACTCTGAGTTTTATTAGCTATTGAAGGATTGTACATTGGACTCATAATTACTTGCACAATTTGAAGTACAAATAAAGCTGCAGTGATCATTAAACAAGCAAAGAGAAAGAATATTGCCTTTTCTTAAAACAACCTTCAGCCTAGCTGAAATTACATGAAATAAGCCCAGTGGGATTTAAAGACTCCAAGGCTGCATTTTTGCAACTTCATATAAAAGATGAGGAAGTAGAAGGAAAACAGAAAAGCAACAAACCCTACAATTCAGGCACTGACATTAGTTTTTTATAACACCAAATTACTTTTCAGTCCCTTGGAACGTGAGCTCAATGCTTTCTTATGAGGAAAAGGGTTAGAAGTAAACTGGAAAGGAGGGATTTAACTTGAAGCTGAGGTTGGCTGGGCTTTGGGATGGAAATAATCCTAGTCATTAGAGATGATTTCTCAGTATTTGTACCATTCCAACCCTGTGAGATTTTCTTACTGGACAACAGGACTCCGAGCAGTGACCCAGTGCTGAGATTTGAGACAAATATCCAGAGAAATGGGAAATAGCAAGTAGCTGTATGAACAGACTAGGGCACCTATCAGCCATGTATCTGTTATAACTGAATTCAGTCAAAACATTTGCGCCATTTATTATTTTAGTTTAGCCCCTTCTCCTTCCTTTTTAAGTTTATGATAAGGAGAAGGGCTTTGCCCATAGACTCTATTAATAGCCAGGTGATTGATGCTTAATTCATAATTCAATAATTTTAATAACAAAACCTTTAACATTATAATGACAAAAAAAAAAAGAAAAAGTATTTCTATGCCTTGAAGTACAGTTTTCCCTGATTACCTCTTATCTGTTGTTTGCCTCTTTTGGTGTAGACCTTGATAACAAATTGTACTTGGTCAGTGTTATTCTCTTGGTTTTGTTGTTGTTGTTGCTAAGACACTTCTCTAATCCCTTAGTGACTAATAAGGAGTCATTTTGGAATAAAATAGTTAATAGAGGAAGAACAGTTACGGTAGGGGAAACCCCTTGACATGCTTTTCTTTCAAAGTATGGTAAACCTCAGCAAATTTGAGTCACTTTACAGGAGGATAAGAAGGACCTAAAATGGGAATCCTGGTATTTGGGAGGGAATCAGCAATTCTCAGAAGTGTTAAAAACAAGTTCCTGTGTTGACATGGGACTGCCTGGATACCTCAGTCCCTGGGTTTTCTGTAAGTCTTATGGAGCAGGTTTCTTTCTCTGTCCACCATCTTTGCTGGCAAGGACCCACTTTGTGTCCTGCCAGGCTCGGAGCGCACACTGAAACAGGCCTGATCTGCCTGTTGGTTCATCTGCACACAGGCTGCATTTTCTGCTGTAGAAAAAGGAAGGCGAGTAGGTGAAAAGGAGCTGCAAAGCAGGAGAGTGTCAATGACACCAAAATAAAGTCTAATTGGAGTAATATTTTAAAGGAGAAGATTGGAGGAGAGGAGGTGAGAGGCAGGAAGAGGCTGTCATTTAAAGAATCAGGCTTTAGCAAGAGAACTGTAGCCTGGATTTTGTAAATGCATATTTAAAAATAAGAAATGGGACAGCATTAAGCAACTAGACCATTATTAGAATTCATTAGTTCATCCACCACAGATTTTATTTTTTTCCCCTTTATCGTTCTCTTGAGTGAACTCTCAGCCTTCTTTTAGGAGTCCATGCCCTCTCTAATAACGTTAATTTGCAGCTCTTTTGGCACTGAATAAAAGAAGAGGAGAAATTTTCCATTTTTCTCCTCCATCTACTTTCTCAAGTACACATTTGTGAGGAAGCTGGATTTTAGGCAGCTGGACAGTTGGCTGGGTACAGCAGGACAACAGTAATGTTGTGATAGCTTGAGCCAGTGCTGTGGCCCAACAGGAGCATTTCCTTAGAAACAACAGGTCAATTCTGAGGCCCTGATTGCCATTCTAGGGCTTCTCCTCAGACAAGTCCCTCTTAATTCCCAAAGACTGGATGTCCCTGAACAGTTGGAGCACATCTTATCTTTTCCTTTTATTGGAAAAGAATCCAGTTTGTGCTTTCTGGGAACGTTTCAGTAAAATAAAAGGTAGCACGCAGAGGGAGTCGGGAGGTATGCTTCAGGGGCATACCCCAGATCAAATTAAATGTTCACATCACATGTTTAAATGTAGTTTACAACTCAGGCTGGTCAGAGGAGCTCATTCTTTCATTGCTCCTTCTCATACTCGCATTTAAATGGTCAAAATCCTGTCTGTTTTTTACCCTCTCTGTTCAGCTCTATCTCTTCATAAGTACCATTTACCAGGTAACTGGTGCAGGAAAAGAAATCATACAGGAGTGGCAACGTTTGGTGAGAGCATGTCAATTTAGAGTAAACTACAGCTTTAATCTGTGTCAGGCAATGTCATTCTTTCTCACCTGCTATCGCATACCGGAAAGGTTTTCCAGAGACACTGATAAAATAGTAGTGGTCTTGATTCTCCCACCTATTTAAACTGTGAAAGGCACAATATTTCTCTTGCCATAGAATGTTTTTTTTTCATTTACTTAGTGGGAAGATCTGAACTCACTTGGTTGGTACCAGAGGAGGGATGTGAGATGGGGAAGGATGCTTATAGGTTTCCTACATGCAGCTTTCAAGAACTTTTTCAGCAAACATTGTCCCACTGGCCCTTCTGTACCTTCCTGCAATAATAGAGGATGTTCAGCAAAGGTTACAGAGTTCTCTACAAATGAAAGGTGATAAGACGTGGACTTTAGAAGCAGTGTTATGAATATAAAATATTTTAATATATTTTAATATATTTATATTATATTATTACTTAATATAATTATATTTTAATATAATTTTAATATATTAAGAAAAACTTATTACCTCATTTTGGAGAAGATTTCTAAGAAAGTAGTTCAGAGAGAACTGAAATTATATATGTAGTATATAATGACTTGAACGATGCTGTGAATCCGGCTTACCTGTTTTAACTTTATCGAAAGCACGGTGGTGATGGAAACAGGTACAATATGTTGATTATCCCCGTTGACCCAGTTGCCATATGCATGGTTCCATTTTATCTTTCTTCTTTTAAATGTGTTCTGTGACTTAGAGGATACAAATTAGAATGTTTATTTCTGTAGACCACTAGACACAGAGTCACACGTATTTTCTGTTAGCAGCACGAGTGCTATCTCTGTCTCGCTTTGGTGCTCCTTCCAAGATGCTAAACCAGAATATTGGTTACAGCCTAGTAAAGTCCAAAATGGTCTGGATCCTGTTTTCTTCTTTAATACCCACCCAAAGCTATTGCAGGGGTTTTAGAAATGCAGTAATGTAGTAGACCTCACAGAATTTCAACTGGGTCAGCTTCATGCTTTTTACAGGACTTTGTGGGTGGCAGAATAGGAGCACTAAGCTGTATTTTGGGAAAGGGACCGAGCGGTGCAAGTGTGGACTGGAAAGGACATTTCGTAAGCAAGGAATGGGATGGGGGGTGGGTGCATTTATGTAAGTGTTGTGTTGACACTTCCCATCCAGTGATGGGTGAAGTTTTAAGCTTGTTTAAAAAACAACAACTGATTTCATTTTCAAAAATGCTGGATGCCCACAGCGCATGCACTCCGTGAAGAGTGTTAGTACTCAGCATCTCTAAAAATGCCTGTATACCTCGCCATGATTCAAACTCTGCTTTTTACAGAGTTTTGACTAATGAACTCGAGTTCCAATGGTCTGCTATAAACAGGACATTTCTTGTCCTATTCAGTCATTTATCACCTTTCCATGATATTTGCAGTCTCTTCCCACAAGTGACATGATCCTTTTGTTCAGTGAAGTCCGTTTCCCACCTCGTCCCTCTACTTGAGGGACTTTGAGTAGGGTGTTGTTTCTTTTGTTTTCTTCCTTCTTTTTGGCTTTATTTAGTTTTTATCAGCAGCGTTTTCTTTTTCTCCCTCTGTGATTTCCAAGCCATGAGATAAATAGCCTTGTATCTTACAAGCTAAATACAATTACTGCTATCAAAACTGGAGTCTTTCTCTCCCTGTAAATGTCTCTTGGAAGCTGATAAGCTGTTCAAGGCAAACTGCAGGCTTCTGCCTAATCCTGAGATTAAACATAACCACCCAGAAGACAGCAAGAGATAATTTGGGGGGGAAGGAGGAGGAGGCGGATGGGGAAAGGCAGGCGGGAGAGAAAGAGAGGAGGAGAAAGTGAGATCCTCTCCTGAGATATTAAGAGGACAAGCACAAGGCTCAAGGTTATTTGTAAAGGAATTACACAAAACACACAAGAGCTTGTTATGATGAGGAATTTCCTCAGATAATACAGTGGTTGTTGTAGTTGTTAAAGACAAAATTTAACAGGGATTTGTCTGATATAAAGCAGAGGAGAGCTGTAGAAAACAGCTCCCAGTCATGACTGCTGATTTTTATATATTAGTCCCCATCTTGTCCTTGAAACAGGAGATCTCACAAGTTTACATCCAGAGTCTTTGCACATGTTGGCTTGGGTTAGTCGTGTTGGTGTTATGCTGTATAGGAGAAGACAGCAAATCTCCCAAGAGTAAAGCAAGGGACAGGGTTAGCTTCTCTCTGCTTGGTCTTTTACCACTGACTGACCATCTGAGCTGGGCAACAGTCCTCCTATTTGTGAAATGCAGATAACACTGATCTGCCAGGAAATGTGTGCCTTAATTGTGGCGGAGTACTGTATTAGAGTTGCAACAGAGTATAACGAAGGCAAGATTCCCGAAGATGGATAGTCTTTTAGTCCAGTATAGCTGGGGGTGTGTGGAAATCAACTTTGCCTTGGGATATAGTTTTTTTAAAGTCAGTGGCATTTTCTTTTTTTCTTTTTTCCCTCTGATTTTTAGTTAGCAGCTTTCTTTAAGGTCTTGTATTCCCCAAAGCTTCTCTGTATTTTCCAACTATGTAAATTAACCTAATATGGTATACTATCTCTCCTTAAATTTGCTTTATTTAATTTATAATACATTAAGGCATCTTTAGACTCTTAGCTAAGAAGAAGACAGCTTTGGATGAACAAATGGTAACATTGCTGGAGAATTTGAGAAGACTTTGTTTCCTTTTTTTTCCAGGTAATATTTGCTCTGATTTTGGAAAAGATTTACAAATATTGTGATAGTTTTCATTATCTCAGTTATGCTGAGTCCAGTGCTGAATGAGACTTGCCAAGGAAAATTCAAAAGTAGACCTGACTGGGATGCATCAGTTACTACTTGAAAACGTTTTTCCTTTCCAAGATGGTGCTAATCTCTGCACAACACCCCTTCCCAACTCATGCTGTATTGCATCAGTGATTCCCCTATGTTTGGGAGATAGTTCCTGTTAGAGGAAGCAGGCAATTCTCTGACCTTTCTTTCTCCATTCTGGCCCCACCAAATCCCCTCTGACTTCTTCAGAGTAATCATGGGCATCTTCCTCTTTCTTTCCATATCCTGCCCACCTATCCTAGTTTCTGCCTTCTTGTGCCCCTTTCACTCTCTGCTGCTTTCTGCAGCTTAGAGGCCGTTGTCATCTTCTCTCTGGTACTGAAGCCAAGTTGAAAATATTTAGCTTGGCTGAAGCCAGCTCTCTCCATGAAGAGTTGCACGAATCTGGTACTTGATCACTCAGAGTCATGAATAAGTTTTTTCACTTGATGTACAAGCTGAAGGGATTTCCTCGTGGTACTGCCAGGTCCCAGTGGGGAGTTAATATTTTGCTAGCCCAGTACCCCCTATGAGTGAGTAATGAGTTAAGAACAAGAGCTCTGAATTCTGATTAGCCTTGTGGCTTGAATGTGATCCCCAGTGTTTTTGTCATACACTTGTTTGTGGTTTTTGATTTTTCATATTGTACTTGCTTTGTGGGACTTAAATGAGCCCTCAGATGCTTTCTATCAGTATGAATAGGAGATGGCATGTAAAGTGCCTTTGACAGATTTACCACATTTCATAATGAGCCTAAAACGTATAAAAAGACAGGGTTAATAAAACTGCATTGGAGAAGCGCATTCTGAAGGCAGTACTGTAACATATGTTGAAAGATCTGCCAAGAGGGATGATTAAAGCATGACAAGTTGATGAAATCAAAAGCTGACTGTAGCTTGTCACTGCAGGGCCATAACATCTAGAATATATTTATAAGGCTAGAAAACAGATAAATATGGCTACATGGTATGAACACTCACATTTGGGCCCCTGTATCCACAAAGATATAAACTTACATGCATTAAGTCACCAACAAATAGATGTACTTTGGAATTTGTGCAAAAACACCCATCCTAATGCACATGCCTCCACACTGGATGGTAAGATAGATGTGACAGGAAAAAAAAAATGTATAAATAATTTCAATACTGGCACAGTTTGACATGTATAGATCTCATGTTAGCCTCCCCACAGAAGTATGAGGCTGTGGTTAACTTTCCTGTAGCCAACAGGTTGTATGGCAGCACTGTAGTGCAGGAGTGGCGCCTGAATTCTGTCCTGCAGGACAGAGGAGTAGAAGGGCACAGAGGAAAATGAACTAAGTGCCTGTAGAGTCACTTCTGGAGCTCTTCTTCCCTGCCCAGGTTTCCTTTCTCAGGGCTGATCCAGGCTCTAATAACATGCTGCAGTCAGTCAGTTTCTGTGAGCTGCATAGTCGTGCCTTCAACTGAATACCCCATGTGAGTGCTAGGTTATGGAGTAGTGGTGTTTTCTGTCAGCTTGGCATTAAGTGAGATGCAGAACCTTTTTTTTTTTTTTTTGGATAAATGTAAGAAATGATGCATAGCTTGGCATCACTGAACACCAGTAGATTTGAAAGGAGAAGACAGAGTTTACTTGAGGCCGTGTGTGTAGAAAATAGTGTATTCATGTAATTAGAATGGTCTAATTTCCAGCTAGGATCCCGTTGAAAGTCCTTCAGCTATGGGAAAGAGGGAAGAAAGAATAGGAAGCATTCTATTCTGTCTCTGTCTGTGCTGCATAACAGTCACCTATAAAATCACTTTAATGTGTAAATATATGTCATAGAGGCAAAGACAGTTTTCAGTGAGCTGAAGTACTTTCTTTTGGTCATACATCAAATAAAAGAAATACTGACATGAGGAAAACTTTTTGGTCAGTGCAGCCCAATGGAACAAACACACATTTTGTTACCGTATGCTGTTAGTTGAATTAGTATAGCATCCTTCATATATCCTTTTGAATCAAACTACGTGTCCATTAGGTCCATTTTGTTGGTGAATACCAAATATATAAGGAGAAGATTTGCCATAATGGTCATAATGACACTGCTGTCCAAAAGTCGTGGTTTTGGGATAGTTTCCATTCTGTCTTCACAGAGCCTAGCAATTTGTCTAATGAACTTTTTGAGTTGGACAACAGCCAAGTGACTGATACTTCAGCAGATGATAGTGAATGTGCCATGGCAACAACAAAAATCTGCACAAAAATTGTCCTCCTGAAATATTTTACCTCACTCTCAGGTTTAATTTGTACATGAAACATGAGGTCGCAGGAGTTGTGAGTGTTTCTAGTATGTCTATAGTCAGTACATTTATATTTCTGGAGAACAAATGTCTTTTTTTTTTTTTTTCCCCTTAATTATTTTATCCAGGGAGACATGATCATGTGGAAATAGTTCCATTCTCTCTCCATCTGGAAGTTGATAAAATTTTCTCTGCCATATTTGTAAGCACATTGCAGCCAAAATTTAAAATGAAATAGAACAACATCCGGGCTGTTGTGTGGCATCACTTTTTTTTTTTTCCTCTCCATTTTTTCTAGTTCTTTCTGTTAATGTTCTTGATCCTTGATCTCAGTTCTTTACTCTTAGCCTTAGTCCTATGGGCTACGATACCTTGAAAGTGAAATTTCTGCAACACAAAGTGAATGGCTACAAAAAGTCCTGTTGACCTTTGATAGCAGGAACTTAGTGTGCAGGGTCATGCCGAGAGTGATGAGCTTTGCATTTCTGCAGTGCTAGGCTTGGTCTAAAACAGAATGGTGATTTAAAGTATGCCAAAGTGTTGTATCTGTAGGGCACTGCTATACTTTCTTCTAGTTATTTTCATTCTCATTATATTCTCATATCATATATAAGGCCCCTGTACTGAAAGGACCTTCCCTAATTATTGAGATGTTTTTTTCTGTGCTAACTACAGGTCTTTGAGTCCTCTGTGTGTGTGTGTGCATGTATATATATTTTATATATATATATATATGCATATATAGAGTTAGTCCATGAGATACTCTGTTGTACAAAGCAACATTCACAAAGAGATCCAAGGCATTCTTTCCTTTCCTTGTGTCTCTTTGATATGTAACATTCTTCCTAAAATCATCATCATGTTATTTTCCGGGAAGAATAGTTACATACCAGGAGATGGGCATGACAGGTTGGTCTTGCTAACAATGTCAGGCTATGTGGTGGCTGCTCATGTGAAGCACGGTTATCCTAACTGTGTGAATATCCCACTATTGTGAGCTGCTCTCCTTTCTTTGTGTCCACTGGTCCGTGGTTGCATAAACGCCCACTCAACAAGCATATGCAGTATCATCCAAAATTTCTGATAGAGTTTCTCTGTGCTGGAGTAAGATGAATTATTATTGGTTCAGTCATCTGATGATATATCTAACACAGCTCTATAATGCAGCACTGAGAAAGCTGCAGGAATATTTCTCAGATGGAGACTTGGGCTAAATTGCTGAACAGCAGGAATCCTGCTAGGCAGCATAGCACAGTGATTTCCCAGGCATTGATATTGTTCCATTTCTCTCCTGGGTTAGTTTTGCTTCAGTTTTCCTGGTCAAATGGGGTTGTTTCTATATATTCCCTTTTCTCCCTTCCTCCCTCCCTATCACCTCCCTCTGTTCCTCTGTCTGTCTTTTTCTCATATGCACACACGCAGACAGAAAGAGCAAACAAACATCTGGCCAGAGGGAGCAGAGGCTTGAACAGCAACTCTTCGCTTTTCTGATCTTATTGCCTGCAGAAAGAACAGTGCCAGCTGTAATCCCAGGAGGACACAGCTGACATGCAGTGACAGAAGGGCTCAGGCATCCATATCAGCCTTTTCTCTGTTCACTAAAAGGCACGGGAGAATACAAAGTCATTGAAATGCAGCAATTTGACTGAAGACCAAAGCAGAGTAACTGCATGAAAGGGGTGTCAGGAATGAAAGGGTCTAATGATAGAGTTGGAAGCCATTTCCTGAATTCTGGTCTCAGCTTTATAGATGCCATTCTCTTTACTACACTGGGACTCAGTTTCCACATCAGTAAGGTGGAATAAACCTCCAGCTTACATTACTTCCAGGGACTTGATAGGAAGTGCTTCTCTGTAAAATTCTCCTTTAATCAATTTCGTTCCGTAGTGCTTACCCTATGGAATTTTTCCCCTTCTATGGGCTTTTATCTTTCTGTTATTTGTAGCTGGTAAACTTTCTAATCCTGATTGGGGGTATTTGAATAAATGCTTTATGTGCATTGCTCTCATTACATTACTGAGTGAGCAGCCTAACTATACTCAGTACTGTATTCATGGGAAAGGATCATTGATACTTTCTCCATTTATTCCATGGTCAGATCCCTGTATTTTCTTCCTTGAAAATATGTGCACAGGGCCATAATATTCAGAAACATCCTAAGGCTTATGGTAGATCCAGACCAGCTCCCTCAGTACCAGTACTGGCACAGAGGTTGCAGGTCCTGTTGGACCTGAGCTAATTCCCACATCACCCACCAGCGTTCCCAGCGGGACCTTCCAGCAGGGAGCTTTGCTTTTGGTGCAATGCTCGATGAGCACGAGTCCAGCCGAGCCTTTTCTCAACTCAGAGTGCAGCGCAGCAGGAGGTTCTGCAGTGGATGTTATTCTGATCTCTGTTTCATATCTCTTCCTGCAAAATGAATTTTGTTTTTGTTTAAAATGGAAAGATCAATATATATTTCAGTTGCTCTTTAATAGCCTTTCTAGCCATGGCTGCCAGCTAGTGGACTTAATTTGGGCTTGGTCAGTCAAAAGTTGGTAATTTACACATTACTTATAAAATATCCAAAAGATCCTATAGTGGGAAACATCTGTAAAAAGGCTAAAATGGCAGCTGCCTCTTGACACTGTACACTAGTTTACATTCAAAGACAACTAAAGCCAGCTGCTTTTATCTCATGCACATTAGCCACAGCTTTTTTTAGGACTCAAATGATTCAGCACAATCTGCTTACATTAAATTATGCCCAAACTAACTTTTTTTTTTTTCTTTCTTTTTTTTTTCTTCCTTGCCTTTGGAAAAGTCTGAGTAACCTTCTTGCACCTTTTTTAGGTTGAGTTTTCATTTTGTTTGTTTCTCTAGTGCTTCTGGGTTAGATCACTGGGGCAAGGCACTCATTTTCTCTGCAATCCAGGCAGGATCCGAAGATGAATTTAGGAGAGGGTGTAATGTAACTGATATTGTTGTGAGGCTTCAACTTCTCCAAGTCTTCTGGAGCCCTATTCATGTTGCACTGATCCATGTTAACTGCATGCTGCAGTAATTTCAACCCTAATTTAAGATTGTCCTCTGAATTTCCTAGTGTTTTGGGCCTAAATGATGCTTTGCTTTGGAACTGGGACATGCATTTCTTTAGGATCAGATTTCTGCATCTTGAATCTGAGTATGTGAAACAGAGAGATGATGCATCTGGAAAAGTAACTTGCGGAGCAAATAAGATCGAATAGAGCTGGGCAGCAATAGAGGGGTTTTGGCCAAGGCGGTGGAAATGCAGAAGCAGCTTCAGTTAGCTGCTCAGAGGGGTGCCTTTTGCTGTTGTCGTCTTGCCTGATAATTCTCTCTCCTGATTTTAGTGCTTATGCTGCCAAGACCTTGCTGTCTGTTGTGGTGAGGGCGATGAGCTGAGGAGAGCTGCATGTGAAGGTCAGCTCTGTTCCGTGATGAGGTGAATGAAAGGAAAGGTGCAGCTCCCTGCAAACAGCGTGACGGGGCAAACCAAGGCAAAGTCAAGGGCATCCAGGAGCAGGGGAATAAAGACGATGAGAAAGAAAATGAGCATTGAATAGCAAAAGATGCAAATTCTTTAAACAGAGAAGGCAAAGGGAGAAACATCATATCCAAGAGCCAAAGCAAACATAAACCTCTATTCTTCAGCCTCATCAATTAAAGGAAATTATAAATTTGTACTGATCTTAATAGCACCCATGCCTGTGATTTCAGGTTTTAACTTTCTACAAATATTTTATAAAAGCCTCTAAGTAAAAATGTTGTTCATATATTTTTAGTACAAAAACTCCCTATGATATTTAATACAAACTACAGTATGGCCTGTAGTAAGGCAGCAAAATCAAGTTATCCATAAACAGGTTTCATTCTGATACTGACTGTAGTGTTATTCCATTCTGATTTATGCAACAGGGAGAGTTTTAGTCAAAATACAGGCTTCACTAATAGATTTGTTTCAATTTTCTTGCTGAATACAAACAGAAAACAAATAATAGTGGTACTTCATAGTGTGTTCAGAAGAAAATATGTTCTTGATGGAATGTGAAAGTGGGACAATTCAGTATACTGTAAGTGCAGCTATCTGGTTTGATAAATGATTTGATAGATTCAATGTGTGCCTATCAGAAACATACTTGTGAAACTTTGTGGACTGGAGTATTTGTGTCCTTTATTAGATACTGGGATTAAAAAAAAAAAAAAAAAAGGCTTTCTAGGGAGCATTTCACAGTATCTTTTTCCCAGGGCACAGAGGATCAACTCTAGAGGAATTTGAGGGCTGAGAAGACCTGAATCAGTTTTTGCCTGAGTTTAGCTGGACTTTAGCTGTCCAAGTCCTCTTTGCAGGCTGTAGCAGCCCGACATGCCCCTCTCCCATGCGGGGGATGTCCCATGTCACTCGGTTGCATGCACATCTTAGTGAGATGATGAGCATCCTTTAAAACTCAGAGGGAGCTGCCGTTGAGGCAGCTGGATCACCTGAGCTATCAAGCACTGCCTCCCTAGCTACCCCACTGCTACTGAAATTCATTGACATTAACGGGAAGGAAGGGGAAGCAGGAAACAGTCTAACCTTGAGCACTAGTCTCAGAAAGCTTTCTTAAATCATTAGTATTAGCACCATATAGCCTTTCATCTAATACTGTCATTAGATAAAACATTGCTTTCTTTTTAAAGACTTACAAACAGTGAGGGAAATATTGCTGTTGTCTCTTAAGAAAACTGCCTTTGGCATTGATTTAGGAGAGATGAATGTTTTCTTATGGTATTCTCATTAGCATCTTCCCAGACGCAATGCCACTTCAGCTTGTATCCATATTCCACACGGATGTGAGTGCTTTCTTTGTGCTTGATGCACTTTGTGGGACCCTCTCAACCATTCTCTTTCACACCAGAGGGTCCACCAGGAATCATCATGATTGGTGCCTGGGCCAAGAAGCACCATTTATCAGGGCCTGAATTGCTCTTTTACTTTCTTTGGCTTAAGAAAGCACTTTGCTTTAGGAATGGACTTAATGTAATAAAGCTTGTTTATTTTCTCAAAGGAATCATGAGAGGACAAGCAAAACATCATCCAACACTGAAGGGTTTTGGAAGAAATTTCTGCTTTGCCCATGAGTAAATTTAAACTGTCTCCCCTTGGGCTGTGGCACTGAGCATCAAAAGCATTTCCTGTGGGAACTGGTAATAGTGATTAGCACAAGCAAATTCTGTTGATTTTTTCCCATTTTAGTATGATTTAAATTGAAGATTATCACAACCTAAAGCTAGGATAGAATTTGATCTGTTTATCCACAGAAGCCATGGAGCAGGGATACACTCAGGGCTTCAGAGACAAGACAAGCCTGGCAACAGCTCATATTTAACCAGCAGGCTCTGATTTTTGCAATTTAGCTGCCAGCTTTTCAGGATGGGGAATGGACAAACGAAAAATAGATTTTTCTACAAAAATTTAAAAGAATGCCTGTGGTATTTGAAATATTGTGAATATTCACATTTCATGAGATCCAGAGGATTTTGAAGTCCTTCCATGGGTCTCCTTAAGGACATAACACCCTAGGTACTTGCTGCTTTATTGGAAAAAACGAGGTCAAAACTATATCTGCTTAGGAGATCCAGGAGGACTTTTGTTGATTGTGCTTAGGACTACTAGGTGGAATTAATTTGTTTTTGTCTTGTTTTATTCCAGTGTTTAAGGAGCAGGAAATTACTGTGCATGGAAGGGAGAAAAAGCAGGCGAAGGGATGTACCTCTGTGCGTTAGTTCTGTAGATGTAATTAAGTGAAAAACACTGTGAAGCATATTGATGCATTGGGGTTTATTCTGCAGATTTAAAAAAAAAACAACACAATGCGAGGGTTAAATGAATAGGTCCTATTGATACTAGTGTCATGTAAACTGCTAGAACTTCCTGGAGAATTTTTTTTTTTTTTTAAGTAAATCACAAGTAGCAAAACTAATCAACAGAACATTATTTTGACAGATTATATCCTGCAGATCTTTGAGACCCACCTTGATTCTGAATGTATCAGAGCTATAGGCTTAGATGTATTTTTTAAAGTACGTAAAAATGGCTCCTTTTGTGTATTCTTTTCTGAAATGCGGTCTTGAATCAGAGCTGGACTCAAAGAGAAAAAAAAATAGGGCTGAATGATGCAAATATTTCTTCTTGGAAGGGTAGAAAAATATCTGTTATTACTGAATTTGAGAAGGGCATGGCACTGAGGTCACATAAGGAATGTTAATGACCATTTCTGTGTATGCAGACGGATAAGAATTGCTCTTAATGACATCATGTGCTGATGTCAGGGGGCCAGTAAACTTCTTGTTGAATTTTTGTCACTTGGTGTTGCAAATCATTATATTTCTTTTCTGAACTCTCATATCAAATGCTGTGTTTATTTTTAAAAGCGTAACTTGATGTCAATAGTAATCGAATAATTGTATGTGTTTAATAGTATTTACTGAATATTCCAAGCTTTTAACAAGGAAAAATCTGGTTTTTAACTCAGTATTGTAAATGGAGTATATCAAGGAACACATTCTCATGCGCATGTTTTTAAAATCTTTTCTACTAATGTCTGAAATAAAATTTAAAAACAAAACAAATATTAGATCAGTTATAAATGTTGTAATTTAAATCTACTTGAATTTTCTGATGTCCTTCAGTTTTTTATAGCTTTTAAAGGTATGATTTTATACATATTTTAATCTTGATGAATATATATGCTAAATAATAACAATAATAAAATTAAAATAAACTTGGTTCTTTAAAAAGTCATTAAAAATGTGGTGGGGAATAGTTGTCATTTCTGGTTTTCTTGAAGGTCTAGGACTGTAGTATAAGAAATCCATTTTTTCTTGTCATATATTTACCTCTTGTCCCTTATCCTTTTTGCTTTAGTCTTGCTGGCCTGTTCTTGTGAAACGTTCTACTTTTAAGAAACTGCAGTTTACTGACTTCTTTCCCTTCCACAATCAGCCTTCCAAGAGAAGAGAAAGGGCTCCATGTCAGCCGCAGGGCTGGCTCCTATGTCCTTCTCAGGTCCTTATGAACTTACTAAATCAGTGATCAAAGCATGCAGTATAAAGTGGGTGAATAATGCCCACCTCAATCTATAGGCTAACTCAATCCTGTGGATTATCTATCCAATGTCCCACTCAATCCATACCTTCCTGTTCCTTATGCAATACAGCTGTAGTAGCAGTCACTCCATATGTGTTCAGGTTGGCTTTGACAGGGAAATTTCAGCATTCATAGAGAAATTTAGGAGTCTTACGTCTCATTGAAACACTCCTTAGTGTCTTTCAGAACATTATGCTCATTTCTTACACAGAGACTCTTCTTTATCAAATATTTTCTCTGATCCTGTACTGAGCATAGTTCAGGTTTAAGGTTTATGAATCTGTGTTCACAGAAGACAGAACTGACTTTTGGAACTTTATGTTGGTGCTAATATGAATGATAAAGCTGGGAATCTGCTCACAGGTAACTCAATGCCTTTGAGTGGCTCCAAGGCTCCGCAGTACATTGTTTAATGTTTTTTAATGCATGGCTGACAATGCATCACATTTCAGATGTGATCCTCCTACTTTTGTCAGAGTAGTTAGTTGTAGGTGGCAGGCATCTGAAGCTGGGACAGAGAAAGTGCTTCAACTAGTGCTTGATTAGATTGTTCTGTAGTAGAAAATAGCAGTTTTCCAGGATAGATTTGTTTTGCCCATAACCCCAAATAAACAGCAAGGCTTATGAGTGTTCATGGTCCAAACTGGTGATATTAACTACTGGAAGTATTAATTTTTATTTGCCTTACATTTGAATTTAAAGAAACTCCTGAGTTTTACAAATACCCCTTAGCATCAGGTCAGTGCTATATTAAATGTGAGCCCATATGAGATTATTGCCAGTCTGTCACAATAGTCCCTCCTGCAGGTTCCAGAAGACCAGAAGTAACAAGATGATCCTGGGGAGAATAACTATGGGCAGCAGGTACTTTGTGCAGGTTGGCAGCATTTCCATGCAATAATCTCACAGTAAATATTATCAAGCACATGAGTTTTACCAGTGGCATTGCTTGCATTATGGAAGTGCCTGCTCTTCACTCAGTGGAGCATCTTGCCAGCTGTTAATCATATGTATTTTTTTCCTTGATGTGTCTTTACACTGAAGTAAAGATTCCAGCATCAGTTTCAGGAAAGTTAAAGAAATATGAAGGCACAGTAGCTTATTGAAATGTGAGGTTTTAAAGGAAGCATGGCAAATTATGCCGACTAGTTGCTGACTCTTCAAGAGCCATTTATTTAAAGAACGTATCAGAGCACTACTGATTTAAAGGACTTCTGTTTATGGTAGCATTCCTGCAGTAAGTTAGCGGCCTGGTTTATTTCGCTACAATATTATATAAAGTTCTTTTAAAGGTACACTCTTTTTTGTCTGTCTGACTGAAGAGTTTTTATAAAAGTAATACAAAGGCTAGGACGAATTAGAAAGTGGCTGTAGTTGAAGGAAACAAAAGCACAGCCATGGCACAGTGCTGCTGTTTTGAACAGCATCTAGCTGAGGTGCGTCTTCTACCAGAGGCTGCTCAGCCCATCTGGCCTGCATCTGAATTGCTTCAGTGTGCAGGGGATGTGGTGTGTAGGAATCCTATTCCCATCCATATTCTGTACTGTGTGAACGATAGGGGCCTTTTCCCAAAATGCCCTTTGCTGGATAGTTCTGTTATCTGTCAACACGAATCAATTGAACTGCACTTGCCAGAACTGACCTTTTGGGTGCAGTTTTCCTTCTCTAAGTTGATTCTCAGCTTCTCCTTTCCTCTGGCAACAGGCCCAAGACTTTGGTAACCGGACACAAGCTTGTACTATTTTTAATTAACAGTTCTTTTTCTTTTCAAGTTTTCTTTTCCATGTTTTTCTATCTTTACATTCCTGGAGTTTTCTTAAACTTCTTTTATCACATACCTTCAGCATCAGATGCTTACAGTTTCTTCCTTTCTTTTTCTTTATTTTTGTTCGCTGGGTTTCTTGTCCTAAATATATATCTCCTACCACCAAAAGCAATTTTATCAAAATATTCCTGTCTGTTTGACTGTGCAATTGTCACACTGTTCTATGTCTTTCTTGCCATCAGATCTGGAGTCTAATCAGAATATTTTAATTCATGTCACAAACTTAACCCAAGATCTCATATCCCAGGCAAATTATACATGGCTTTTAACCAGTCTGGATAAACAAATGCTTAGAGGGTAAAGAAAGAAATGACTTTTTAATTTCACTTCTTTGACCTTCAAGAATCTCAGGCAATTGGGTGCATAACTATTCTCTACCTTTCTAAAGATAAATCTCTTTCTTTTCATATATATCTGTGGACACACACAATCATTTATTTATAGCTAAATAAGGTCATAAAAATCTAGGATGTTTTAACTATTTCATTGACTTTTCAGATTGTTTTTAAGCTGTTTTTTAAACTTTAAAGGCAACACTGATAGTGAACGGTTCCAAATGGTAAAACAGAAAATCCCCTTCAAATATAACCGGCCTGTAGAGGAGTGGCTGCAGGAAAAAGGTAACAGTCATTAAAACTTTCATTTTAAACCCATTTGATTCTAAACCCTCATTTTTAAAGCCTGCAAATAAATGTTTCTTAAATGATAATCGCCTGCTGCATAAATGACTGTTTTAATTTTCATTATAATTTGTGTCAGCTTCCACCTGCCATATGTTGATAAATCATGCTATAATACATTGCTATTAAAATGCAGTTAAAGGACAAAATTCTAAGCTTGCTATCATAGTAATGACAAACAAACAAGCAAAAATTCAGGAGCTATTTAAAAAAAAAATGAAGGAAGAAAAGACAAGAGCAAAAACATGTATTATGGCAATATAACCACTGCATGATCTTCCTGTCTTGATTTGTTTTAAAAATACATTTATATTTTTATTTTCAAAGTTTTTTTTCCCAATTTTTTTCGAACCAGCTTATTAAACCACTTCCTGTAAGTTTCTTTTTTTCTCATTACTGTGATTAGCCATTATGGCTATGTGTTTCCTAATTATGTTAACATAATTAAACAATTTTAAAAAATGTTCTAAGAAAAACATTTTTTAACATTTTCATTTAAAATATAGAAGAGGAGACAGAGAAGGATGATTGTTCTGATATAGTTTTACTATTTCTTGAGTACAATATTGATGCTAAAATTATGTATTTTTCTAAGTTTTGGGTCACCTTGTTCCCTAAGTTAGTCTCAGGCAGCACTATTAATTTTTGTAGGCTTGCCTGGAGTAATTGGTCTCAGTTCAGCAAAACAATTAGAAACATGCATAAATCCAGCTGGCTTGAGTGAGGATTCTGCAAGTGCTTCAGTGCTCTGATGAAATGGGACCTGTGTCAGAAGAGAATTTTTCCTGTATCAGGACCCTGGAGAAAAATGTCTTGGATGTAAATCCTATGCAAAAGCCCTATGAAGGTGAAAGAATAACTCTGATTTCAGCAGGATTTGGACCAGGCTTTTGGTGATATGCTGAAGAGTAAGACAGAAAGATAGTATTCCTGTAGCCTAAATGCAATATTTGAAAGAAATCTCTGCAGGAGATTCCTTGCCTTGAAGTTAGGAAAAGCAGAACACAATCTTCTCTGGTTTCCTTTAAAGAAAGTACTGCTGATAAAAGGGGGTGACCACTGAACTCAGATCTTGCATTTTCTGTATTGACTTGGTAGATGGGTGTTACTAGATATTTCAAGAAGGAAAATCAAAGTGCTGTGAGGCTGGCAAAATATCATTTAGATTCTATTTCAAATTTCTTATCCTCAGCTGCATTAGCAAATTGATTGGGCCAGCATGAATTATGTTATGGTTTAGAAGAATGTGGCTAACTGCAGTCAAAATGTTTTAATATGAAGGGTCAGATCCAGCAACACGCTGTACGCATTGACTGAAGTGAGAGATGACAGCATTGCCTGCTTTATGGTTTTGGACTATCTTTGTGAAGTCTTCATAACTAAAGCAAAATTATTTGTGAAACTAAGAGATATTTTCTTACATATATATTTTTTCTGCCGTGCTTGTGTAGAATATTTCACTTCAGCTAACTGGTAAATAGATACTGAAATACAGAAAATGCTTATAGAGTCTCAGTGGGTTACCCTGTTAATTTGCAAGAGCCAATTAAAATAAATAAATAAGGACTAACACTAAAAAGTGGATAATTTTGGTAAGTTTGAATTTATAAAGTCCCTTTAACACTAAAGACAATGATTGCCTCACTTTTGTTAAAACACGTGCATGTCTAATTCCTTGATGCAACTCATGTGCTTGAGAAACCCACCTCTGTTTTGTCTTTCGGGGATTTATTTCCTTTTTGGTTTTCCACTGAGTCTTTCATTTTATGTCACCGCCTCTCCGGGTTTAAGCTTATAAGCATGCCAGAGCACTGTCATTTGTAAGCTGTCCTGAAGTTTTGAACTGAAGTTTGCCATCTCTGGATATTGATGCTTTGTTAAAAGACAATCACACATGCAGTGGGGTCTAAACCAGACAGCGCAGGTACTCTGAGTACTGGATGCTTCTATACTCAAAGGATATAGACGTATTTTTACGAAGTGATAGAAACTCAGACTTTGCAGTTTATGTTGTAGAATGATATCATGCAGTGCGACACCTGAGATAATAGAGCTTTGCTTTTTCACTCCAAAATAGAGCTTTTCAACAGCTTAGGTACCACTCAAAGGAAAAAAGAAATTACCTAGACCATTCACCTACTCACTCATCCATCTGGTCATCCATCCAACACCTAATGTATCATGGAAGCCTTCTGTCAGAAGCCCTTGTAAAGATGATGAGTGAAAAGGTAGTTCACTATCAAAATGGAACTAGATGAACTGATGGATGGAGGAACAGATAGATCCATCAAAAAGACAGTATATAGAATAGCTGTCTTCCACATTTGAGTTCGTGGCTTGAGTGAGGTAAGATTAAATACTTTCAGATTGGCAGTCTTGAGTGCCGTAGATTTGGTATCCCTGTGGTACCATTATTGCATAATTCCTAATAATGAAATAGTTCATTCTTAGCAAACAGATGCAGTGCAACATTGTTCCAAAGCAGCATCATTATTGTATAATTAATTTTTCATTTTATAAATTGGTTTAAAATATTTATTAAGAGGAGCTCAGGTTTGCAAACTTGAATTATATGAGCAAGAAGAAAAACATCAAACATTAACTTCATTGAGATTATGTATGTGAGTAAATAAAGGAGTGTTGCTTCTAAACTATTCAATGTTAACAGTCATAACAGCAGATTTCATTAGCAGAATGTTTTGTGCCTGGCAGTGGGCAAATGTTAAGTATTCTGCAATGGGAGGAGTTAGTAAAGACCCAAGAGCATCTCATCAAACAGACTCATCCTCAAAGTCCTTATTTCTGCAAATCTCTTACATGAGAAGTTCCGTTGGTGTGAATAAGTGTACTTTTTGAAGCAGCAAGTATTAGTGTACATTAAGATTTGTAAAATCTGGCCTAAAATATCTCCTAATATAAAGAAAAAGTGTTGCACTTTGCTAAGATTACTTTTAATAGATATACTATTTTTCAAATTAAGAAGTCAATGAGAGAGCAAACGAAGAATTGAGGTCTCCAGCTATGCAAAATAACGTAACTGGGAAATTTAAAATATGTTTGTATTTTTGCTCAAGTAAGACACTAAGACAAGAAAATTCCTCTGTGGAAAAGAAGGACCCTAAGTCTTCAACCCTTCCACATCCAGTTAGAATTTACACAAGTAAACTGTTCTTCAGTAAAATTCAGTGGCCAAATAAATTTTACTTAGGAGAAACAAAATTGCAGATTCATATTATCACAATGGTGATTAAAAGACATCTAAGGTGAAAGAATTATGTGCAAATCCGCTCAAAAATTTTCTCTCATTTCCTATCCATTTCCCTGCTGTCTTTGCTCACACACACATACATAAGGGGAGAGTTATGAGTGAAAAATGACAAGTCATAGGTAACTCCAACAAGTGATTGTTCTTTTAGCAAGCACAGCTCTAGTACTAGTGCTGTCTTCAGCATTAACTGTATAGTGTAGTGCATGAATTGTCATGGACTGGAGGACCTCATAATACAAACGATAAGGGAGACTCCAAAGCTCGCAAAGTTCCTTTTCTATTGGAGTGGGGCCATATTTCCTGTTTACATACCTTTTGAGTGTTAGAGGATGCAGAGGAAGGCACAGATGTGGAGAAGTGATGGGTTTTTTTCAACCTTAAAATATTAACTACTCATCCATGATAGGAAAGCAACAAATATGCCAGAACTGTCTGAAAGTCTCTGTGAGTTTAGTTTAGAGTGTCATCCTAACGAGTGCCATAACCCTCCAGTAAAACTGGAGCAACCCCTATTCTGGTCTGTCTTGGGGAGCTCTCATGGCTTGAGCTACAAAATTTATACTTCCTCACCATCACCTCCCCTTTCCCTGCTCCCACTCCCCACTTTGGTAAAAGATGATAAAAGAAATGGTATGAACTCAAGGGGAGGAAGGAATGAAAGCTTTGACAATCAGTGTCTTTCCTCTATTTCCAAGGAGAAGATCTCAAGATTAGTCAAAAATCTCTGGACTCTTGTTCATCTCACCTCCAGCTTTTGGTCTTCCATCCTGAGTGAGGTGGGAAGGAGGGAAGTAAAATGTCTAGGTAAGGAGGTAGGTAAGGAGAAAAGAACATGGAAGGAAAGAGAGTGCTAGGGAATGCAGGAAGGAGAAGAGAAAATGGTGTAGTGAAAAACAACATGTCCCTTGGAGAATCTAAAACTGTGCAGAGCCATAAGGAAGAAAAGGAAACTGAGGAGATAGTATAGAACAAGAGTTCAGCCTTCTGGAGGGTACAATGCCACTTGCTCTAGCTCTCAGGAGAACAGAAAGAAAAGCTGGGCTGAGAAGGCTGAAGGTTTTGACGTCAATTGCTGCCGGATCCCATTTTCTTCGTAGGCAAGAGAAGAAACTGGCCTTACATGCTGGCATGGTGTAGCTTCAGTGCATGTTTGTTGATGTTTAAAGAGCCATAAGTTGCCTCTCGTAATTTTAAAACCTCCTGAGATGCAGCAAACTGCATCAGGTGTGTAAACACTTTCCAGGGAAAGGAAACCCTTCACTCCATTTTTATTTCTCATTTCTTCATTAATGCAGTCCTTTCACCCTGATCAAGTCCTAGTGTTTCATTTACAAATTTGTGGGTGAGGAGCACAAGGGATGTGCAGCCCACCTCTTCATCTCCATACATTATACCTCTCCATATACTTTTGTTTAGCTAGCTAGGGCCCTCACTGGGGACAGGAACTCCTTTCAGATACATTTCTTCTCTTGTCCCCATTCTCTTCCCCATGGTCCATCCTGTCACCATAAGATGATGCAACACCGCATCACCACTTGACTTCGAGACCCGTCACGACGACCACTAAAATTGGTGAGCTCCCCCGTGTATTTTGATCTACCTTAACCACCGGCTCTGCCGGAATGAGCAATGGGTTATAGGCTATGTTCTGCTACATGGTAGCAGTTTACACGCACTCATCAAGCTGGACTAGGGAGAAGAATGATTGACTTAGCACTGGGAAGAGGGAAGGGGATGGGGACATGTAGTGCAAGTTTCATAAAAATGGGAAAACAGTTAGATGTTTGGATTGCAGTTGACTTGATGCTGCTTTCATCACCATTCTGAGCTCCAACCTCTCTGGCTGTCTGTTAATTCAACAGATTACAGATGGTATTGCCCTAATCTTCAGAGGAACAGTGAAGTAACAGGCACT
Source organism: Eudromia elegans (assembly GCA_003342815.1). Lineage (NCBI taxonomy): Eukaryota > Metazoa > Chordata > Aves > Tinamiformes > Tinamidae > Eudromia > Eudromia elegans. The sequence continues at coordinate 663,108 of PTEX01000004.1, read as the reverse complement.
GCATTTGCACTGCATGAAGCAATTTAATTTTTAAGACAATCAGCTTACTGCAGCCTGGGATATGAGCAGGAGATGGAGATGCCCAGACAGAATGGGATTTCAGTGGCCATGAAACTAGGTGAATAGGCAGTTGTTAAAAGGATTTATTTTAAATAAATACGTTTTCTTATTTCACTTGTAACTCCACTCCTAACACATCTTGTGTGACCTTGAGTAACTTGCTTAACCTGCCTCCACTTCAGTTTCAGTGCCCGAGAAGGGATTCACAAGTAAGCACTGTGGGGTTAATCACCTGAAGCACTGTCTTTTCTTCACTGTTTCAAGAACTTTGCTCTTTCAGAGACATCACAAATGTCTGTGCTTGAAGTTTTCTGGTTTTAAATTTGTGACCCTTCGTAACACAAAATTTCAAGGCTGAAGATGATGCTTTAAGCTTCCTGCACAACCCATGTATCACCTATCCTTAGAATTTTTTTGATGTTTGCTGTCTTCAAGCCACCTTTTAACACCTTTACATTATTAAAAGTGACTTTACAAGTTAATCTCTTCCTTTGACCAGTTAGCAGAGAAGGTTTTCCTATGGACTAAAACTTGGAAGGTAGTGTGATCTGAATTGATAGTAGAAAAATAGCCACATATTAAAGCCTTATCTGTAGATTTAAAAGGGGTCCGAATGCGAAAGTGTGGATTCATATTTCTGAGTGAATCAAAGCATCTCCAAAGTTTTGATATGTGAGTGGATGTGAAAGTGCAGGATTCAGACTGATGTGTTTTTGCCTTCAGGCTAATCTTTGATATTAGTAAGTTTGGGGCAGGGTATTTGAATACTATATTTCTACTCTGAAGTCTTCCTAAATACCACCAAGAGTGAATCTGCTTCTTTGTTGTCAGTCCGTTCTGGCCAGGACTCAATGTAAGATGAAAAGCAAAGGAAATGTCTGGCAATAATGTTATTCACCCCCCCTTCACTAGGACGACAGTTAACGATCTTCAACACCCAGGCGCAAATAGCCATAGGAGGCAAGGACAGAGGGCGTCTCTTCCAAGGCCAGCTCTCCGGGCTCTATTACAATGGCTTGAAAGTGCTGAACATGGCAGCAGAGAACAACCCCAACATTAAAATCAATGGGAGCGTCCGGCTTGTTGGGGAAGTCCCATCCATTTTGGGAACGACACCCACGACCTCCATGCCACCAGAAATGTCTACCACCGTCATGGAAACCACGACCACTATGGCCACCACTACAACCCGAAAAAATCGCTCACCACCCAGCATCCAGGTAAGTCAGCTGATTTTTGTATTTCTGTCATTTCTTAGTGTCTGTTTTGCGGCTCACTGAAAAGCTCCCTGAGGCCAGGTTCTCTGAGTGAGGCTACGTGTCACTTCTGACATTAACTGTGTTATGTAGGGTGAATCACCATGGAATTTGTTGTCCTCTTATGCTGGTGAACAAATGGAACTGAAGACATAATTAGTACACAGTTGTGTAGTAACAAGACAGGTTTTGCGCTTGTTCTAGAGCCACCCTATTTAAGTAAGTAAAGTGTGAATCAATGTGAATGAGAACATGTTTTTAACCATGTTTCCACAGTTGAATATGTGGGGAAATATATTGCTAAGAGAGTGTAGAAGCCTAATGGGGGGTGAGTGTATAGTTAGTTATTGCGATATTATATAATACTGGGGATAAATGGGGAGAAAAGCAATAGGCCGTGACTTTCAGGGTGAGCCCTTTGTCTTTTACTGCCTTCCCTTAGATAATTTGGAAGGAGCCTTGTCAAGATTAGCTTCTTGCAAAGTGTAGGTTTTCCAATATACAGCTGTTGGAAAAACAGCTTTTATAAAAATAATTTCTGGGAAAAAAAAAGTGATTATGTAAATTATGTATGTTTTGGTTTAATTGTGCTGGTGGAGACTAAAACTACAGCGAAATATAGTGACTTTGGAACCACTTGTGTGGCAACCAGAATATGGACTTGATTAGAAATAAGTAGTTTAAATTGGCTTTTCTGATGTGTGCAGGGAAAGGAATACAATAAATAACCAATTTTGAGGTAAAAGCATCGGATCAGATTTTTAGAGTTATTCGTTTTATAAGTCTTTTGTGTTAACAACTGGAATGAGAGATCTGGTTTAAAAACTTTGTTTACATCAGAATCTCACAGTTAAAAATCAACATGCTGTCACTGATAGCTGTGTACGCTGGCTGAAACATGGGCAAATGATTATTAATCAGAGAGTGTGCCTTCATTGAACCCCTCTGAGAGAGGTATACTGTTGTCTAATTAAATCAGACATTTTAAATAATTCCACCTGCTTCCTCGGAACAATCTCTGCTGTTTGGGATGAATGAGCTTAATGAAATTAAAGACTTTGAAAACTGGAGCCATACAGTTGTATACCTGCTTTCTAACCACTTCAGAAAGTTTCAGCTGTTATGGGTTGTGATTGTGTTTATATGGTCGTTTTTATTTTTAGTCTAATCTCAGTCATTTAGGATCTGGCATCATGAAAATGTTCTTAACTATGTGGGAGATATCTCTTGCTGCAGTGGAATTATAACTATTTGTATTAGAAGTAATTAATCTCAAACCAAGGTTTAGCATTGCCCCAACACCTTTTGCATTTTACAAATCCAGGTGGGATTAATTGAGTTCTTAGCCTCAAACACCCAATGCATGACTTATAAAGTCGCAGGTAGATGATGGGAAATTACTCCAGGTTTGGTCACTGATTGTCTTAAATTGTGAAGGAATTATTCTTCCTCCTTCTCAGTGTCTAGCTAATTTTAGAGAAAATCTTGGTGTGTTTTCATCTATTAAAGACTAAAGTATGTGGTCCGTAATTACTGCCGTTCGCAGGAGATTTAGTACGATTTACAAGGGCAGCAGTGTAACAGAGTAGCACTCAGCCTTTGTGGGCTGGGAGAAGCTGGAAAATCACCCAGCCTTCCTTAAAGAGGAGCTCTTCAAGAAAGCTTCCTCTCTGAGCTCTGTTTCAGGTCACTGGGCCCGTAGAGACCACTGTGTGCTGAAAGAGCACTGAGGAGATTTAATAAAGTGTCAAAGTGCCTCTAAAAACGTGGTTAGTGCAGTGATTTCCTGGATACACATGCACCACAACAAATGGCCTCATCTCAGCTGATATTAAAGCAATAACTCTTTGACACTTCATGCTACCCACTGAAGGAACGATAAAAGTCAATATGTACCTCCTTTACAACTTTCTGCATTTCAGAATCTGGCCATATTCATGCTGTCATGACACAGGTGGCTCTTCTTTCTTCCTTACTCTTGCCAGAATTTGATTTTGTCAGCTTAAGTTGCGTTATTTGTCCGATGAATGTGAGAAGAAATTGTCCTCTTCCATTTGGGCACCACATCCAACTGTGGTTTTCAAATACCTGATGGTTATTTTATCTCTCTTGTCTTTGACATCACCATTGTCGAGCTTGGTTAAAATTTTAGATCTGAGAGGTGGAAAAATCTAATAGAACAGGTTTACTCTTTGGGAAACATAAAATATAGCTACCTAAGGCTATGTGCAGTACAAATACAGTCAGTTATTACCTTGTTCAGCTTTCTCTTCTCTTTTTCTCCTCAGAAATAAACAATTTTTCTTCACTTTGTAGGCCTTCACAGTCTAGTCTTTGCTCTCCACATCAGCATGATTCAAGCATTTTTTGACCGCTTGTTAAATCTGTTCATGACAATATTTTTTGTTTCTTTTTACTATCCAAAAGTTAATATCAGGTTATTTTTTTCTGATTTCTCTGACATGCTGCTTTAATCATGATGCATGCAAAAAAAATAGTCAATGATTAGACTGATATTCTTAAGCAGCTGTTTATTTAGCTGATTAACATCATCCTGTTATTTCTTTTCATATTCCCCATCTGTCTATATCTGTCTATGGTAACTTGTTTCATACTTATACTGCTATCTTCTTGAGATCCGAATGCACTCTTTATTTTACATATGTACAGTACTTAGCACAGAAGGGTTCTGGTTCATCATAGAAATATCAACCATGATACAAACACAAGTGAGCATCTAATGAATTACATTATAACAAACACCGGGATGGATAGCGAATTGCTATTCTTGTTAGCAGTATCTTTCCTATATTGTGTTACTTGTTTTCATATGTAAGTAATTAAAACTCCTTTTTAGAATGCATATGAAACTTCTGTAGAATTTCAAGTCTCTCAATGATAAAAAATGGGAATTTCTGTAGAATTTACGTGTCATTTGTCAGGAACTGGGGACTCACATGATAACTGCAAAGATGTCATCTGTTTCTAACACACACCGAGTTACCTCCTGCAGTCACTGAGCCTGAGTACTGCCACAACAGTTTAGAGCATTGCTAAACAGAAAAAAATGGAAAAATAAATTGCTTTAAAAATACACTGTGTATATGCACTTACTAGTGACATGGTTTTCCATTTGTCAGAGTCCACAAAACAGAATATTGTCTTGGACAAGCACCAAAAACAAAGCAAAGTGGCAGCAGAACATAACTGAAATATCATTGTGATAATTATATTAGCATTTAAAATGCTTATAACTTCATTATGTCTTAGAATTTATAATATCATTTCTGCAAGGCGGAGAAACTCAAGTCAATGGAGGACAGGCAAGATTTGAGCGAGAAACAGTTGATACCTGGCTATATGTTAAACAGTTAAATCTGTGTTGGGAGTGTACCTGTGATTCAGAGACCCTTCAAAGGGGCCTTGAAGAAACAGGGCAGGAGCTAACTCTTTTTCCTAACTGAAAATGAGAGCTAGAAAAGGAGTTTCATTGCTTGATTTTTTTTTTTCCCCCCTTTTTGGTGAGCTTGAAGCAGTGTTTTTGCTCTGCTGTCTCTGAACACAAATGCTGATTTGACTTTCTCAAGCCCGGTTTTGGTCTGGGTTCCAGCATAGGTCTGTACAAAAGTGACATGTGTTGTATTAAATTACTGTTGTCAACCTCTTGGCCCTGACCTTGCAGTCTTTCCTGTAGTAATAATATGCTCTCTGGGAATTCGCTTTGCCAAGTTACCCTACAAGGGCCACAAGAGCAAGCTGCTAACTCTTGCTTACAGTGAAACAGCATGCCGTGCAGACTGCTGTTAGGTAGGGGACACGAATGAGGCTGTCTCAGGTCAATATTCTGGCAGGGCTGCCATATTTCTAGCAGGGTTGTTCATATTTAGAAGTCCTTGTTTCAGTTGTTAAAGGTCCTAGAATCCCACGTGCCTGTATTGCCTGTTTTCAAATGCTGCTTCAATTTGTAGTGAAACAGTTGAAACATTTCCAGGTTTGGGAGACTTGTATGGAAATGTGTTTAAGTGGTTTTCCTTCTCCTGGCTTTTGCTTCTAAGCCAGCTGTTTATACACCCAGAATTTATTCAGTGAGTCGCTGCTCAGAGTTCATAGGGAGACTTTCTTTTTGTGCTCCGAGTTGGCATGCTCTGCCCAGCTTCCAGCTACAGTTATGCAGTTCTGTAATGATTCAGGTAACAATATCTTTGAAGTTAATTATCAAATAAAGCTAGTCTAGAAAGCCATGAACAGTGATACAGGTTTGTTCCATTCTAAACACCTTCAATTCAGTAGAGCTAAGCGATTACTTGAGGTGGTGCCTGGACCCAGAGCAAATCTGCTCATGCTAAAGCCTCCCCTGACCTAGGGCAGGCCCCCAATATGTCTGCCTCATGCTGAGGTCCCCAAATGGCAACGATGGGCAGTTTTCTGAGGAGAAGGGATCAGAACAGATTGGCTTCTGATCTCTTACACTATCTGAGATGAATCAGAAATGTGTACTCTGTTGTAGATCCAAACATTTCTTGATTTCTCAATTTCTTGATGCTTAGATGGGGATAATGACTCTTGCTGAACTGTCAAACTGTACCTTGGAGGCTAAAAGAATAAATTGCTTGTAGATGTTTTCTAGCAACATCTTGGCACCATTGAATGACAATATGTGATATATAATATGCTGAGTGTTCTCCAAAGACTAGAAGAAGGGATTTGCCCGTTATCTGTGTGGGCAGTCCATTGGTATGGCTCAGAATAAGACTGTCAACCTTTAACCATTAGGCTCTCCAGCTTTGTACAAACGTGTTTTAGATTGAGGCTCCAATAGTCTTGATTAATATCTTTCCATAATGTGCAGCTCCGGGCTGGATCTTTTCTGATCATCTATCTTACAAAGCAGAACAGCACAGAAGATTTGTCAGTCTAATTAGACTTTCAGTGTCTGCTAAGACAAATACAATTGTCTCACCCTTGGTTTTACCTAGGTACTTTCTTTTACACTCAGATAATAATTTGGGGGAGAGGGGGAAATTGGCCTTTAATTTACCTTTTGCCTCTTATAAGTCACTAGAGACGTTTTCATCCCAAGCCTGCAAAGCTCTAATAAAAAAAAGAACAAGAAAAAAGAGCTTTTCTTGAGTCTTTGCTTTAAAGACTGGCTTCACTTACTGGTTGGTTTGCTGAGAATTATGCATTCTGGCTTTCATCCCTCCTTTTCTGCTTCCTCCTTAAGCTGGTTTTTTTTTTGTTTGTTTTTGTTTTTAAGAGAACAGAGCTAAAAACAATATTTTCAAGTAGAGTCCTTTCTCCTGACCTCCATTCCTGTTGCGTGAAGTGGTGGTGTTGTTGCATAACTGCAGTCCACAAAATGGAGTTTCCTTGCTTGAGCTCGCATCTCTGTCAAGGAGATGTGATGATTAGTTGCTCACCTCGTTTGGGCAGAGAAGAAAGGCAGATAATGGGAGCAGGAATCCATATGTGGACCAGAAAAATTATACAGAAACTATTGTTCTATATAGATTACAGCATGTTTACTTCAGTGATCACAAATAACCTCTAAATACTTCACAAATGTACAGAAGTTGAAATAAAGGATTTGGGTATGGAATGTAGCACCTACATAGCTTAGAGTAGATGCATCTTATGATAATCTTCTGGGAGGAGAGTGAATAAAAATAGTCTCCAAGCTTTAACTGAATATCAAATGTGGGGAAGAAAATTACAGTTATGGGTGTTCTGACCAGGATACTCAGATTGTCATGTTCTAAAATATCTAAAATATCATTCTGTCTTTTCAAGACTTCATTCACTTTGTGCAGAAATTAGATGTTCTGCAATCCTGGAAGTGACATACAGAGCCATAATTTCAATAGTCATTCAAAAAGAGATTCTGATTTTAAAAGTGAGATTCAAAGTGATTTTACTTTATTTTTCCTAAGCTCTCCATCTTCCCAAATACTGACAAGTATTGATGTTGGAAGTCTTGTATCTCTGCTAAGCACAATTACACTAACACAGAACATTACAGTTGTAAAGCAGCTCATACATAGGCTGGTGTGTGCTGTCACTTGTTGCCATTATCACCAGGGCTATTTGAACACTTGATTGAACAACCATTGTCAGCTCCCAGGGGAGACTACTCGAGTGATTTAATGATTGAATGTGTGTGGCAAACCTGAGTTGCCACAGGTTGATGCAAAGGATCATTTCTTAATATACAGCTTACACTCAGTCTTTGGGATAGCCTGCTTTAATATAATAACATCAAGCAGTCACTTCAGTCACTTGCAAGTAGTTCCTGCTGGAATCCACATTTTCTTTATGTTTCTTCAAACTAACAGTGTACAGAAGACCTGAGTCAAAATGATTCATTCTGCAAGGCCTGAGCTTACCTTGTCTTTAATTTGCAGACCTGAGCAGTCATTTGGGACTGGCAGCAGGATATCTGCCAGTGCTTTTTCCCATATGTAGCTAATTCTCTGCTACTGTGAAGTTTGGAATGAATGGGCTGGCATTTGAAGAGGGAGCTGGTCTAGTCTTTCAGCACTTTCCTAGAATTTTTCTGATAAGATTTTTTTATCCCAAGCAAAAACTTTGAAATATTTTCTTGTTTTTAGCTGACCAAAAAAGCACTCTGCTTTCTGTAATAAAATGATAAGAATCTGTAATAACAGCTGCAGTAAACTGATACCAACCTTCTGCAGACAGGCAGGCATACATTTCCCAGAAAGTACCCTAAATGACATCAATATGCACTTTCTTTCCAGGCACAGTATCCGTCTGTATTTGGACACGTCATTTAGCCTGTCAGTGGAATCTGCTAGGTCATGTGGAAGATTCTTTTCAAAATCTCATTAATTTGGTACTCAGGAACTAAAGCTACTGTATATGACCACATATTTGATCACAAGCCAAATGAAAGGAGTGGAAAGATGTGTTATTCTAGGGTGTTCGTACAGTGACAGTATAAGATAAAGAGAACCAATACTGCAAAAACAGCTGTTTAGGAAAAAAAAAATGGAATCAATCAATGGTTATAGCTCAAATATAGTTGGGGGATTAGATTATGTTCCCTTACAGCACGACTGCTCTGCTTAGTATTTATATACTTCAGGGAACCGCCTAGAAGCTGTAAACATTGCCAGCAGACTTCCAGAGCATATATTTCCTTTTTTGTTTGTTTGTTTGTGTGTGTTGACAAGACTGGCTGAGAGGTGGGAATGCACCTCTTACCTTTCCTAGCTCATATTTGGATGAATGTGCAGAAAGTAGAAACACATCCTAGCTGTTGTGACAGACCCACTTTCTGAAATCACCTAATTAATGCCTAGGGTTTTCTGTAGAGTGCTGGCATTGTTAACTAGCAGAAACAGAAGGGTTTCTGCTGGTTTCTTTTTCATCTGTGGATTGGGTTGTCACTGATTTGCAAGATGAGTCTGTCACAGTAAAACTCTTAGAAGTAGTGATTAGTAAGGCAGGCTGTGCAGCCACCAATCCTTTCTCTTCACCCTTAGATGGCGTATGAATACATGGCATGTTGTTCATTTTGATTACAAAATCATTTAAAACAGAAAAAAAAAATCAAGACAAAGGGTTGAGGATGTGGATTCCAGCTCTCTTAGTATCGTATGGGATGCAGATGTTTCCCCAGGGCTTTCTGGTAATGTGTTTTTGGAGCAAATTTGGTCTCAGAGTTAGAGAGGCCCTTGATGGGGTGGTCTTCCCTCTAGACTGCGTTGGGAGCTTTGCACTGGTGCCATACTGCACATCTGTCTGTGTGACAGATCGCATGGGCTTCCAGGCATTGATCTGTGGAGAGTTATGTGGGTAAGGTAAGGAAAGCTTTCGGGCTTACCAACAGTTTGTTAGGAGGCATAAACCAGAGAGTAGAAAAAGGAAAAGGTAGGAATGACCCAACTGATAAATGTGCGAAAGGAGGAAGAACCAGGATGAATACTGAGCTGCAGACAAGTAAATAAGCTCCAGAGAATGAGAAGCATGAATTAACATGGTAAGAGAGGGGAAAGCAACAGCAGAATTTAAAGATGGAGAACAACCTGCCTGGAGATGGTAGAATGCTCTTTTAGCAGCTCTGTTTTGTATAAATAAAGGCTTGGAGAAGAGGTATCAACTCCTCTACCCCTGTGGCTTAGTAACCGTTTCCTGTGCCAGTTCTGAATCCCTGCTTTTACCTCGCTTCATCTTGCCTAGGGGAGAAGGGGAGCCAGTCTTGCCAAGCTAGCAGTGCCTCGTTTCTGCAGAACAGTTTCAGGGGGTGCTGAGGCACGGTGGAAGCAGTTCAAAGACAGGTTCATCTGGACTGTCATGAAAAGCTCCTCTCCTCCCTCCGACGGCTCTGTTGCAGGGGCTGTTTTGGAGTAGGAAAGCTCATTTTTAATGTGTGAAGTGTCAAGGTAGGTAAGGAAAAAAAGCCTACAATACACTGTCTAACATAAACATCTTGGCAGTACCTTCAGTGCCCAGGCTGTATGCAGAGACTTGAACAAATAGGTTGAATTTAACTCAGTCACAATACTCGTCTTTTTTTTTTCTTCCCTGAAGGATGACCTCCAATGAAAATATAAGGACATAAATGATTTTAATCTGCAGTAACAATGGAGAACCAGTCCTGACTCCAGCAGCATAAATATACAAAATGACAGATTATCCTGCTGCTCCTTCCCTGCTGCCTGAGCGTACACATACACACTCAGTAACACACCGCAAAATTCAAATTGGTCTTTATCGCCTATCTGTTGCCCCAGTGATTAATGCTGCTCTTGCTTGGAGACTAATCACATGACAGGAAATATGGAGGAAGGAGCAAGAAATATGTATTTTTTAGACTACCGTTATCAGTATTACTATTATTCCTCTAATATATTTTCCTCCTGCTAGAAGAGCTAAATGTACTGACACAGCAGGAAGCGCGAGAGGTGAGAGTGGATTTGATGGTAAGAAGAGGGATGGCGCAGGCCAAGGCAGATACAACATGGGAATTTTGCAGGAAGGAAATGGGCTGCTGAGATGCCTTGGGTTTGTGGCATTTTAGCCTATTTAGGATGTAGTGGACTGAATGTAGGCTCTAAACAAGGAGCCCAGTTCATTATTCAGCAGCTGTCGGCAAAATTGTTGCCTGTGTAGTTCTTTACTTTTCCTATAGCAAGATAAAAATGCAGTAGTTGTTGGCTGGCCTCACACAAAGGTTGCAGGCACTGCTCTAGTAGCAGGGGTAGAACTGTGAAATTTCCCCAAATTGCTGCAATGGAACATTGCATTTTTCACCCCATGGCTCTATGATCTTGTAGGTCCAGCTTGGTCTGACAGCTCTGTGCAGCATACAGCAGAAAGTTACATAGGAAGCTTCTCTTCTAAGCTGAGTAGAGATGAGTGTTAATTGCCTATAGTCCTCATCATTTTAAGAAAGTAGATTTAATACAGAATGGGAAAAAAGTGTGCCTATGGTGGCCCTAGGTGTGCTTTTTGCTCTGCTACGGCAGAGCTTTACTGTATGCTTTCTCTAAGCTTATAACATATAATAAGCTAAACTTATTTTTTTTTTCCCTTTGAGACAAGAAGTGCAGAAAGGAGAGACTGTAATGTAAGGAACAGTCCTGTTTGGCACTAAGGATCACATTGCCTCTCTGTTTCTTCACTGTGTCTCCTATAACAAGTGTGACCACTCAATCTTCTACATACATTCATGCTGTGATAAGGTGGTGATGGACACCAAAGAAGAAATTAGAAATAGAATGAGGAGTGACTTAATGTCTACACTGTAGTAGCACATTTTTGTAGGATTAGTTTCCCCTGTGCGTTCTGTCTTATTACTCTGCAGCGTGTGTACTGGCATAATACCCACTGCCTTCACAGGGTAGGCTCAAGACTTGCCAATATGTTTAGAGACCCAGTCTTAAGCACAATCATTTTAGCTCCCTGCTGATTGCATTTAGGCAGCAGTTAATCCACTTGTTCTCTGCTACAGCAGTGCTCTGTATTTGTATTACCACTTACATTAACATGTGGGTCTCTATCAGCTAGGATTGTTCCGTTGTTACAGACATAACCTCATTAGAGATATTTATAGAAAAACAAACTAAAACTGATTCTGTACACCTGGTACATTCAACTCCTCCTGTGTATGCCTCACCTAAGCTGTAATTTTACTGCCCAATGCATTGCTATTTGCTCTACTGCACTTTGGACCTTAGTTGTATAAGCAAGTGAAGTTTTCTTAGGCTGGTGAGCAATGGTTGTACAGGTGGCCACTGCTACCACCTGTTTGTCTCATCTTGGCATTTAGGAAATCTGTAGGAATTAAATTCAGAATGTTGATATACTGGGACAAGTCAGACAATACTGCCTGCTCGAGTCCCAGAAGGTAGTATTCAGCTTTAACAGTGCCAGAAAGATCTATGCAACAGAGCATACGGGCTCCTTCCAGAGCCAGGAGGGCAGCTGGACCCACTCGGTAGCAAAAACTGCATGCAGGTGTTGAGATTCAGGTGGGATTTCGAGCAGCCAGACATAAATAAGGGTGCCAGGGTGGAAAACATAGAGAAGAGTGGAGTTTGTGTGCTGGGCTTAGAGTCAACAGCTGCAGAGGGAGCCTCTCTAGAGGAAGAGGAGAATGACTTCTTCCCTTGACTCATATTTAGCTCTTTGCAAGGCATCGCTGCCTGGCCTGAACATGGATAATCCTTTGGTTACTCAGATGGCTGATCATGTGTGGTCTTTTTGTTTATGGAATCAAGCTCAGAAGAGAAATTTTTGGCTGCAACATTTATTGCCCTGGGCTGGAACTGTTGTGCAAAGGCTTGCTGTCTCCCTGGATGCCTCTTAGCTGATGTCCCATGCTTGTAAGTGGTTTGTTTTGTCCTTTCTTGACTAAAGCCGTGGAAATAGTGCTAGCTACTGCTTCATGACTCCTGGGAGGAGTCAGAGGTTGAGTTGGCAGAAATCAGAAAGGAGGGAAAATGTGGGTGGCTGAGGACCACAAGGGCCATAATCTGCTGCATTTGCTTTTGCCTTAGGAGATGCTGGAGTATCTGGAGTGAAGCTACAACCCTCTATTTGTGCTTTGGTCTTCTTGTGACTTTTTTTTTTTTGCATAGAACTGAATAGCTCCCTGGAGCTATTCAGGTGCTGAATCTGAAGCTGCCTTTCACTTCCATGAGAATAGATTTTGTGGTAGATCTTAGCAAGCTCTTCTGCCGTTGACTCTTGGCAAGGATTTATTGTCTCCTCCTTACTATTGCAGTAGTGGAGATGGGGCATCGAAGGCTGCCAGAGGATTAGAAAGTTTAATGATATTAAGTCTTCTGTTTGGGAGGGAAAGAATAGGGTGAAGGGAGGGCAATGTCATCTTCTTCCCTGAGCGACTTGAAATGAAACAAACTGGAGGTTGTAAATAACAGTTCAAACACCAAGGATCATTTTAAAGGCAGACAGGGGTAATGGCACAGACTGGCTGTGTCTCTGCTTCTGTCAGGCTTGGTCACTTTGAATTTACTGACTATTTTTCTTCTATTCAAACCCCATTTAATGACAGCAGTAGCTGAAGGTCAAGTTTCTTTTTTATTTTATTTTTTTTTAAAAAAAAAAACTTTTCCTCTTAGCTGCCATTGCCTTGCTTTGTTGTCCTTCTCAAGTTGAGACCTCTTTTGGGTGGTAATGGAAGGTGACTGTTGTTAGGCAGTGTCATAAGCCATTTCTTTCAATGGGTCATTACAGAGAAGTCAAGAAGAATGATTAATATTAATCCTTTCCATCCAGAAAGCTGCATTTGTGATATCTGTCATGTGTGTTGTTTTGCATCTAAGATCTGTTAAACTCAGGAATCCTTCTATCTGCAGTGATCTCCAGATGCAGACTGAGGCCCTAAGAAGAAACAGTGAATTATCAATTTGAAGAGGTTGTGTTTTTCCTAGAAATCAGAAGCTTGCTCATTAATTATGTCTTTCTTAGCCAGAAATCGCTTCCTTCTATCACTGTGCTTTGATTTATATGGTAAAGTCTTTTGAATTTGCAGTTGTGTGGAGTTCTACAACCTTGGGCAAGTTCATCAGTGGAGGGCTAGGACTGAGTTCAGAGATCAACCCAGACCTATTCCATTCCTCTTTCCTCCCACTTTCCAAGACCTTCAAGAACAGAAGTAGTTGTTAGAAGGATCATAGCAAGAAGTGAAAATAATTGAAGAAAAAGCATTTAGAGGCAATTAAGATTGGAAGTTCACATAAATCTGCAAGCAATCTGGAAAAGAGATATGGATTGCCCTATAACTTGGTGTACTATCTGTTGTGGAACTGTTTTGTTTTGTTTTCTTGTTTGTTTGTTTCTGATTCATCACTTGTAGTGATTGTTGATCTCAAAGGATCAAGTTGTAGTAAACAGAAATGGCACCTGGAACTTTAATGCAATTTTCCTGATTCTCATGTACACAGAGCAGTGAAATTTGGGTTGTGGCCCATGTGGCAGCGTCTGTGAAGCCAGTTTTAATTTGATTGACCTCCTCTGGCATTAGACTATATGCAGGAGTTCAGTCATTTCTGGTGCTGGATGTAGAGTTTGCTTTCCTAGTTATTTGTAATTTGAGGATGCTCATAGTCCAGTTGATGCCTTTGACATGATGCCTGGTAGATGGAGTTGTCTAAAACAAATCAGTTAAACTCACAGGACATAGGATAATTCTTCATCCTGTAAAAGGAAAATGGGTGATTTCTGATCCCCTTGACTGAAGGCTTCAGTCTCTGGTAGGCCAAGTAATCTACCTGCACAATGTAGTTTCCTACATTGCATTTTATACTGTAGTGCCAAATGGAGATGCATATGCAGGGCATTCAGTGGGAGACAGTACTTGCTGCAGCAGAATATAGTTTTTTTTTTTTTTCCCTAGCACAGCAAAGCGCTGCATATATGTACTAACTAAATGAAAATAGGTGTTAGCAAAGCTTATTTCCAAACCACTTCACAAACTGTCTAAGGTTAGTGTTTGTTTTTTTTTTTTTCCTTTTCCACTGCAGATACCAAACTAGCTATGGGATATACCTTTCTGTTGTTTAACAGTAATGATTAAAGCAGCTGTGAGTGGGGATGTCAGCTGAAGGCAGTTTTGCAATATGGCTGAGAAGCTGAAAGCAAAAGCATAGAGGCAGGATGTTAATTAACCAATTGACATTGTGTCAGGACACCAAGCCTAAACCTTACATTTAAAAAAAAAAATCATTAAATGGTCAGGTAATTTCTAATAAGAACCTTGTCTCACCTCAACAAAGTCTTCTTCTGACATATGCTAATGCACTCAATTTTGCACCTTTTTTGTCTGATTTTCATGGCAGTACTCGTGTAAGCGTACTTTGCTAATCTGTGTAAGCAAATGTCTTATGCAAAGACAATTATTAATTCTCTTGTGGGATTTTTTTGTTTGCTTTCCTTCCTGCCAAGGAAAGAAGGGTAGGCCTGAAAAACAGTGTATCAGTGTCCAAATGAGGCTTAAATGAACTCGCTGTGGGCAGCGGCAACAGGATTCTCCATATCGTTTAGCCAAACTACCTGAGCAAATCTTCCCAGCTTCTCAACAGCAGGGCAACTCGCAGGTGACTCCTTGGTTCTCAGGGGACCCCTTATTAACACGATTTTATTGCTGCCTGGTTATATGGCTCGTGGTTTCAGAGGCAGCTGGGGCTCGGTGCTGGCTTGAGCGTTCAGACAGTGCAAGCAGCCAGCTCTGGCAGCAACAGCAAAGCTTTAACATTAGGGGCTCTCAACGATTTGCCATGGTGGTTCTTGCAGCACGGAAGGTCATTGCTCACACGTCTCTGCCCGCTCCTCTCTCTGGCCTCTGGCAGAGGTGGCAGGACACGCGCTTCTGCTTGAGCTGCTCCGGGTCACAGCCCGTGCTGCAGCGCCAGCCCCTTCCCATGAGCAGGTTGCAGCCTACGCTGGCCCCTGAAACGGAGCAGCAGAGGAGTGGACGTTTTCTTCTGCGTTGCCCTTGCTGCAGGGGCAGTAACCTCTGGCTGATGGGCGAGACAGACAGCTGGGGGAGGCTAACATCTTAAACCACTGTAGCAAGAGTCAAAAAGGATGTCTGTCAGAGATTCTCGCTATAAACAAGGTTATTCTTTAACCTGGCAAGGCTTTTCAGTGCCCTTGCAATGCTCCTACTGAAGTTTCCTACATTGCATTACATACTGTAGTGCCAAATGGAGATGCATATCCAGGGCATTCAGTGGGAGACAGTACTTGCTGCAGCAGAATATTCTTTTTCCCCCTACATGTATGCACCAACTTAAGTTGTTCTTGGAACTGCTGTTTCTCCAGTGACAGCCCTGCCTATTTTCAGTTCTTCTTGAATCAGAAAAAAACCCTTTTATTTAGGGTATTATCTAAAATACTCTTTAGGTTTGGCCTCTTGTACTGATACTTTGAACCCTTTGTTCATGTCCTGTGAGAATGGCTTATTCATTACTCTTTCTGTATCTGGGCAACATTTTACAGTTTCTGAAGGATATCCCCCCTTGCCTGCCCTGCCCTTTGCCTGCCACCCCTCAAAAAAGGAAAGACAAGAGAGTTGCAATTATTTCCCTGCCCAGGAGTGTGAGGTTTCTTATTAAAATACTCCTTGAGTGATGCACCTGCATGGTGCTCTCAGTAAAGCTGAGGTGCTTGCTCTGCTGTTCAAGACTTCTGTAAAAAAGATGAGCTTGCATGTGCCTTCTGGTCTTTACTGTGTTGTCTTTATCTGCAGACCCGGAAAACAAATCAAAGCAATTCTCAATGTGCCAAACTTTGGAATTTTTTTTTTTGTCTTTTAAATTAAAAATACCTTCTGTGGTGCGCTGCTCTTCTGGATGACCTTTGCTGTGCCTTCTGAGGCTGCTCTGCTGCGGAGTGTTTATGTGCTGTCGGCGGCAGCTGTCTCCCCCCAAGAGTTCACAGGAACGTCGTTAGGCTGCCAGGGCTCTGCTTTAACCTCTTCCATCTCAGTTTGCATCTTTCTCCGTCCTCCGCAGCTTCCCTTGCTGTTACCTCGGTTGTCGCACGCTTTCTCCTTTCTTATGCAGGTCTCCTAGCATCCTTAGCTTCCCACACACACACCCCCCTCTCTGCATTTCCAGTTCCCGTTTGTTACAGACTCGTTTGAGTACAAAATGTAACTTTTGATACAAAATCCCTACCATGGATCTGCTTCTTGCAGTCTCCCAGGTGCCGGGAGTCTGTAGCATCCCTGTGCCCTCTGAACCTTAACGTGTCCTTCCCATTTCCAGCAGCCTGGCTGAGTGTGGGGATGAGGAAGCTCTTCCCTCCCTGTGAGTAGAGAGGAGGAATCTCCCTGTCAGGTCTATTAATAATCTGACTGACCGGTTTGACAAGAAATAGCTGAGACCACGCAGTGGGCAGAAGGTTTCGGAGAGCACTGTTACCTGCCTGGTGCATCTCCTCACAGCTCCTCTAGGTTTATGCTGTTTTTCTTTTGGACTCTGTCCCTGACTGTTCCCAGTGCATGAGGACTGACTGTCTTTATAATGCTATCCTGGCTAATGTCGCTGCAAACACTGTTCCTGGAAAACATCCTGGGAGAATAAGATGTTATTACTCAGCCATGGTGACGTAGAAGCACATTACACATAATATAAGATACTGACACTTATTTGCGTAGAATTGGAGTGCAAACCCTTGCACATCCTATGCTCATTCATACCTGTGTTATTTGGTGTTTTCTATAATCAGATCTTCCTCCATTCACTTTCACCCTCCTTAACCCACCGACCGGGATTTCTTTTCTCACGCTGAAGAGGCATCCTTGACGAGTGTCAGCCTAGAACTCCGCGGGTCCTGGGGAAGCTGGTTAGGTCACACTTCGTTAGACTCCTGCCTCCGTGTAATGCCATCTCTCGCCTGGGACAGGCGAGCTTTAAAGATAAGTCACATGTAACTTCCCTGTAGTTGCAGTGGTGACTGCAGAAAGATGAAGACTTAACTATCTAAAAATTAAAATAGGCTGACTGTTCCTTCAAGGCAAAGTTGAACAAAACTGATATTAGATATTTTGCTTTTGTTCTTATATTCAATAATTCAATGACAGTGAATGGAGATATGAGCTTCTAATCTGGTTATTTTATGCAAGCCTTCTATTGACCTTTTATTTTTCTGCTCTGACCTTTGTGAGAAAGCGTGAAGCTCCAGATCTAGTTTGTAATTATCTTTTACTGCTATATGACAGTTTATGAATTACCCTTTATATGCTTCCTGGTGCGGCCCAAGGGCTTCTCTCGTTTTGGTCTCGAATGTCTTGTCAGCCCACCAGGAATTTTTTGATTGCTGCAGAAATGGATGCCTAGGATCATATGGGATTACAGGAATTTTGAACATCCCCTTCCTTGCCTGCCCCTTGCCACTGAGGGCTCGCTTTCTGCTGTTGGAGGCAGGCTGCAATCTGAAGCTTCTGAATTTATGTTGGGTTGCTGATACTCAAAGGCTTTTATGAAACGGCTTTTTTTGTTTGTTTGTTTGTTTTGGTTTTTTTTTTTTGAGAAGGGATTGTTGGGGTGAGGATGCTTGAGATCCTTCTTACCATTAGACAAAGAAAGAAGGAAGAAACAAGAGATGCAAGGTCTTTTTTAATAACTTGAAAGGTTAGTCATAAAACAGAAGTATAATAGTAAGACATAACTGTTAGTTGTGTTTAAGAATACAGATATTTCTAAGCTCGTTCAGGATCTTGACTGCAACTAGCTGCCTCTGAGCACTAGCACAGAGGCTGTCCTTCCTCTGGGCATTTTTGTCATTGCCTCTGTGTGGCCTGAAACTTCTTTTGTGCCAGCCTGCATTCTCTAACAGCTGCACCCCTTCCTGGGGGCTTTTCTGAAACTATAGTCTTATTTACTTGACATATTCTGTATTGGTTATGTGGGCATTGCTTGGACTTCAAGCTAGCTGAAGTGCTTGCCAGGCTGTGCATTGTGCAACAAGATGCGTTCTCTGCAGTGGAGATGACAAATGCCCCTTAGAATGCAGTTTTCAGACTTGCATGTTATACCAAAAGTAAAGGTTCTTCATTTAGTACCTACTGTTTTATTTCTTTACATAATGTTTGTCAGCTTTGGGGATCATGCTGTGATACCTCTCAGTGCTGACCTGGATTTCTATTATGGCTAATCTAGGGATGTGCAAAGTGCGAGACTCGTCTTGCTGAACTCTAGCAGGAGAAAAGGTGGCCAGATAGTCATAGCTTGTGCTTTTAATCCCCTTTGTGGATGGAAAAGAGATGGGTGTCACTAGAGGGAGATCATTGCATCCTATAAAGATCTAGGTTAGGAGGAATAAACTACCCCCTGGAGATCCTTCTGACTGTAGAATGAACCTGGAAAACAAAGCTAAGAGTAGACAATGTCTGGATGGATACATTTCAGTGGAACATATCTCTCTCTATAAAAATCCATTCCTCTTTTTCTTCCTTCTTGCTTTTACCTTTTCTTTAGATGATTATCCCTCTTACTTTTCTTGTTTCCTGTTTGCAAGAGTAAAGTTGGAGGATATTGGAAATAGTCAGGAAAAAGAAGTTTGACTACTGCAGCTGAAGTCTCTTGCTATTACCTACATCATTCATTATAATTTCTGTGATATTATGTTGTTCCTGGAATTAGTTCTTTTAGCATAATATTGTCAAAAGTGCTTTAACGTCTGTATGCTTATTTCCTCTTTACATAATATGACATTGATGAATTTTAGGAATTGGTTTTGTTCTTTTTGTTTGTTTTTTGCTTTAGCTCTCTTCCTTTGGAAAGTATTTTCTGATATGCGGATGTAAAACACTGTCTATCTTACCATGGTATTTCTAGTGGATCATTTCTTCTGAAGTCTAAAGGATCCAACCCGCAGCTGACACCGCTGTGTGGAAACACTGGCAGTGTCACGTTCGGGCCAGATACCTTTTTGGGGGAAGAATCTTTCTGAACACAAGAAACCCAGTAGGACAGTCAGGAGTAATTAGTTCTTTTTTGAAACCTGTAGAAGTGATTGCTGTCCTTGACAGGATTGCAAATTAAATACATGCTGGGTTAGCTCATGAGCCTGGTCGTATGACAAGATGGGTGCTGTCTTCCCTTGGTCTGGTACTGCAGGGATAAGTGAAAATGCCCATGCAGCTCAGCACTTGCTGCTGCTGCTGAGACTGAAGCTAACCACAGCAGATGACAAGCTGTTCTATTCTGAGCTGTGTAAAAATAACTTCCATTTTCTGTTCTGGGGACTGACTTCTAGTCTTGTTCAATACTGGACTTCCAGAGCCTTGCATAAATGGCTCAACTCCTTAGGATTTCTGGGGAAAGCTTCCTCTTGTGGCTAGAGGCAAGCAAGGGGCACACCAGAGGTGTTTGATAACAACTGGGTGCATCTCCAGTGTGTGCATGTTGTCTTAAGGGGAATTATTCCAGCACAGGGAACTTGGATAACTTCCCTGTGGCTGGAGGCACAGAAAGAGCAAGAGTCTGAAATTAGTGACCGGTCTCAGACTTGGGCTTTTTAGTGCAGGTGTCCCCTGGGGATCTGTGAAAAAGCTGTGTATGGCTGTACCCCTCCCTTCTGCACCTTTACAGATGGGGGTAAAAGGATGAAGTGTGACTTTCTGCATTGAGTCATCAGATTGGTTTAACAAGAAGCAGAAAAATAGAGGAAGGAGGATCCTGAGCTGTAGGCTAGAAATAACCGCAACCAAGTAGAGATTTTGACCACTTAGGCAATCAAACAAAACATGATACTGTTCCTATTAGACCCTTCTTAGAGGTTTTTTCACTGAAGTTGTGAATTTTTTTCCTACCTAATATACTAAGAGCTTTCTGATTTGTCAGGCAATTATATCACATAATTGTAAGGGTAATAATATACGTCTGTGTCCGAGTGAGCGCTTGTGCCTATTTGTTCTTGGTGCACATTTGTACAGTTTGGCACCTCCTCTTTGGGCTGTGCCAGACTGGAATTGTTGATAGCTCTGCCGCACCAGCAGGAGGTCCTGAGGTAACCAGTGGTTACCCACAGCTGCCAAATGCTGCTGTTAGCTGTGTGAACTCTGTCAAAACCAAGTGTAGGTGTAGGAAGAGTGGCTGTGGGGGGTCTTGAAAATCAAGTGTGAGCTATATTGCTAATTAATATTAGTTTGGATTAAAATGTCTTTCAAACTTTTAATGGGCAAGGAAGAATTTTCACTGTTAATCTAATTTCTTTAACATTTCATTTGTATATGACAATGACTTTCTGTCATTCTGTAGTGAGTTCCAGTTACCTCTTATCAGCCTTTGCCTGCTCTTGTGTCTCGTATCTGCACCATGCAAGGATTATAGCTTTTCTTAAATTAATACTTGCAGTACAGTTTAATGCATGGATAATTAGTTTGTGTCCTAGCATCTGTAAAACCTATAAAGCCTAGGTTTCACATACAGGCTGAAAGAAAGTTCTGCTGTAGCATTGCAGACCTAAATCTCCAACTAGTTTTGTCATCTGCTGACAGCACTGCTCTCAAGATAGTTTTGCCTCTTGCTTTCGTAATTTTTGCTGAATATTTAAGAAACCCTGAGGCTGGAATGTTGTCTTTCCTCTCCGTATTGAGCAGCGTGTCTCAGAAACCCTGTCCCCGGCCAGAAAGAGCTTAAAGGTGAATCAGAGTTTGAGCATCACAGCAGCTTCCAAT
Source organism: Eudromia elegans (assembly GCA_003342815.1). Classification (NCBI taxonomy): domain Eukaryota; kingdom Metazoa; phylum Chordata; class Aves; order Tinamiformes; family Tinamidae; genus Eudromia; species Eudromia elegans. The sequence continues at coordinate 642,114 of PTEX01000004.1, read as the reverse complement.
ACTTCCTTGGTTATTATTAGATGACGAGCTTCTGCGTTGCTTGCCTGTCTAAGCAGTAGTGATGTTAGGTTCGCTGAGATGGGAGGACTATCTGAAAATAAAAGATAATTCATTTTGCTGTTATATAGGGTTTTCTTAACTTATCAAATGCTTTACCTGCTTTTGAAAGGAGTCTTAAGTCATGCGAGTAAGAAGGAGTTTTACTGCCTGCAGACTTCTGCATGCATCAAATATAAATCATTAGTGACTAAGTCATCATCATTTGTAAGATTTCCGTGGCCCGTCTGAAATAACTGGGTGGGTATTGCAGTTCTGTAATGTATAGCTGGTGTGCTGGCTTGGCTCTAACAGCTTTGCTGCTTCATCTGTAGAAGCCTTTGAGAATCTTACCACAGCCTGCAGCTAGTTCAGGTGGGAAATGGTGGTGGGGCAAGAAGGTGAAAACTGCTACTAATATTGACCTGTAACTTGGTAAACAGGCACTTCATTTGTCAAGAGTGGCACTGAAGTGCCTTCGACCTTCACTGGAATTTCCTTCTCCAAATTGTGTAAAGCACTAAGCACGCTTTCCAAGCCACCTCTGCCTTTCAGGGTCATTTTGTCCCATGCTGAGCATGTTGCCTTTTCTGCAGCAAACCTCCCTGAGGTTGGGACTCTAGAGGAGATCTATCGTCTTCTCTTCACTGAGTCTCTTCCTGCAGGAAGAGAATTACTTCAGAAGCTAAAGTCTGGCGGCTTGTGTAACTCACAGGGCTTATTCAGAAGTGTTGATAGGATTTCATAATCTAGAAAATGGAAGTAGATTGTGTGCCTGTGGGGCAAACAAAAGTATGTCATTCGTAATGCTTACTATCTAGCCAGGGTGCCATGTTCCATTATATGCATTAATTTGACATTGGTACTACTGCTACAGCAGATTTTGTAACCTTACTGGAATGAGTTGGGCAGCTCCAGGATCCTGACCTTTCCTTGTTGACTAGGTGGTCAGTGATTCTTGCCAGCAAGAGTCGGAAACCTGCAAGTTGAAAGTGGAGCAGCTGGGAAACTGATGGTTATTTTTTAACACCATTGCAATTATGAATATCCCAGAGCACCCTTATCTTGGAAAAAGAGTCATAACTCTGGAAAGAGGTTTTTTCGTGGCTAGATGAGTTGCTTCTCAGGTGTTAAACAAGGAAGAGTTCTGCAGGAGCCCTTAGTGCTGTCCTGTCTGCAGAGGTGCTTGCCACCAGACCAAGCCAGGAGCAAAGATGATCCAGTAGCATGAAGTGAAGCTTCAGGAGGCTTATTCAGTGATGCTCTGCCACTACCTATTGCCTGGCACTTTCAGCAAGGACCAATGTATGATGACTACATAAGCCTCTCGAAGCTGTGCTGCACTGGGGCTTGAAGAGACGATCACATTAGCCTAGAAATGGCATAAATGTATGGAAGCACTGCCACAACAATATTTTTTTTTTTTAAAGATGAAACAGCACAAATATCCCTAGGTAATCAAATACAATAAAAATATTGACTGTCTTGGCCTCTGAAGCTAACAAATTTTGTTGCAATTGGTCACACTTTTTCTCTCCCACAGTCTCTCTTCCTTTACCCCTGTTAAATTAAATTCATTGGTAGTGCAAAGATTCTTCCTTTCTTCCTTTACAACTCTGAGAATAGGAAGTTACTCCACAGGAATTGTTTTCTTATCTGTTTTGAGGAGATAAAGCAACATTACATTTTATGTGTATGAGCTATTTAATCATTAATGAAAAGAATGTTAGTAGAAAAATGCTATGTACTGATTGCTGTCTTGTATGTTAAGCTAAAGAGTATAGCTGTGTCATGGACAGTAGTAATCTTTTAGCTTATTTGGGCTACTTTGTTGAAAAGTAGTGTGATTCATCCTTGAATCCTCTACCAAAATGGCTATGACTAGATGGAGAGTGTTCAAACATGGAAAATCATCTTCAGAGCCCTACTAATTCATTGCTTACAGTATGCAGAGGTTTGTTCCTTTAAAAAAAAAAAAAAAACTTAGCTGAGCTTTAGAATATGATACAGTAATAATCATATATCTGCAAACTCATGTGTGTTAATACTGTAGCGAAAATGTCCATCATTTTATCCCGAATGATCCCACCCAGTAAGCACTATAGATACTAGTGGGTTGATCCTGCAAATACCATTTCCTCTGTTTCCACAGGGAGAAATATGGCTGGAATGGAATGTTTGGAATGTTCCCCTTCCATAGTACTTTCTCCTGACATTAGACGTACAATTCAGGAGAAAGAGGGAAGTCTGGTAGGATAGACTTATGACCTGCTGATAGGAGGATGTTTGTTTGTAATAAGAAATTTTTGGTCTTTGGCACTGCTAAAATTTGCAGCCTGTTTCAAATAAAGATTATACAAAGAGTTAAACTTTTAGTGCTGGCTGTGGTGTTTTGAAAGCTTTAAGAGTTGAAGAGAACATGCTGTCAAATGTGCAGTTAATACAGGCTCTTCGTGTATTTTTTCTGTGTGGCTCTTTGTGTGGTTCTACACAGGAGAGGGGCATTAATGATTTTTCCATCAAATGGTCATTTTGCTGTTGACTTGCCGTTGCCTGTCAGAAGGCTTTGGCTCAGGGCTTCTGCTGCACTGCAAAGTGATGACTCGCTGACTAGGGAGGGAGAGAGGCTTGCCTTCCTGTGCTCTGCAGAGCAGAGCGTGGACATGTAGGTTGGTGTCAGTATATGCAGTACTCCCAGCTCTGTGACACTGAGGATAACTCAGCAGCGTTCCAGGATCTGCGTGCCACTTCTCATTGGCATATGAAAGGTGAATCGATGAGGATGATGAAGGGATGTTTCAAAACTGTAGTGCTTAATAATACTACAGGAAAGCACTTGGTTTTTGCAGCATAGTGGTACAAGATTTTTCTAGTATATTTTCTTGCATTCGTTGTCTTATAAGATGCAGGGCAATGATAATAAACAGTGATAATGTAGGTTTATTTGCTCATCACTAGACGTGAGTACAGATGCTCTGAACAAGATTTTCTGTTCTGGTACAATAAGGAACTGAGGAGACTAGAGAAACTAATAATCTCTCCAGATATACAAAGGGATAGATTATTATAACTGGGGATGGACTGGTGTTCTAATCAGCTTTGGCAAATGATGTATTATCAATAGATTTGTTTTTGAGCTGCAAAAGAAAGGAGGAAGCTGCCTGATAAAGTGACAGGAATATCAGTTACCAACTTGTCTCTTTTGAATGGACAAACAATTTTCTGTATTTTTCTGTATAGCAGCTCTTACATTGTACCTTGTCACAGCTTCAAATTTTTGTATCTAACACCCTATACATTTCACTTGGAGCAAGCTAAGAACAGAGGACTAGTGTTCTCTTAGCATGCATGTCCCCACTTGCCTCTAAGTATTGAAGTCTGCCTTGGACTGCGGCCAGAATAGATGCCTCAGGGCTGCACAGCTTTGAAGCACACAAACCAGAGAAGTCATGTATGAAAATCAAAGCGTATCAGTCCTGTATCCAATAAAGAAAAACAACCAAAATGAGGAATGCAACATTTCCACACAAAGGAAGTCAGATGTCAATTGGTCTTCACAAGTAAATAGCTCCTTTGTGTACATATACATGCACAAAATGAATATACACATGTATATGTATGTATGCTGTAACATATACAACTGGAAATCAGATTATCTGGATCTTACTTAGAGATCAGAGCAGTCACTGTCCTGCATTATGATGTTGAGTTCATCACTGGAACTCTCTAAACTCTGACTTAATTTTCCATTCCTAAATTGTAAAGATGCATCGTGCCTACATTACTCCGTTCAATTAATGCTATAGAATATCTTGAGATTCCTGAGTGAAAAATAAGTGCATAGGGGTCTAGTTTTGTACCTCTAACCTTCCAGAGTTTGCTTTCAGGTCAGAGTCATAGGGACAAACTTCATTCAGAAACTTCAGGAAAAACAATTTTTTTTCAAGGTATCCTTCTGCTGGATTGAAACTGTTTACTCCATTGAGGAAAGTGATAAAAATGCCCTCGCTAAGAGCTGCAGTTGTTCTGCTCAAATAGGCAAGCAAGAGGCAAGAAAATGGGTCAAAACTGTAAGTGGTGACCATCTGCTGAGATCCTTTCCATGAATTCATAGGAAATTGCTTCAGCTGTTTTGACAGCATGCCTGAAAGGATCAAAAATGCCCATTTGATAGAGACATCAGGAGCAGCAGAAGAGAACAATGCTTCTAGGCCCTTAAGTTATCTGAAACAGGAAGTATGTTTTTCTCAGTTTTGTTGATAACAAACCTTTTCAACCAGGCTCCTAAAATTATATGCCTCTGACACACTTTTGAGATAGGTGTGCATCCTCCTTCCAGAGATAGGAAAGCAAATGTGGAAGGCTGAAGGGTTTTTTTTGTTGTTGTTTTGCTTTTTTGTTTTCTGTTATTTTGCCTAAGGCTTGTACAGTAGATCAGTGCCATGCCAGAGGTAGAATGCAGAGTATCTCACTGTTCGCTTACTGCAACTAGATGCTGTTAGTTGCATTACACAGATGATGCTAGTGATCCGTCTCTGATGGATGCGCTTATTTCAGTTATTGCTCACAGCTTAAAATGGAGAGGGAAAGAGGTATTTTAACTAGCAGGGTGCAGCCTTTTTTCCTTCAGTGTTGTGACCTATGACATTGTGTCACTTGCACAAAAGCAGTTCTCCTATCTTCAGCATTTTTCTTGCAACTATTTTCTTGAGAGTTTTTTTCTTTTAAGCTAGAATTGCAGACAAAGAGGGTGGAAAGAAGCTCATAAGGCCATCTGCTTGATCCAGACAGATGTTTTGTCTAATCAGTTCTTACAAAACAAACAAACAAATTCCTAAAAATAAATATTCTACAATTTCCATAAAAAAGTCTTTCTAATGTTTTATTTATCTTTGCCTTCAGGTTAGGAAATTTCTCCTAGTATCTAAAATCTCCATTCCTGCAGATTAAGCTCATCCTTTTGTCTTGTTCACTATGCATGTGGTGCTCTTTGCTGTGTGCTTTTATGTGTTTTAATTCCACTGTTGCACTCAGTAGTCAAAGCTTCTACACGGAAGAACAGGTTGTTCAATTTTTTGTGTGGGCTCTGTTTTCTAGACCTTTGGTTGTTCTTGCTGCTGCCTTGCTGCCTGCCACCGGCTGATTGATCTTTCCTCCAGTGCCCCAACAGTGCTTAAAAGAAAAATTTATCAATGTTGAATCCATTGGAAAGGAAACAGTACTGCACCTTAGGCTTGTACTTATGTGATGGAATGTGAAACAACAAACCAGGGTGTATGAGTACAACTGTACACCAATGTCAGCATATTTTTTTATTTTTTTGTGGTTGGTGCGCATCCTTCTGTGGATAGTAGTGGCCTTGTCACTAATTTGGATACCTAATTAGTTTCAGCATCTTTGGTCTAGTGTGTGCAGTAACAGGATGACAATTATGCCAAGTGGAATGTTAGAAGCAGAGTGTTCAAAGTAGGATCCTTGGGTCAGTTTAACAATGGAAGAGTAAAGGGAGAGATTAGATTTCCTAAAATGCATTGGAATTGTTGGTTTGGTGTTTTTTTTTTTTTTTTTAAAAAAAAATCTGTCCTACAGGTTAAGCTATTTTAGAGAAAACATGCTCTAAATCTGATCTTTTCAGGAAGGTGAAGGTCAAAATATCAAAAAGTAGAAGTGCTTAGATTAACAAGAAAAGATTTCTGAGAGAATGAAAGAGAGAGCAAGTGCCTGAACCAAGCATGCACACAGGGTATATGGAAGGATGCCTCAAATATCTGTTTAATCAGCGATGTGTGAAAGGGAGTAGGCAGTGAAGTTGCAAGGTTTGCGGATAATACAGAATTATTTACAGTAATCAGTATTAGAGTAGACTGGAAATTCAGAGGGACTTAATAAAGGAAGTTGTTCTGATGGCAGAGCATTGTATGCTGTCCATTGTTGACAAATACAAAGTAATGCCCATTGCAGGGAATAATTTCAGTTGTTCATACACATTACTGGGCTCCAAATTAACTGTAATCATTCAGGGGAAAACAACCTGGGGGATATTGTCAACAGCTCAGTAAAAACATCTGCTCATTGCACAGCACAAGTCAAAAAAAGCAAAAGCTGCGCTCTGAGATAGAAATAATGGTCTAGAAAATCCTACCGATCGTGGCATTATATAAAACGGTGCTATATCCTCACCAAGAATATGCTATTCATTTCTGCTCGTAGAATCCTGAAATAGGTAAGTAGAATAAGTTCAAAAAATAGCTACTAAAGGTGACAAGAAACACAAGAAATAAATCACATCAAGAGATGCTGGTGAGGTGTGACTGTCACAAACGAAGGCAGCAGGAAGGCATGATTAAAGCTCCTGAATGCTTTGGGGAAGGTATATAGAGCACTGTTACTTGTCTTTTCCAAAACAGCAAGAACAGGAGGATTTTAATGGATTTTGAAAGGTGATGCTTTTGAAGATACAGAACATTTTTATTGAATTAGATGCTTAACCTGTAAAACCAATTACAAAAAGAGTCCTAAAACAAAGAATTTGTCAGTGTTCAAAAGAGCACTAAGTAAGCATTTACTAATGAAAAAGTCTTCATTAATATTTTGTAGTATTCCTGAAATTAATTTAAATTTGTTTTAAATCGTTAACACAAACACACTGTGGAATTACAGCGAATCAGTAGTTGTGGTTCGTATTGCAATATAAAATGGCCAATACAGACATGCATTTCTTTTGGGGACAGCTTTGGTTGCCTGTGGAGAATACGCAGCCCCAGTCTAGATAGATGGATCATTCCTCTGATCTGCTTGACTAATTGCTGCGTTCTCAAGCATGACAGACTTAGTTAATGAAGGTTTGTAAAGCACATTGCAAGCTCTGGTTGAAAGGTTACTTTTGGTTTACTTTCTCAGATGGGAATATCAGTTGTCTACAGTGAGCTCTCCAGGGTAGAGACTTCTGCGCTCTTCCACCTCCTTCTCTTTTTTCTTTCCTTCTTTTCACTCTCTTTTTATTTTTTCAAGGAAGGCTTGTAACATACGTACCACTGAAAGGATGCTAATGTAGCATGTCATCTCATTAATAGTAGTAGCCTGGGCTATGATTACCATTTTATCAATATATAACTAAGAGCAGACTGTAGCATGTATCCTGTTATTCCTTAGAATGTAGTAATTTATTGAAAACAACAAATTCATTATTATATTTCATCACCTCCTATTTTAAGAATCCATTTTAAGGAACTTTAGTATTGAAGACTCATCAGTATATTAACAGACACTTTAAAAAAAATGGTTCACTTAACTAATCTTACGCATAGCAACAAGACTAGCTGTAAAAGCCATACCAAAGATAAGTTGCTGTCTGTGGTAAAATTAAATTTCTTCCTGTCCTGAAATCACTAATGTGATCAAACTGTGATGAATAATTAAATCCAGATGTTGTTTTAAATGTTGATAAGCTTTAAAGACAAGACCACAAACTCATTAAAGGACCACTTACTAGGTAAGCTTCATTTTCACCTTCAAAGCATGCTGTAAAACCCTTCCAATGTATTGCCATACAGAAAATCAAACCAGTTGGTTATTTAACACCTGATAGTACCAAGTCTCACTGTTTTAAGCACACTGGATATAACTAGCTTCACAATTTAGTTTTCTTAAGGCGAAGTAACTTGGTTATCATTAAACTCTTTGGCAAGCTAGCTTAAGTAATGTTCTTTGGTTATCAGAGTATCATTTTTCCTTCGGGCAGAGCTGAGGAAATGTGAAGTTAAAACCTTCATTGAGTGTGATAATGAAATCTGTCCTTTCCAGTGCAAGACCACAGCAATTCTTTATCACCCCAAATAGGCTGGGAGCTGAAATGGGTTGAAAGCTGGTTTTCTAGCTGGCAAAGTTGCTGAGTTCACAGATAGCTATCATTTTCAGAATGTATTTTACTATATGTATAAGAGCACAAATATAAAAAGAATCTCAAAACCTACTATTCAAAATGAAGAGAATATTTTTAGAAAAAAAAAGGATTTTCACCAAAGAAAATGTAATTCCACTGCATTTCTAAGCTTCTGTCTGATGTTTTTATCCAGACAGAGAACTAAATACTTAAATGGACACTAAAATTCACGTATCTATTGTCATTTAATGTTATATATTTCCACATATTTCTACATTCTGACAAATACTCTTAAATATATGTGTAGAACATTCACACACTGACCCTAGAAGAGCTTATCCTTACACCCTTTCAAAATTATGTACATGTTAGGTGCAGGAATACAAAGTGGTATTACATATTTTGTATACAAATACAAATTCTAACATCTCCACCTAAAAAACTTCTTTTTAAAAAAAAAATCAAGTAGAACTACAGTAGGTAATTATGGTAGATTAGTCAAAAATCATTAGCAGGGCTATTGTTTCCATGCGGTCTTCTGCCACCTACATTCTCTGAATTATTTACTATTAGTTGATTTGTAGTCAGTAACAGTGGCAGGGCTTCAGCATATCAAACTTTGAAATCCATTTCCGCTTTCTAATGAGTCTTCTGTGTATATCTGGACTGATGTGTGAGTGTATGATGTATGTACACACTGGTACGAATGTGCAGCTGCTTTTGATGCTGTGAAAATGGCATGTGCTGCCATTTGTTTCCTGTTAACACTGTTTAAGATCAGTTCCTTTCTTCTCCTAGGAGTGTTGTGAACTACATAGAAGAAATGTCAGTAGCAGAAGTGCTATAATGTCCTAAATTTGCAACTTGCAAAGGTTCAAGTGGCATTCTGGTGAAAATTCCTGCAGTTGTTCTACGAAGGATAGTAATGTGGAGAGTTCTGTGGCTTTTGTTTTAGCTGGGAAAGGGCCATTTTGGGCACCTCATATATGGGAGTATCTGAATCAATTTTATGTAAAGAAACACTGAACAAAGCACCACCATAACAGTCAGAAGAGCAGGACATTTGGTCATCCAGGTTTACTTGTAGAGATCATTCAGAATGGCCTGAATCCTAACCATTAAAGCACTCGCTAAGCCATGAGGCACTAAAGCAATGAGCAGTGGGGACATGTGAGGCACCAGCTGCACTGAGACATGAAACGTGATGCAGTTTGGAAGCCATAGTGACCTTGATATCTAGTCTTTCTGAGACTGCTGCAGCAATCATACTACCCTCCAGCTAGTATTAATTGCAAAGAACACAAAGGTGCCTCTTAGAAGAGGCTGCAGAAATGCAAGGCTCTTTCTAGCCTACGCAAACTAAGATATCATACCAGTATATATGTAGCAGATAATCCTGCAAACCAGCAGTCAACCAAGCTTACCAAGACCAAATGAAGCATTTCAAAGAACTTTGGTCAGAACTGTGGCACCTGTGATGCTCTGTCATTTCAGGTACCTGAATGCAAGAAAGGTAAAAAGTAAAGCAGAAGTCAAGCTGATGAGAACGAATGCAAATTATGAATGTGTGATGTTTGCTAAGCAATAATGAAGAGAGAGTATGATAGAAGATATTAAACACTGAGAGAGTATAAATTGTTCACAGTAATGCATTGAGGGCATATAACTAGGAGTATTGAGCTGAAATTAAGATTAAATACATTTAAACTGAATAGCAGAAGCAATTTCATAAGAGAAGGACTTAATAAACTGTGGAATAGTTTCCCTAGGGAAGAACGAAAGCACCATTGCATAGCAAATTTAAAACCAGTCTGCACTCTTGAAGGTATTCCATATGTCTGCCCTATACCGGCTGTGAGGCAGGCGAGAGCGCGCTAGGTAATAGGATTAAGGTGCTGGAACGCATGCTTTTCTTCTCCAGTGTCTGTGGTTTGGTTTATGTACAAAGGGGCTTAGTCTCCAAAACACAGTATTTATTTCTGAAGAAAGCTGTTGATTAAGAAGTTGAACCAAGTGGAAATTTTCCAACAGTCATATTTATGTAAGGCTTTTGCAGAGAGGGAGGTAGTGATCTGTGCCAGGCAAAGCACTGCAGCAATGCTTGCAGCTAGCTGGTTCCTAAGGCCACTGGCAATGGCTGTCCCCAGCATGACCAACCCAACGGTAAAAGCCACTTCTATTTTTGACCTGATTCACATGACCACAAGTGAAAACATGGTTTTCTTTCAACTGATTCCTAATAGTATTCCTCCTTTTTGTCTCATCCATGTCTGGGGTCCTCAGCCCCACACAGGAATCCCATAATAAATAGAAATAGACATTTTGAGTGCGCCAGGGCTCATGAAATGTTAATTAAAGCTTCATGTTGCAGAGATTATCTTTCATTCTTGTTCTCAGTAAATCTTTTCCAAGTCCTAATAGAGGCTGCACAACACCACTCTTAAATATCATCAAGGAGCCTGTCTTCCCTCGGACTGATGCCAAGGTCCATTGTGGCTTTTCTGGCTTTAGCTTCTGCAACTTTGTTTTCTGTTAATTGTTCATGTGGTTTGGAACTGCAGCAAAACCCAGATGCTGCACACTCAACTTGACAGAGCACAGAGCAGACCATTTTCATTTACATCCTTCTTCAAACCCAAATCTATTGCATTCCTAAATGCTAGCTGTATTTAAACAAAATTTAATAATACATTAGTTAACTCCAATCTTTTGGTCTCTGAACGTGTTTCTTCCATTGTTGAAGTCTTTGTAAATACTTGCACAGAATGGTGCAGTTCTGTATAGAAATAGGCAAAGTAACTTTGAATGAGTGTGCTTGGCTATTAGGAGCAGTTTTGTCATGGTAGCCCAGAACTCCATGCAGATTATTTTACAAGCTGATAAACAAGGTAGAGTTCTGCACCATGATGGCTTTATTACTTTTGGCGTCCAAACTTTTTCTTTCAGAATTTAAGTATTTTTTCTACAGCACTGGAGTGTGCAGAGCAGGTATTTTTTTAACTTTTGTATATAAGACTGCACACAAACGTTGTTAATGTTACCAAAGCTCCAGCTATCATTTAGTTAATCTGTGATTTATGTCTCAGTAATGAAAGAAATGGACAAGTAGCGTTGTCTTTCAAATCCATACTGCTTTAAAGTCATCAGTGTTCAATGCTTTTCTGTAACCTTGTTGAAGAATTGCCTACCTAAATTGCCTATTTACTTTTACAAAGACTAAGAAAAGAACCAGCCTGTATGAACAGGCACCTACAGCAATTCAGTATGCATAGTGTTTATTATATTGCACAGTTTACTTTTCCTGTCCATATTTATTGTGTCAAACCACAGAAACTGAGTTCTTTCTCATCTGCGCAAATATGTAAAGCTGGTACTGAATTGCCATCATGCTCATTTTCAAGCAATAAGTGCTCAGTATCCAAATTACCTGAAATATTTCTGCTCTTGCGTAACCTTAATAAAATCATCGTGATGTTTCTTCAATATCAAGGCTGTTTCCGAATTTTGCAAGACATTTTGCTTCTCTTGCTAATTGAACCAAGATGTGTTTGCCCTGTGATTACCTCTAGTCATGCTTGGCATAATTTGCTATAATTATGATTAACTCCATGTACTTAATAGGGCAGTGTGTCTGAACTGCTCTTGCACGTTCCCCTCTATTCAAGCAGTAATATGTAAATAGTTACAGCCTGTGTAGCGTGATTGTAGGCTGATATGAGAACCCTTTGACCTGTGTTGTGAGACACAATGTGCAAGTTTGTTTTGTTACAATAATTTATGTTTTGCTTTTGGTTTGGAAGGAATATGTTCAGATTTTGGAGTGGGCAAGATTCCCTAATCTTTTGTGGCTTTTAAATCTCTTGGCCACGTGGACTCTGCAGAAAGACATGTAGGTTCAAGTTACCTCTTTTCTTTACATTTCTTTGGTGAAATAACGTATTTCAAGTAAATTAAAGCACTATGTCCTCTCTATTTCAAGTTTGCAAGGACTAGGAAAAAATACAGTTAGTGTTTGTGAGGGTGTCTCTTAGTCTGCAGCAGCCATTGGGGAATATTTAACGACAGAGTAGTAGGCATGCTGATATTTTTTCTCCTCTTCAATGGGAGAAATGGTTGGATATTAAGTTTATTAAAATGTGAGTGTAATTCTAGGGGTTTTTTTTTAATATATATATATATATATATAAAAAACTTTCTAATGTTCCTGGGAAGGAACAATGCCCTAAATTTAAATTATTACTGTAAAATATTGATTCTACAAAAGTATTACAAATATTCAGTAATGAAATCTTAAATTTACTTAGCATTTTCTCTCAAAGATCCCTAAAAGTTTTATATAATTTTTGTTTTCTGTTCTGTTAAGGCTTCCTTTCCCACACATCCTGTATGCAGCTGTCACTTGCAGAGTGCTACAGCTGTGTAGTGATATACAGAAATAACACACAACTCTTTCAGACAGGAGGGGTCAACGCCCCAGATTTCTGCAGGTGCAAATTCTTGATTCTGTAATATTTCATTTGTTAGTCTGTATGAGATCAAGGTGAAAAGAGAAATAAAGGAAGGGACAAGGAACAGCGTATGCAGTTCACACTTCTTTATGAAGGTACTTGCCTGCACTGTTCTAGTGGAGTAGTCAGGCTTTTCTGTAAGCATTAGCAGATTGTTTGTTGCTCAGGAAGTTGGGACATCACTGTAGTGCGTTCCCCAAAATTGTGGAATCCTGTGCTGTTTCTTCAGCTACCTCATTGCACGAACTGTTTTATCTAGTTGGTTTCGTCTTTATGGAGTCTGTCTTTGTATAGACAAATCTGTATGTAGATGTTCAGATCTCTGTCCACTTTAACTGCAGAAAGAGGATAGATTGTGGAGGAAGCTGAAAACGCAGTTAGATGTAATTGTGCAAAATTGTCTGCGTGATCAAAGAAATTACCAGCCCTGGCTGAGAAAGAGTTGACTCTGTCAGTGCTCCTTCTATAATAGAAAGTAAAATACACTAATCAAAGCCATCAGTGGAGGTAATTAAGTGAAATTGCTTTTATTTTGAATTTAAATTCTCTGGAAATTGTAGTTACTGAAGTAGGAGGAGCTTGTTGACAGTATCTAGAAGCAAAAGGAGGATGTATTTTCTTAGATCATTTTAATACAATTGCAAAAGCACTTTCATCTATACCCAGAGGCTGGAATTAGCCCAACTAAGAATATTTCAGAATATAATTATGTATTAGCAAGGGAGTGGCCTAGTTGTCGTTGTTCTGGAAGGAGTGTCTTCTCCCATGTACTATCTTTGAGGCACAAACCAGCAGATTGTATCATACTACAAAGAGTGTAAATTAATAAGATTAGATTTTAAATTGTTTTAGAAATGCATATTTCAATTCTGCAGCATTTTGTTTGTGAAATTATGAAAGAAAAGAATTGTCTCATCCCTATGTGATATCAAGATGATACTGCTTTCAGTGAAGTGTGTAAGATAGGAAAATGGTGAGTAGTAAAGAAATCTAGTCCAACTTTAAAATAATTTAGGAAAATAAAATGTATAATATTTTTATCATTAAACATTTCACAGCATTCCCTAGATGCTTGCAGCCAAGTCATTTTGCAATTCCACTTATCCTTTTCCTGGCTTGCAAATCCAAAAGAGGCAGCATGCAGCACACCTGTCTGAATAACGACCCATAAAACTTGTTTATGTTACGTTAAAAAAAATGAGGCAAATAAAGCTTAACTGTAGAATGAATGAAGGCCTCAATTATATGAAGATGTCATTCACTCTTATTGAGAGGACAAATCACTACCTCAATGCCCCGGCCTTTTCCATAAAGCTAAGTTGCAGATTTATATGCCCCTAAGCATGTTAGATTCCTGAAGGAAGAAACCAAAGGCAGATTTTTTTTTCAAAGCAAGAGGCTATATCTTCTGAGCAGCTTCCACCATTAAAGGGAGATGAGCCAATATCAGAACTGATCTCACTTCTTATCTTGCTTGCTTGCTTTTCTGTATTTAGGAGGGAACTAATGCTATCTAAGGCTGAATAGAGCTTGTACTTGTTTTCAACTAAGGGTTACTCATCAACTAGTGCAGCTTGTGATTTTTGGCCTGATTTAGCGTTCACTACTGGACTTTCATTTACGTTTTTGAAAATGGTGTATTGGTGCTTTCTTGCCTATTTTCAGGGTATACAAAGCAAAAAGTTGCTTTGTTTTTTCATAACATGTTAGTAAAATATAAGATGCTATATGATATCTTAATAAATAGTGAGGAAGATTGTGTTCAATGAGGAAAATGTGAAGCAAGGAGGAAAGATTTCAGAGGAAGTGATTGAGATTGGCAGAGAGAGTAAAAGATGGGTCGCTGCAAGCAAAAAAAGTATTGGGAAACCTGGCGATTCATCAGATGTTTTTATCTTGCTGTGATGTGGCACATGTTTCAGCCAGAACTGACACACACTGCTGCTGCATGTGTAAGGTAAAGAAAAAAAGCTCCATCTAAATCTCAGGAAAAATAAAACACACACACAAACACATTCTATTCCCGTGCAAACTCAGTTTCATTTGAAGATTTGCTTTTATGGTGTTTGATCCTAACCAACTTACCTATCTTAAGTCAGTAATATGCTGCCTGCTTCTAGCAGCAGGTCAGATGGAATTTCGCTGTTGAGATCATCCATCATTGCAAATGACTCTTTTCTCTTTCAGACTGGGATCTGAAATGAGGCTCTCTGTGAAGAAATCTGGGCTAGGATGTGCAATAGTTTTGAAGTAGTTCCTCTGTGAATTTTAGTATGTCAGATATCAGATTGGAGAGCAAAGGCTTGCAAAGGTGTCTGAGCTGTTCATTCTGGAATCGATTCTTACTGGGTAGCATGAAGACAGCATTGCCCAGTGGGCTGATGAAGGCTGAGAAAATGCTTGTTTGTTGTTACTTAGGGCTTTTATTCATGATAATATTTGAATGCTATCAGAAAAACAGCTAAGGCATTTTAGCTAAATGTTTGTTTTACATATGCTTGACTGTTAGTTCGTTTAAAGTGTTAATGCACAAATTAACCGAAGATACCATGCCCCACTCAGCATTTGAAACAGAGTACCAGACTTCTTCTGCTTTTTACCTGAACATTCCTAAGATGCCAATTGTCATCAGCTGTGCATGCCCAGAACTACTTTGTACACATTCATGCTTCCTTTCCACCTGAGTCCAGGAAGCTGTAGAATTAGGCAGAGCGCCCCACAGAAAAGGCTGTGATGGAAGCATCCTCCATTAGATTGAGACTGAGTCGGTATAATAGGAAAAATGTTTTTGCTTTATTGAATTCAGGTGCTACAGCGAGTGAGTAGCTCAAGGGTAAGGCGTTTCATGGTGGAAAGAAGCATCTTGGCTTTGGTTTTGATCCAAGTTCTGTTCGTTATGAAATACACAAACCATGCAGTGGTGGTTTGTGTGTAGCTAGTGGAATGTACTAACCAGTGATAGTAGGAGCTATTACTCCCACTGCTGCTCTTCAGTAATGCTTCAGTGAGTCTTGCATTCCTTATCCCACAATAGTGCATCTCCAACAAAAAGGGAGTGAAGGAAACTCACCCAGAACAGCTAAAGTACTAGTGGCCAGGGCACTCTTTTGAAAAATGCAAAAAGCCTTTGTGGCCGTAGAAAGACCTTGGACACAACCTCCACAGCACCTTTTGTAGAAGAGATGAGAGTGGATAGGTGGACTACAAGGTGAGTTTAAAAAAAAAAAAAAAAAGCAATAGACTATCAAGCTAAAGGGGTAGCGACCTGCAGTTGAAAGTCTAACAAGCACTGGGTGGCAAGAGGTATTTATCCCGTATCTGTCTTGAGTCTGTTTAATGTATTTAACAGCTTGAATGATGAGATACAATACACATCCATCAAACTCACAAATGGCACCAACTGGGGGGAATGATCCATGTGCTGGAGGAAGGATGCCATTCAGAGACACCTCAGAGACTGGAACCCCAGGAACCTTGTGAAACTCAAAACAGATGCATGCCTAGTCCAATACTTAGGATTATGTAACTCCATGCAAATATGGGCTGAGAATTGCCTGGATAGTGAACAGCTCTGCACCAAAGGACCCACAGGGCCTGGGTGGACACGTTGAACATGAGTTGGCAGGGTGCCTTTGCAGCAATGAAGGGCAGGTGGGGTTGTAGTGGTGAGCGGGTTCCCAGCAGGCTGAGGGAGGTGATTATTCCCTGTGACTCAGGGCCTGTGAGGCTGCATCTGGAGTGTTGTCTCCAGCTCTGGGCTTCTCCCAGAGAAATGTATCTAAACTGTAGAGAGAGTGGTGGAGGAGCACTAAGAGAACTGGAATATATGACGTACAAGGTGTAGCTGAGGGAACTGATTTTGTTCAGTGTGGAGAAAAGATAAAAGGGAAATCTAATTACTGTCTGTCACTACTTAGAGGGTTACAGAGACAGAGCCAAAAAGTTCTCGTAGAAGCACAGAGAAAGGACAAAAGGTGACAAACATAAACGGCAGCAAGGGAAATACCAGATAGATCTAAGGGGTAGGGGAGAGTAACAGAGAGTGCAGATGTCCAGAAAGGTTGTAGAATCCTCCCCCTTGGAGATTTTCAAAACTCACTTGAGCAATTTTATCTTTGAAATTGGCTCTGCTTTAAGCAAGAAATTGAACTAGAAACCTCCTAAGATTCCTGTCAACCTTTTATTTATTTGTTTTCTAACAGAGGAAAAGTTGAGCTGCAGTCTCTTACCTAGGCAATTGTCAGGCTGATAGCTTTCCCAAAAGAAACTGTGAGGACTCTCTGTCAGTAGAGGATATTGGATGAAATACTGGAGATATACTCAGTTCAAACATGCTGCCTCTAATGCTGTTTTTTAGTAAATACTTTCTGCCTGTCCTCTTGGATATTTTTGGCTTATTCACTCGTGGCATTTAACCAGTAGAGTTACTGGTAGGTGTAGGGTTCATGAGCTTTCCAATTTAGTGTTTTGCAGTACAGTGGGGTCTGTACAGGGGAATTGCATTGAACTAATTTTTAGACTAAGCTGCAGCTGTCTCTCAGAGCAAAAGAGCATAAATAGCTGCAAGTAAACTGGCAAAAAAAATATTAGTGGATCTTTTTTAGGAGATCAGTAGCAGGATAACACAGGCTGCTACACAGCAGGATGGCCTGTGCTATTGGCCTTAGAGTTAGAATATTGAAGAGAAATATAAATAAAGATACAGCATTATGGCAAAACTGTAGGAGAGTTTTGGAGAGGAAAAAGGGAGGAAGTTGATTTTTAGCAATGGGGAAAATTGACAGTGCTTTGTGGAGCCCTCAGTTCTGAAACAGCTGAAGATAGGAGAGGTGGCGATAAGAACAGGGGTTTCACATGGGTGGTGTGACCCCATTCTGTAGCAGCGAGGGTGCTGCTGTTGTGGATGGTTACGCTCAGTAGAGCTTAGTGTTTGTGGCCTTTCCTTTCCAGTGCGTGCTACCAATCTGTCACATTTTATAAGTAGTAAACAACTCAACCAAATTATTAAGAGAAAAATAACAATAAAAGCTTAATAATTTTCCCATTTCTGACAAGTAGTGCATATGAAAAAAGGCTGCTGTAGATAGCTACTAGGCTTCTGCTTGCACCACCCAAATGCTCACTTGATATCCATTTGGTCATTTTTTCTCAATAAGACGTTGTATTTATTTCTGCCTCTGACAACTGTTTGAAAAGTTGTATGCCTTCTGCACCGTGCTGTATTATGGACGATGGATTAGGAGTCATATATCTAGCATGCCTTCTTTGCGGGTACCTAATAACTGCACCTCAGCTCCATAAAGAAAAAGCCTATGACAGGTTTATTCATCTTTTTATTTCCTTGTTGTGCTTTGTTCCCTGCTGAGAGAGACTCTTTTTTGCTTCAGTGTTTTTTTGTCTTATCTGGTTTGAAAATGCCAGGTGGGTTTCAGTTGCCCAGGTCCTGGTAGGAATTGCTTTCCTGCCCCACAGACTGCCAGTTACAGGAAGGAATCGTTACACGCACCTTCCTTTGACAGGATCAAGCAGTCTAGAATTTTAGAGGGAAAAGCTAAAACGTAGGAGAGTCAGGATCAGAAGGACACGCTATTAAAATCACTTTTAACGCAGTCTGTTTGTGCCCGTGCTTAAGGCTTTACTTCTGCTCTGATTTGAAATGGGTGGAGGCATCTTGTCTAGCTCATGCATCCTGCCTGCTTGTCTAGAGAGCAGAGCTTTAGTGACGCTGGGGAGGTTTCCCACGGTTTCCTTCCCAAAGTACTACACACTTTAGGTATATTCAGGGAAGTGCATGCTGGGGAAAAAGACCCCAAACAGCTTCTTTGCAGGCAAGCGTATCACATGTGCAGGTTTTCAGCAGTCTGATGAGGATGAATGAAAGACCAAGAGTGAAAGAGAAGGGTGGTCTGCATGACTTTCTGTCATATTGCTCTGCCAGTATCTGTCTTAAAGAGGAAGACAAAGATTGTACTGTATTTGGTTGAAATGAAGATGTATGAAAGTGTACCTAGCCACAGACATTTGCTTTACTGTATGCTCTAAGTGACCCCATACAGTTTGCCAAGGGTGTGTATATGTATGTGCGTGTTCATGTGCTCCAAACAGCAGTAGGCAGGATGAGCTCACAACAGCGGCGTTCTGTCCGCTGTAGCTCAGACCTGCTCATCTCTGGGTGTTACACCCCCCTGCATGTCGTCTCCCTTGGCCCGCGCCCTGGTGCTGTCGGTACCGTGAGCTCCTTCCCCCGGGCAGGGGTCTCCTCCTGCGGGCTGTAGGCACTGAGGGATGCCCGTGGGAGCCCGCTCCCACGCCTGGCGTGCGTGGCACCGCGTGTGCACACACGAGTGCAGCCAGGTCACGTTAGCGTGGCTCCTAGAGAGCACGCTGTCACCCCCGAGAGCAGGCAAAAGGATTGTGTCCCCAAAGCCCAGGCTCTGTTCTTGGCAGACGCGGGGGGATTGTGAACCCTGTAAGTGGGCTTTGTTCAGCAGAGCTGATGGGGGCTCATGAATAGAGCTAATGACAAACCCTTGAATATGATTTAGAGCTGCTCGTGCAACTTTTATCTCCTCTCAGTGCTTTTCCCTTTCACACCATTTCCTTTTCAGCTCAATGTGCCTGGGAAGAGTTCATGTAAATTGCAGGCAGAGGGTGATGATTGCTTTAATGGAAATAGCTCTTAATGAGGCAATTCATTCTGCTGGGCTGCCGTGTGCTAGCTCCCCATAACTGTTTAAAAAGCTGGTAGCAACAGTCGTCTTCTATTATTGTAAAAGTACATCTCAGATAGGCGCTAGCACAGCTTCTGCTAGCTTAGCCCGAGGGATTTTTTTCTTCTAGGTCACTTGAGAGAACCGCTGTCATAGAGGAGCAGAGCACTCCGGGTTCAGTGTTGAACTCTGGGCCAACTGTCCTGTTACAAGCATGGGAAGCCTGTGTGGTCATGCTTAGATTGATAATTCTGCTGTTGTTTTTTACCTAGTGTTACACTTTACAGTGCTTCTCAGCAGTCTGTTTTGGAGTGGCACTGCCTCGATCTTGCAAAGCTTCTTCCGAGACTGCATCCACATACGTTTTGTTTCTGTAGGTTGTTTACACAGGTAGGATTGTGCATCCTGTGATGGGGTATAACACACTAAACCGTACATGTAGTTTATTTTTATGAGGCTATTGCTGTATGCTTATTTCATTGCTCTTGATGGCTCTGTGTACTGACTTGTTTATGGAGGACTGATCATGATATTCAGGTTCCCTTGTAAAGCTGGTCTGTAACTCCACACAGAGTATCTTTGGTCAGAATCATCACACTGTTTGACAGACCAAATTCAGCACAAGAGGTACAAAGGCAATGATTATACCGAGATCAGTTTTCTTGCCACTGTTTATTATGTCTCGCAGCTAATACCCAGAACTTCCCTAGTAAGGTGCTACAGACAATTCTTGCCTGTAGCTTGGGGCCTGGACAGTAAAAAGAAGACCCTCAGTGTTGGGCAGTTAAGAACTATAGAAATAAGGAACATTTTATTTGAAAGGTAATATGCAAATTAGAAGACCAGTGATTACTTTTTATAGTACCTTTCATCCTAGCAACTCCAGAGTGCTTTAAAATTCAGTCTTCTTACCCATTTCAGAAAAAAAATATAATCATATCCAGAGTTGCCTAAGATCATGGCTATTTGACAGATTTGAACAAAGAAGAAAATTCACAACCTGAGTCTTGAGAGAATTGAGTTGGTTCATTTCTGTTAGATCTTTCCACATGATCTTAGGCAAGATGGAATTGGTTCCCTTTTGGAAGTAAGGATAATAGCCTTTACTATCAGTCATGAGGATAATTCACAGAAAGTGCTGAGATGTGATGATAATAGTGTCCCTGTAAGGTAAAGTCTGGTATCAGGCCAGCAGAAGAAACTGGAAGTCTGGTTTTCTGATCCTGACTGAATTCAGTGAATTACACTCAGTACTTGGGATTTGGTAAAGGTTTCAAAACTGAGAACAGTCTGCCTTCGTTCTGTAAGTTGTACAACATGATGATTTTATCATTGCTGAAGTGTCATGGGATCTCCTGGGTGGGTTTCTAGTTCATCAACTGATGTTACATGTGTGGTCATCACTGCCCTTGTTGAAGTATTTTTGGCTTCTGTTTCTATCTGTTCTATCTCTGTTTTTACCTTCAGAAGTGTCAGTCCTCGTAGTCTGGACCTTGATGGTTTTTAATCAGCTGTTATACTTGGAAAGCCGACTTGCCCACAACAACTGCCTAAAACAA
This sequence comes from Eudromia elegans, assembly GCA_003342815.1. Taxonomy (NCBI): domain Eukaryota; kingdom Metazoa; phylum Chordata; class Aves; order Tinamiformes; family Tinamidae; genus Eudromia; species Eudromia elegans. The sequence goes on along the minus strand of PTEX01000004.1, from coordinate 621,419 downwards.
CAGCCTATTGGATATATTTGCATATGCTTTGGGTAGTGTCATTTCTCTATTTTTTGCTTCTGAAGGAAGAAGAGTCCCAGCCAGAAGGAAAAACATGCACATAATCTTAACAGTCTTTCACATGTTTGGTCTGTCTAAGGATCTATCGAGTTGTCTTTTCGTCCTACTGCTAAAATCCCCAAGTACTTGCTGCAGTGTTAGCATCTTTAAGCAATGATTTGTGAATGACCTTTCTTTCTTTTCTCATCATTGGTTTACAAAATAACAGTAAAATTCTTGAAGCTATGGAAAGAGTCAGCAAGGAAGAAAGACGTAGAAAGCTGCAATGATAATCAGGTGTTGAATCGCTGAAGGGACCTTGATAGGCTTTAAATCCTTGCTGCACCTGCTTTTTAATTGCCCACTTGAATGTTTTCCTCACTCATGGCTGGAAGTGGTGAAACAGGAAAACTGAGAGCAGAATTAAGCCTTCTTGCCATGTCTGTAGCAAGCAGGTGCAGTCCCAGGCTTAGCTTCTTAATCGTGTCAGGAAACTGATTCCAACATCTTTGGAATCATCGTTAAAACACAGACTAGTTGGCCTTGTGTTTTGCTATGTTTCACATAAGTCTCTTCTGGGACCATTAGCCTTAATGTAGTGGCACGTGTGGGAGGGCCCGTAACTCTGACCTTTGAAGAATCACCCATAACAGCTATGGCATTTGCACAGTCACATTTAAGACCCACTTTAGCAATATTACCTACAGGATATTAGTCATCTTCTAGTAACTGTGTAGAAGAGCATCTCTGCATTAAGAAGAAGTTCAGCTTTTATAAATAACCCCTTTTCTACACTTCACCTGTTGTTTATCTTGAATTGTGAGTTCTGAAGTGAAGGTTCTGCCTTCTCTTGCTGACAACTCTTGGGTGTACCTCAGGCGAGTGATGGATAACTTAATAAACAACCATCTCATATGCCATAGTGAGCTGCCTTGAGTGTGATGGGTGGCAAAGAGTGAAGTTTTTCTCCCATTCCAGGTGAGGTGTGTTTGGCATCAGCTCTCACTACTTCTCCCTGAATCAGTACATCACCCTTCAATACTGCTGCCGTTTGGTCCCTGAGGTTTGCAGTCCAGGCTCAAAAACATTATGCTTCCTTTCTGTGCACCCCTACTTGTCTTTCTCTGGGAATATTAACCGGTTGCTGCAGTCAGATGGAAACCAACAGAAATAGCTAATAAAGACTACTGAGTTCTTCTAGGGTGCCCGTGTTGTAAGAGCAGCCACTGCCATCTGGCTCGTCTTTTCTCCTTCTCATAACAGGAAAGTTTTGAGGATCAGGCAGAATAAAGAAGACAGCCAGGGATAGGACTTGATGCTAAATTCAGCTGTGCTGCTGGAAAAGTTCAGTGAATTCTTTGTTTCCTTTTATTTCTTCCCTGCCTGTGTTTATTAAAATCTGTCAGTAATGGTTGCAAGCCCCAGGAGGGTTCCAGGTGAAAATCATTCAAGCTTCTCCGTCGCAGGCCTGATGAGGGGAAAGCCAGCATGTGTGCAAGCTCCCGCTCCCAGGGCTCTGCAATTTGGCTTAACCTTCGCAGGAAGGCGGGAGTGTGTGGCGGCAGCAGAGCCATCTGTTTCAGCAGGGTGTTCGGCTCTGGTGCGCTCTTCTCTGCACTCTGATTAATTGCAGCTGTGTGCAAATTAGTTTCCTCAAAGAGCTATTCATCGCCCTCAAATTAACAGCATAGGCATTAAACCTGAGGTAAACAAACAAACAGACAAAATAAGAGCAGTAGCGTTGATGTCCGGCGTGGACCTGCTTTCATCTTGGGCTTGTGGCGACGGCGCCTCGCGCGTGCTTGCGGATGCTGCTGGTGGCCGAGGCGGGGCTGTGCGTTCTCCTGGCCGGAGTTAATTAAGGGCCTGGCGTGGCGCTGGGACAAGCGGGCGCCCCGCGGTAGTGACAGCAGCCGTTGCTGCCGGGGCAGGCGTGGGCGGCCGCGCGCCCTCCCTGAGCAGGCCGCGGTGCGTGAGCTGTCTGCCTGCGCTGACACACGGCGCCGCCCGCGTGCTCGGTCCAGCTGTGGGCGAGGCGTCCTTGCGCGGGCGCAGGCACGAGCTAACGTGTCTCGTCGCGTTTGCAGGCTTGGCCGTCTGCACTGCGTGCGCCCCGGTGCTGCTGAGCGCTCCCTTTGGACCGGGGGCTTCTGCCGGCGTCTCCTCCATTTGTGTTCGTTTGCAATTTGGATTTGTGAGGTGCTAAATGCTGAGGCTGATGTAGGAAGGCTCTGTGGGAATAAGGAGCTACTCCCGTGTTCAAAGCTAAGAACACAACATAGTTTGCCAACATCAAGCTACAGTACCCAGTGTTTTGTAACCTCTAGGCCCTCCAGTGTTAGCATGTTGGTGCCCGGGTAGTCTTACACTGCAGCATGTGCATGTTTGGCCATCTGCAAATTTCATGTTAAATTGCTGTTGTGTTCATTTTTACGTCTTAGATTTGCAGAATCATAATCGAGAATGGAAGGGACCTCCAGATGTCTCCAGTCCAATGCTTTGCTCAGAGCAGGTCTAATCAGATCAGGTTGCTCAGCTGAGTTTTGAAAGCCTCCAAGACTGAAGTTCTGTCCCATGTTGTAGGATAGTGTTCAGACACTGATAAATATCTGTTTTGTTTCGTCCTGCATGGTCTGATGTGATATGAATATAGCTTAAACGTATCTTGCAGCTAGGAAGTTTTATTTTATCTTAATTTTATTATCTTTTGTGAAAAGTAGTGCTCTGTGCTTCTCTAAGAAAATCTATCATTGATCTTAAAGTGCTTTACAAATAACAACTCATGACAAAAGCATTCTCTGCCTGAAAGAGGGGTTTAGTTTTCTTCATGTTGAAAAGAGTGAAAACGGGCAGAGAAGAGCCTCATGCTGTGCTGCTAGCCTGACAGGGAGCACAATGAGAGAGACAAACGTAAGAAACAACCACAACAGATCCCAAGTTCGTGGGCCTATAGTTTTCTTTCAAAAAACACAGAATGCTTTTTAACAAACTTGTATTTTTATTCTGAAGTTTGAAACTTAAAAAGATGCTCAGTATGCTAACTCTTTCATTATCCTGTTTCTGCAGAGAATATACACTGGAGATATTTTGATAGTTTTCTGTGATTGTTAAGGTTGAATATTTATTCTATACAAAAGACTGCAGAATTAACAATACATTACAATTACATGCACTCTCAAATGGGAACACAGACCTATTACTTGTTTCAACTAAAATAATTACTTACAGGAGTGACACATTGATTACTAATTCCTCAAGAAGTTATTATGCATTACTATTTGAAAAACAAAGACTTAAAGTCAAAAATATAATTCTTGCTAGGATTTGCTCAATTTGATAAATGATTTTGACTCAAGTAATTGCTTCATTAAAACTAAAATGTGCTGAAAAAGCTCAAGTTTACTTTGCTAATGCTGCATAATAGAGCAACTATTATTAATACTAATTGTAAAACTAATAGATTGCTAGGACTTGGCTACCACAAAAATAATGCTGAGAACTTTTGATCAGTTTAAATTGTTCTACAAACAGGTCAGATCCAGAAGCACAGAAAGATAAACACTGTGTTCTTTTCATTATATTATTTTGTTCTTAGATGGTAATAAGTAAGTGAAAATCCAAATAATTTGAAGGACCTGGACACAATGAGTGAGCTGAGTGCAAACTTTGTAGTTCAGTCTTTGCAGTTCTCATAGACTTGTGTCTGAACTGGGTTTGTTTACCTTGCACATTTTGACCACAGAGACTTGAAGGGAGACTTGACTATTTTTAAGTAAGTATTACTCAGATACTTTGGTGTAGTGCTTCATTGTCATGGTTTCGGTACTAATTCATCCTCATAATTACCTGTTAGGAAATTCTTCCTGCCTCCAGAATCCATATGCATTTAACTACTGTAGAAAGTGTCCCAGGTAGAAAGAGCCCTAGAATTTGAGTACATTCCAAATGCTGTTATTTTATTCTCATTAAAATAGTGTGGAATTTGTGACAGTCATCACTGTTAAATCCCTTCATCATCCAAATTAAAAAAGTATACTCTGGTGAGTAGTTCTCTGGGGCCATCTGTGAGGTCTGTTTGCTGCTGGGAATGTTGCTACTTGGAGAAGTGGGTGTCAGAGCCTTGTCAGGGCAGTAAGTACTTAAACAGGGAGTTCTGAGATGGAGATTCTTGCTTTCCAGACTTATGGTCTCTTAGTTTTGGTCCCAGTTCAGGAGCAAAGAGAGGCCAGCACTGAAAATAAACTACAGACTGGCTTGTTTCACTGGAGCACACAAACAGGACATTTTTCTCATGCAAGAGCAGCTTTTGAAATATCATTCAGTGATTAGAATATTTACACGTTAGAATCACAGGGTGCCACAGTAGCAAACAAGGATCTGCTTCCTCTCCTGTTCAGTCTTCAGAGTTTCAAGAGCTTCAGGGAAAAAGGTAGTACTTGCATAAAGGATTGAAGTGTATAGCAGGCTTATACTCCTGGGAATATTACATTTTGGATTAGAAGCTGGTCACAAGCATATATGCCTGACCTCTGAGGATCTGACTTGTTTGTTTTTATGAGGTATAACCTAAAATGTTACCAAGTATTTGAAATTCTTTTTTTTTTTTAACCCCATATTCACTGTTCAAAATCTGCCCCCCAGGGCTTGGGGCATGAGGGAAAGCCTTGTGAAGAGAGTGTGTAGTATTACTGAAGACAAGAAAGAGAAGTCATCCTTTTGTGGGGGAAGCTTACAGTGAGGTGTGAAAGCTCCCTGAAAGGTAGAAGATTCTTCTCACGCTTTCCTTCCAGTGTGACAAAGTGCAGTTGATTCAGCAGACAGGTTGGCTTTTGCCTTGGGGCAAGACTGAGTAAGATTAAGGCAATGCTCCCCCATGCCAGCAATAACTTTGCAGTAAAGGTCTTTACTAAACCTTCCTTTCTGCTGTGTTCCATCACCCTTTCTAGCCTAATCAGGGACACTAGCCATGAGTTGAGACAGAGACATGCCTTGGCATACAGGCAGAGAGTTGAACTACCACTGGGGACATCATCTGCCACATTAGCATGGTTTTCACACACATCCTGCCATGTTAATTGAAAGATCTTTAATTTGCATGTGGGAATTATCTGATTGACTTTCTTCCATGAACCGTCTTTATAATTATGCAAATGGTCCAGCACCAGGGAGAAACAACTCATTTTATTAACTTCAAAAGCAGTGTGTTTAAAATAAAGGCGACAACGGCAAGACTTGCCGATGATATGCTAAGCTCTAACAACAGGTCAAAGAAGCATATGCTTAGCCCCTTTAGCAACTGAAGACCTTTATTTTATTTTCAGTTCTACAGAAAAAGCTACTTTTGAATGGCCATAGATTATACAACCCACAGCTAGCACTTTACCTCACTCCTGATCAAGTTTTCTTGCCTTGCTTGGCAGCATCTCCCCAAAGACAGTTAGCATGGCTTACTGTCAAGTAAAAATACTATGTTCTGAGATGAGCCAATCACTACATCGAGTGCTGGTCCTTCTCCAGCTTGTTTGTCTAATATTCTAGCCTAAGTGGCTTTTTGAGTGGCTATCAGACAGTTTACCTAAGAGTTGTGATCTAGGATGTCGTTACCTTAGTCATTTCGTCTAGGAACTACCTCCTGTTTGATTTGTGTTTTTCTTGTTGTTGTTCTTTCCTGGAAACAGCCACGCACAAACTGGAGTTGGAGGGGAGGTTTGGAGAAAAAGGGAGTGTGCTGGATATGTGGAGATTTGTCCAATCTTTGTCCATTATTCTGATGGATGCTTTGGGGTATTAATTTCCATGTTGCCAGCCCCTAACATAGAAAAGGTACTATGGAGACTCAGTGTGTCCCATCTATAACGTGATATACATGTTATTCATATGCAGTAAGGGTCTATGTCTCTGCCTGTGGAGGCGTGCTTACATGTAATCCAGCTAGATTTACATGCACATTGTAGTGGGCGAGGTGTGGGTAATTTATTTGTTTTAGCATGCCAACACGTATTTATACTGCTTCCAGGGCTATAGAGGAGGAAGTCTGGAGGTAGATGTGTTCCTAGATGTGAGGTCTGGTTCTGTGAGCTTTTCACTTACATAGTTTCAGTGTACTGTAGAGGGGTGCGGGGGGGAAAGGGATGGTATCATTAGGGTAATTGCAGAAATTTTAGGAACATGCAATCACATAGCTTTGTAGCATATGATGTCTCCTGTAGTATTTTAATTTATTTTGCCTTTTAGTATTGAGGATACTTTAGGAAATGTATTGAGTCTAAGACAATCATAGCTGCCTGTCAATAATTTCATCTTTCTATTTTGATAACGTATAGAAACATCCAGTTTCATCTCCCTTCATTACAGTGTGAATTCCTTCCTCTCCAGGTCAGGTTAACTTGGTCATGCTGCCCAGACTATGGAAAAAAAGCATTTGAAGAACTAAACCAGCCGTGCTAGTTCTGCAAGAAGCTTTATGTAATATGGTACTCTGATAACAAAGATGCCAAATGTTGATGGGCCACTTCTGCTAATACAGGGTCATTTTAACTTCAGCCTAGCAAAGAGCTGTCAGCAGCCTTCAGCAACCATTCACCTCAGTATAGGAACACTCAACTTCAACATGAGATGCCATACCTGATGAGCTCATCCTTTTTCTTCCTTTTCATGAATTCCTAAAGATATTTCTCAAACCAAGAAAAGACCTGTCTTTTCTCGCTCACTCTTCCCATTTCCTCTTCTTCTTTTTACTGTCATTTTATTCTAATTTTCCTAATCCCCTTTACTTGCAAGGCAAAAAGGGAGAAAAATCTGCTGAGAAATGGATTTTCCCTTCAGGGCGATGCAGACTTCAAAAGAAAAATCAGTCATTTCAAGAGGAGAAAAAAGAAGTTTAATCATCAAGAGCAATAATTACTTTCTAAATATTAGCATGGCAGATAAGGAGAACAGAATTGAAATTGAAAGTGGGGCTTTCTCAGTTATTCATTATATTTGATTGGTAAGTTTGGAGTTTCTGAGGAGTTACTCAGTATTGCATCTCTGTAATGTAGTTATCATAACTGATAAGTTATCCAGGCATTTATCAGTTCTGGTTCTTGTGTTTCTCCAAGAGATAAAAGATGGCAGTTTGAAAAGGAACTGCCCTTTTTTTTTTTTTTTTTTTTTTTTTTTCTCTCTCTCTCCTCCAGCTTGATCTCTTTACTTCTAGCTGTGCTCAAGCAAGGCATTCATTTCTGTTTCCAGCCATTTTGTAGCTGCAGTGCTTTGGCTTTATTCAGGATGTGGGGCTGAGCCTTAAGCCTCCTTAAGGAGGTCAGTAGAAATTCCTTACTTAAAAGCTGGTTCCTTCTTTTTCTTTTTTTTGTGTGTGTGTGTGTTTTGTTTTGTTTTTTTGTAGCTTCTGATAACAACCTAGTTACTATCAAACTACATGTACTAAAAACTGTCAAATCAAATTCCTATTATTACCTGACAGGAAATATTATATATATTCCTATACTTATAGAAATAAATACTTATTGAGACCCTATACACAAATACATCCCCTATTTTATAACAGTAGAGTTGTTTTCTAAAATGCACAAAATTCTCCCTCTGAGTTTGTGCAGTGCTATGTTTCTGCCCTTGCTAAAAAATGAGTGGTAGGAATTGGCAAAAACAGTTGAGGGTTTTCTAGGGCAATGTTGTGGATGGGAGATGTTTTGTAAGATAAGATATTGTGAGGATTTTTTATCTTCAGCTTGCAAACTGAACAAAAAGAGGAGATGGGGTTGCTCTCTGAAACTGTATTACAGTTATAAACAGGAGGTAGAGAAAACAGATTTTTTTAAAAAAGCTAAAGAGTTGCATTAGCATAAAAACAAGTAAATGCTGACCAACTGTGAGTAAACTGAGGCTAGAAGTTAGAAGTGGATTCCTGTCCCAAGGTGAAATCCTCTAGGTGTAGGTGAAGGTATCCAGGAGAGTAAGTTTATTGATGGCTTTGTGTTATGTGGTACTAATATATTAATTTTTATAACTTCTGAGGTTCTTTCTTGTTTTCCTCCGATTTGTGTATGTGATAAGTCATTCTACTGCCATTCTGGTATTGTGCAAATGAAAATATTAGAGATACTGTCTCATGGCTCAGCTGAACTGCAGTGTGTTGAGTTGTAAGCTCTTAAATAGCACATCTGGACCCGAGGCTCCGGCAGTAAGACTCACAGCTCCCTGTGGCAGACAACTCATTGATGCACATACTACATACAACCTCTTATTTGCTTGGCTAGTCACATCATATGAGGTCAGATTACCCCGATCATTAGAGAAAGAGTCAGCTGTGCCACTGAAAGCGAAATTTCCCTTTGTGACCATAGAAGTAACCACAGCTAAAAGGGCTTAAAGACTTGTCCTGAATGCAAGACTCAGGTTTGGATTTCAGTGAGTTTATAGCTCAGCTTTTGCAATCTAGAAAGAGCAGAAGAGAAATCTTGAGCTCTTGAAATATACGACTTGAGGGAAAACTCTCAGTACTGACATGGGCTCTTACAAAACTGATTTACAAAATGACTAGCTGTATTTGCTCATATAGCTAGGTGAAACCTTGGAGGAAAGTTTTGGAACAAATTAGGAATTCAGTAGGTACTGTCCTTCACAGCTCCTTTCCACCTGAAACAGATGTGAGGCAATGATGCTTCAACTTTTCTGTTTTAAAAATGAGGTATCATGTTAGACCTAGTGGAAGCACAAAACAGTGAATTTGGGGCTTGACTAGTTTTATCAGAGGTCAAATTACCTCACTCATTACATATAGAGTCAGCAGGTGCACTTAGGGCACTTAGAATACCTTTTAAATGAAAAAAAAATGACTAAATGAGAGAAGCGCATGAGATGCCTGATGATATTAGCTGCACAGAGATGAACTCATGGGCCTGGTTCTGTGACATAGTTGCAAAGTTTGTGGTTTTAAGCAGGAAAGAAAGTGATAGAGTACTGGCCACAGAAAGGTCCATTAAATGATTCCCGTCTAGGGTCAGAACGAGCCTAGAGAGTAACATGCAACTGATTAGGTTTGATGGTATTGATTCTTAGCGGCCTGATTCTTCTTGATTCTGTGGTATTGATTCTTGATTTTGATGACTCCTTAAAGTGAGTAAAGAAAACACAAAAGTGACCAAGTGATGGCCAGAATTTTGCTTGCATTGGTGAGCTTCCTGCTCACTGCAGCCTCGGGCAGCTCCCTGCTGGCCACTGCTCCAACCAAAGGAAGACATGGGGGTGGACCTGTAAACTGCCAGCCACTGAGAGGTCCCCAGCGATGCGCAGAGTGCAGACACAGGAAGGAAAGCTGGGACTAACGTGTCCTCGGATCTAAAATAGGGCTGTTGATACACAGTGGATTTGCACTTAGGCACTGCAAGGCTAGAATGTAACGCCTGGTGTGTTTTGTGTGTGGCATCCTGCTGTGCGAACTCCAGTTGGAATTAGATGTGTGTAATATGCTGTACAGTGCTTTAGGACATACAAGCCTCACTTTCTGGGCTATTGAATCCAATATAAGGAACGCAAAGGAAGTTGCGCTTTCTGTAGTGTAAAATATTGAAACAGGCATTATTTTGTACTCACTCTGCGGTGACATTTTAATTTATGAGCTAAGAATGCACTGATTGCTGGCTGCAAAAATTGATTTGGTGTTCATCTGATTCAACCCATGTCAGAGTTTGAAAGTAATTATGATAGTGGAGCTGATAGGCAGGCAATTACATTTTTGTTCTCTCTCTCTCTATCCTTTTTTTTCTTTTTTTTTTTTTCTTCTTTCCTGAGGTTGTTCTTGTCAGAAGGCTTCTGCAAGTAGAAGCGTATAATCTTTGGCAGTGTTATTTGGCATGTTGTTATGGTACAGTCTCAGTTCAGGGCTCAAGCTGCACCATCTGCTTTCCTTAACCGAGCCTCTGTTCACCTTTCCAGAAATCTTACAGTCTAACCAGGTTAAAGCATCAATGTTCAGGCAAGCAGTCTCGTCGTGCCAGCCGTATTTCATCTGCTGCACCATCAGTTAGGCTGGCTGTGCTATTTCCCAAAGCCATCTCCCTGCCATCTTTCCCATTACCCTCTGCTCGTGCTGTGCCCTCTGCTAGATAACTGCAAGGGGGAAAGGGGAGGGAGGCTTGTAGAGGACAGTGCATAATGTGGAGAGGATGAAAGGCTCTCCCACCTACACAGGTTGGAGCTAGGGTGCTCGTTGGGGAAGAGGATGCAGTAGACTCTCATTCCTACACTTCTCAGGAGAAATCCCCTGTTCAAATGGTTCAGGCACGTGGGGCCAAACCTGCATCTTTCCCAAGGGACTTACCACATTTAGGGACCCCTCCAAGGTCTTCCATGGTTATGTACTGTCTTGCATGTATGAAATGGAATGTCTGAAATTTAAGTGCAAATCCAAATAGTCAGATTATTATCTGAAAAGTGATAGGTTGATGCAATCTTTTTTTTTTTTTTCTGAGATAGGTTTAAAAGGATATTTCTTTTTGTTGCTGCACAGAACAAAAGCTAATTCTTCAGTGTCATAATTTATGATAAAACTTAGCTGATATTCCTTTGCATGCTCTATTAAAGTACCGCTTGTTTGTCTAAACAGCACTGTTTGGAACAGGGTCTTTTTCATCCCATTTTAACTGTAGTGTCTAAAGAATGGGATCTTGATCTGATGGCAGTCTGTGGGTAACCTCATTGTTAAAATTCAGGTAGCAGCTGCAGTGTCTTCACATGTGAGCTGTGTGTTCTTCTCTAGTGATCTTGTTTGCTTTTGTTTTGTCCTTAGTAACTTTGAATCAGAGCAGTTCCTTGAAACTATTTCATCAGTGTTCCCCTGCCATACCCCTGCAGTATAGTGCCTTGCAGAATGAAAGTCAGTGATCACCCAAAATAGTGAAAATTATATGAGATTGTGGGCAAACCTATGTCAAATCTTTCTTCCCTCTCTGTTGAGCAGAAAGCAGAGATACGCCTAGGATAAAGTACAGCTGTGCTTTTTCCTGAAGTACGAGGCTGTTTTCAGGTCTTAATTTGATATATGGGGTATTTGTATGTTGTACTGCAGCCTAGTTAGCTTTACAATGTGCAAGATATAAAGACTATTAACCAGCAAAAAGACATAAGGAAACAGATAAGGCTTAAGGAAACAAATTATGGAGCAGATTCAACAGTTGTGCATTTGTCTATGTATTACATCAATATTTCATTAATTAAATTCATTTACTTTTATTCTTTCTCTCTCTTTCTCTTTGTTTTAATTAGGATGTAGTCATTTACAGCCAAACCTCTGTTCGGCTGCTATAAAATATTAATTTTCACTTGCAGTTTGATAATGAAGCAGTATCTTGCAGGCGATTTGAACTGTTGCAAAGCAAGGCAGATCACAAAGGGAGAGAAAGGAATAAATGCATTTCTTTTAGAAAACAACCAACTCGAAACGTGCTCAGTGCAAACTGCTTTCAGGCAACGGGAAAGGCTGCCAGCTAAAAAGCAATTTATGTAATACATTGGCAAGGAGGTGGGAAGCCAGTGAATAGAACTTAATGAGTTGACAGCTGTCGAGAACTCCATGGTGTCAGATTGTAGCATTTGTTTCAATCATTTGCACATTGTGTGCAAGTAGGAGGCTTAGGTAGAAGGGATACCCTGGGACCTGCCAAGCAATTTGTTCCACTACCTATGGGGTGGGGGATTCAAAGCTTCGTGGGATAGAGGTTACGGAGCATTTCTCTACACCTGGTGGCAAAGCTGTGCTTCATCTGAAAGCAAGGTTTGCCCTCTGACCGGATGGGTATTGGTAGTCCACTGTGACAGGGCTGGTTTTCTGAGAGTTGTTTGCCTTTTGTGACAAATGGGCCAAGTTTTACTGCAGTTCGTTTTCATAGATGTGCACTGTAGGCTTTCCACATTGAGGAGGAGTTATTGCAGGAGGTCCTTTCCCTTTTTAAGCAGGAATCTCAGTTTTGGGGAATGTACAGTGTTTTCCATTAGTTTATTGCATTTCGGAAACACTGAAAAAGAAAGATGACTTTTAAGGTCTTTCCTACTTCAGTAGTTCAGGACAGATTGTGATAGCGTGTAAAGGAATGGCAGTCCTTCAGCTCTACCAAAATTCAGCAAACTGGATACAATCACAGCATCTTCCTCTTTATGCTTTATAGAGCACCCTCCTCCAAACAGTCCCAAAATTGTTTATGAACATTTACTTCTAAGAAACATATGTGCATCTTCACTGTGTTTAAAATGGAGGTCTGACAGACTAGCTGCTCTGTCATGATACTCAGCTCTTGTGTAATTCTCTAGCTGTGTTATTTGGAAGCTCAGATCAGATTTGGTCAGTCTAATGGTCCCTTCAGTCCCTGAAGCCTTTGGAAGAAAAAAAAAAAAAAAACAAAACCCAAACAAAACAAAAAAAAAAAACCACCAAAACACCTCACCCTGCCTTGCAGCCTTTCTTGCTTATTCCTACCTTGTGTGGTAAAATGTGCCTATTGGAACAATATGCCTAGTAACAACCATGGCAGTGACTGGAAACTGTTATGGGATTTTGAAAACTAACCATTTTGCTATCTATAAGAGCTCCGAATAATACTCTGCTTCAGACTGAACTCCGAAGTTCAGTCCCTGTTGCCACAGTGTCCTGGAGTGCCAACATGTGCATGCTTTTGTTTCACGGGATGCTGCCAGTCAAACTCCTGATGCAGATGCAGCTATGCCAGCCTTTGTCAGCTTAGCCTTCTGTGCTCAGAGGTGAGGAAACTACACCAGCAAAAACCCTCCTGCTGTTGGAATTCTGGGATTGAAAGTTGGGAACAGGGCCCACTTGGATATGCCAGCATGACTTTAATGCCATTAAGACTCTCTAGTGTGAGTAAGGCTTAAGTCTAGAAATTAAGTGATAACCATGCCAGAAGGCAGCAGCTGTAAATACCAGTGGTTTCCATGACTTGCTTCTGGATAGCACATGCAAAATGTCTATACCAATACTATATAGAGAAGAATTTTAAGGAAATTGAAATTATTTCCTGCCGGGAGAAAGAGCAGAAATACCATCATCTCAAAACTATCACAGTACTATACTATCGACCCAAACTGATACCAGAAAATTATATGTGCACACTGTTACCCATCTGCACAAGAAGTGCTTCAGATACTCAACTCCATTTTGGCCCTTGTCCTGATCAACCTGTCTTGTTTTAAGTGCTCCTGTGACTGAGGTTAAATTTGCTGTGGACTAACTTTGCCGTGGGCTTGGCTCTCCCTAGCCTGGAAGGACTCTGTACTTTTCTCTATTACTGAAGACTTGTAATAGACATTATGCAAAATCAGGTATACTTTCTTTTGTGATTCCCACTGTTGTCAACACCATAATTAGAATATATGAGAGAAGAAATTTCTCGGAGTGCTACCTTGAAATGATAACTGTCTCATTCAAATTCATTATGCAGAAACTTCATTTTGTACTTGACATGAATTTCATGCTATTTTGCAATCCTTAGCACAGGTTATTGATGTCAGAAAAATTGCATCACAAAGCAGAGTTTAGAGACAGCTTTACTGACAGTAGAGGAAGATTTTTCCTGTGCTTTAAAGCTTCGTATCCTTTCCTTCTGATAACTTTTCTTTAAATACTTGTTTCCTGATGTCTCCCAGCTTTAGCCCTGGAAATATGAAGGGCACAAGGGGAAAACGTCATAGTACCTGATGTCTTGATCAAAGTATCTCTAGAGCAGCATAAAGCTTCTTTACTGGGTGTGGGGTTTTTTTTCTATAGATGCTTGGTTTGGTTTTTACTTTAAACAGGTAGAAGTGTAGATGAACCCAGCATGTTCCAGATGGTGTTTAAAGCCGCCTGAATTCCTTTGTCTAACTCTCTCCCACTAAGTGTGTTCCAGCTGAGCAGCTTTTTAGCTGTTAAAACTAACTTTGTTGCTTTTACTTATTTATTTATTTATTTATTATTTTACAGAAACACAAAAGATTTGATTTGCCTTTGCTGCTGCTAATCAAACCAATGGAGAGCTAAACAAATAAGCAAGGAAAATGGCCTTGTTAGCCATCGCAGGGAGCTAAGCTTCTGATTGAGCGGGGGCTGCAGAGGAGCCCCGCAGCGATAACAGTTCACTGTGTCTCTTGTGCATGGGAGTCTGCCTACCCAATGGCAGAGTTTTGTTGCGTGACAGCCATTTGCAGCGTGGATCACTTGATGTGGCATTTAAGTCACACTGAGTTCAAACCTAATGGGATTCCAGGAGGTATTTGTTATATTGAGCTGCTCTGGAGGTTGACGCTTACCTGGCTGATGAAGCTGGTGCTTCATTAATACTTGAACAGCCAAGTATGTTTATTAACTTGATGGGTAAATGCTTATGGATAGTATATTCCAAGTTTATTTTTAAGTTAGGATGAGAGAGCAGATCAACTTTCTGCAGTCTATTGATCTGTTTAGTTGGCTGACCGGTGAGTGCAATTTTGAGATCTGTCCATAAAATTGAAATAGGAGTTACCAGATGGTTGTTCAGCAGTTCATCTCAGCTGCTGTCGCTCTAAGTTGTGGGCACCGGTGTTTGAGGTCTGAGTAAAAATTACACTTCTGTCTATAAACTCTGTCCATCAGTTTTTCTCTATTGACCCCTGTTGGTGATAGGATTGTTTTGGCTTGCTTATTTACTTTCTTTGTGGGGTTTTTTTTAAAAAAACCCTAACTTTTAGTGTAAAGTTCAAGCTCTATTCCCCTGCTGAAGTTGTTAATCTATTAAAGTAGAAAAAAGCCTGAAAAATAAAAAGAACCTTAATGATAGAAAGCCAAGAGTTTTGAGTATCGAAATATTTGCCGGCAGTGTTCCTCAGTGGACTAGCTCTAGAGCTATTAAACTTTATTTTTATTAGATTTGATCTGGACCATATTAACATTTCAGTGGTCATACGTACCTTCTGTTGTCTGTAAAGGTATTTCTGCACTAGCTGCTGACAGTCATCTATCTCTACATTAAAATAAAAAGACGGGTGGATCTGTGGTTAAAAGCAACTTGCTGTTACTGGGAAATATTTGGAAATCTGTCATCTACCAGAGCTGCCTTTGTGGCCTTCTTTGTGTTTATGAACATTCTTATTGTTTACAGACTAAAACTGTTTATGGCCTTTTTTAACAGGTATGCTGTATGTGTGGCTATTTATGGAATTTTAATAGCTATTTTCCTTGCTAACCATTTGGTATATATGAAGTTATTCAAGGAACAATTCTAGATGCTAAATTATATCTAGTGGGCAATGGTTTATTTCTGCATTTATTTATTCTGCATTGTATTTATTCTGCATTTAAATGTGTTTGGAGACCCCCTTCTCCTTGCGATCAAATGTATGTGTCCTGTGAGTAACAGTATTTTAATGCCATTTTCAAAGTGTGTGATAATATTCACAAAGAGGCAGATTTGTCTAGAAATAGTCTAGCACGTTAATGTGAATATTCAAAGATAGATGTTTATCTTATTGGACTCAGAGGTACTTACAATAATTGCAGGCGCTGTTTTAAGGCACATTTATTCAGAGTGATTATGTTTATTGTTACTTTACAAATAACATACCCTGTCACATTGGAGTTTAACTACAAAGGTTTGGACTACAGACTACAGAACTTTTAAGAATTTTACCATTCCAAGTGGCAGCTTTCCGTGGGCTACATAATAATGAGCAGCAGAAATTAAAAATCAAGGAAGGGAAGAAGCAAAGGAAATCTCCAAATTAAGCAAATGATGGCGATTACTTTGCATGCCCAAGCAAAGTGCAGCCGTGCCTGGGATGGAAAACGGGAGCCGGGTGGCGATGAGCAGCATCACTGCATCACAGTCTGATACGTGGAGGGAAGGACACTTGACCTAAAATTGTTAGGAAAATTCAAAAGAGTAAAAGTACATGCTCAATTTCAGTTTAAGAAAAAAAAATCCTGGGAGCACCTTCTCAGGAGAAGTGCTCAGGTGCTGAATTTTTTTAAGTAGCAGACCCTTAATGACAGATCTCCTATTGGACTGATCCCTCCCCATGGCATATGGGGATTCCTTAGTCTGGGCCTGGAGTTCGTCCATCACTTGACAGCTGAGACTCGAAAGGGTTCTGTGAGCCTGCCTGGGGGCTGGTGCCACCAGGACAGTGAATCTGCATCTGCCAATGGGGCTTTTGCAAAAGGGTTTGGTCCCGAGGCACCACTGTCACTTCCCAGGAGTGACAGATCTGAGAACGTGCCTGGTATCCTGCAGTCTAAAACCTCTGTTGGGAGAGGGTCTCCCATAGGTAATTCCTAGTTCAGCCTCATTTGTAAGAGATGATGAGATCACTGCTTTAAAAATAGAAGCAGACCTATGCAGCTTTATTAATGAGCACATAAATAGAAACGCCACTTGAGTTGCCCATGTGACTGCCGCCTCCTCTCTGCTCCATTGTATCCTTACTTTATAGATTTTTCTTCTTTTAAGTCATGTGTTGGGGGGAGCGGAACATGGTGCGCAGGTTTTGAGGCTTAAAAGATTGTCATTAAAGCCACTGTGCTGTATTTAGTTATTTATTTCTCGCTTAGAATGAACTAATCAATAACAGAACAAAATCAAATACGACTCCCTCCCCTGCAAGGAAGAAAAGACAAGCTAAATAAAGATGTCCAGGAGAAAATGCCAGCAAACGACATATTGATTTCCAGCAAAGGAGCAAAGTGTAAATGAAAAATATTCTTCTGACACAGTTATTAAGTGCAGGCTAGCACGCAAAGAAAACCCATTTACTCTTACTAGAGGCTGAGTCTTCAAAGGGCAGCTGATTCATCTCGCATCATTTGAGCATCTAGCTTTCTAAAGCATAGGCTTCCCTTACTAATTTAAAGGGTTTCTGTACTTAGGTTTTGCTTTGAGAATGTAAAAAAATTTACTGAAAGTCTGATTGCGTGCCAGATAAGCAGAGAAATTTTTTCTCCTCATTTTATAGCTGTATAAACAGAAATATGAGGAAGGAGGCAATTTTCCCAAAGTCAGGCAGTGAATTTATGACAATATCAAGGATATAAAATCAAACAACATGAAGCTTCTGATTCACTATCCGTGGCAGTTTGGACTGGGGCAATTTAAGAAGTTACTGCTCCCCAGTGGTTCGCCCTGCCCTTCTGCAGGCAAAATAGATAATGTGCTTGTTCTTCGGCAAGGGTAGTTCGTAGCTGAAAATATTAATAATAATTTGATTTCTGGGCCAATTTAAGTTAATACATCAGACTGCGCATCTGGGGCTAAGGTACATAGCAGCAGGATGCTAAATTCTGGCAGTAGACTGGCTTTTTCCAACAGCACTCTGGAAATCTTTATTCAGAGTTTTGCTTCCTGTGTCTTGCCTTGAGCAGATGCTGAGGAGAGGAGGAGGTTTGAAGCCTCCACTGCTCAATGCCTTCAGCTCGCTCTAATTCCTCAGAGGGGAGGACTCATGGTGCCACTCAGAAATTATGTTCAGAACAACCGAAGTTGATAAATCTATTGGACAAACTCTGGGGAACAACATGGTGTGAGCTGATCTGACCAAGATTTTCAGAAATATGCCTAAAATCCAAGTCCTGAGCAGTGCCTCACTTTCAACCCTTCTGTCTGTCCAGCAGCTCTTTCCGGTTTCAGAGTGGGAGCTGTTGTGAATTCTTTTTTTTTTTTTTTTTTTAATAAAACTTAGGCTATTCAGCCGAGTATCTTAAAGAAGTTTTGTACACGTAGTGCATCTTTCTTCTTGAATTTTCACCTTCACCACCATCTACGTTATTTCTTTATCCTTAAAACAGAATATTCAGAATTTCTGTTTCGTCTGACAGGTCTGTTTCAGTAACAAACATATCAAATGGGGGGAAAATCTGTCTCAAATGATGAAAAGGACACATAGTTTGAAAATCCTTTCAGTTTGCCTAGTCTTCAATATATAGACAGTTTTATTTTCATGGTGCTGCTTTGAAAATAGACGAATGTCCAAAAGAGAAATAGATTGATAAGGGGGAGAATGACTCTCTTCTCATGCCAAAACTGTTTCTTGTGTATTTTAGCCCTGAATTTATGTTTTACAAACTAGTCCAAAACCCTTGCAAATCTTAAGAGTTACACTAAACAATTGTCAGCAGATCCTTCACCAAATCAGGTGGGAAGGAGCACTGTTCTATCAAGAAGGGAAAGAAAGAGAAAAGCAAATGCCTCTGCATGCATGTGTAATCAATAAACAACCAATCTAGATTCCTGAAGATGATTATTTATTTATTTATTTAGCTCCTAAATAATACATAATTTCTTCAGGCCATGAAATAAATTGAGAGGATTTAGAGGGATTTGCTTATCAGCAGAACACCACGTAGCATTACATTCCTACTGCTTTTGGGAAGGTACATTGAAGTTGGGTTAAGCTGCTGCGGTTCAATACTTCTCTTTCCCCTGCCAGGGTGCCTTGAACAACAGATGGATTAATCCTCCGCACTTTGCTTTCTCCCCTCTTTGCCCTCCCTTCTCTTTTTCCCTCTTCCCACAGTCCTCACCATGTCTCCTCCCTTCCCACTGCCAGCACAAGGAGACAAAAGGCAGAAACGCTGATTTTTCCTCTTTGTCTTTTCACAGCCTCGGGATAGAACAAAGTCCCTGAAATTTGGCATCAAACATGGTCAAGAAGAGGCAGAGGCTTCACAGTCTTAATGAACTATTGATTCTATTGAGACAGGCTTTGGGTTTTCAAAGGACTAATTCAGCTTTCAAGGCTCTTTGTACACATGACTGCCCATGACTCAGGATTGATGCACAATTAGAGGTGGGGAGGGGGGATTGTCTTTTGTTTTGTCATCTTTAACTGACTTTAAAATCTCTTGTCTACTGTAGTAACAGACATATGGCTGGTTATGGTATGGGGTAGCTCTTTCATGATCCGTACTTGATGAAATAATTTGAGAGCAAATCAGCTTTTGTGTCCAGCCCGGATCACAAGCCAGGAAATACGCTGATGCTGGTGTGAGGCGGAGGGGCACGTGCCTGCTGGTTACCAACAAGCTCCTGGCCAGGCAGGGTCCTGGGCACCACAGGATGGACTTGTTAACGTGGTTTGAAAAGGTCTACAGCAGCAAGGTACAGTGCAAGTACAGTGCAAGGCTCTGCTAGGTAGATCTACTGCCTACTTTGGAAAGAAGAGAAATGCCTAATAATATGTTTATTTTGCATCATGATAGGGATGGGATGTAAATTGATTTAGAGTAAATTAGATATGACAGAAGATAAATGGGTCAAGGCCTGTTCCCCTGGACCACATACTAACAGCATTCCTATCTGAATGACTTGGGTGACTGCTTTATCTTACTGCTGGTGGTTTCTGGTATTTCCTTGGGGAAACTGCTCCATAGTTTGTAGAGATCTCTGGTGAGATTTTTCTTGCTGAAAGTCATCCTAAACTTTTTTGGCTTGATTTTAACCACTACCATTTCTGAACTTAAATAGTTCCATTGTCCTTCCTGATGTTTATTACATCCTTCTGATACTTGCAGATATTTATGATAGCTTCTGTGCTCATTAAGCCAAGCTCTGATGGTCAGTTTTGCTAAGCCTGTGTCATTCATAAATCTCTCCAGTCTTTTCATCATTTCAGTGGCTCTTCTCTGAATTGTGTCCAATTGCTCTAAATCTTTTGACATTAAATTACCCAAAACTAAATATAATGAGCTATGTTCTCTTGAAGTAAATTGTTGCAGCCTGTTTGAAATCAATACCAGTTCAAACCAACAGAGAATTTGGCCCTCTTGTTTAAGTGTTCACCTCAAATGAGCCCTGTGGAGAAAATTATTAGTTTCATGTTCTTTGATGCATTGCCTTTGTAGAGACAGACACAATCTCAGTGCAGATGTGTGGGGTGCAAAGTCCTCACGCAGCTTCATGGCTGTGCCTGTGTCACAATACAGAAGAACATATTGTACCATCCAGTCCTAACAAGTTGGAAAGGATTAAAACCCTTTAGCCACTGATGTCAAATCCAGAACTGTCCTTAATTGTTTATACAGTCCCAAATTGCACCCTCCTTTATAATACCTCATTATGTTTTGAGCAGCATTTGAAATGTTTCCCCATTTGTATGCAGATTCTTTCCATCGAGATGCACTAACTTGAATTTGTCCAGGCAGACTATCTCAGACCTGTAATACAATGATAAACTACTGGGTATTTTGCAAGATTAAACAGAAAATAAGAAACAACCATAAGGTGCGGAAAGGACAGATGAAGGATTTCCATTTAATTGTAATCGTATGCACAGAATACAAGTTCTTTAAAAAAGCTCAGTTACGAAAGTACCGCCAGGATAGAAACAAGATAGAATGCCTATTGAGACTGAGATATTTCCTCTGCTGTCATCTTTTGGCAAGGCAGAATAATATCTTGAGCATGGTTTTTTTTTCCAAAGAAACAATGAGGTTTCTGATAGATAGAACAGCATCACTAGCACTTGACCTTTCTGGGTTCCCTGTATTCCTTCATACATTGTTCGTATTTTGCAATGTATTAGAGTTATTTAGAAAATACCTCAATTTCTAAATTTAGAAAATTTAGTAGCGTGAGAGTGGAGGAAAGATTCGAGTGATAGGACTAAGGAAGTTTGTTGAGTTTTGACTCTGCCCATTTTAGGTGTGAAAGGCAAACACCACTGTTAAGATAAATAGTAGTGTATTTCCTTGGTGTTGGGAAGATATTTTTGCCTGGCATTTTGTGGTGGTCCCACATCAGCAGTGACTGCAAATTGTTCCTTGGCAGCGAGGAGATTTAGATTTTTCTTACACCAAAGCATTAAGTATTGCCTTTCAAATGATAGTGTTGAATTGGAAGTAATGTGTATGGTGTGCAGAACAGTTTCAAATGAAAGACAGGTAGGAAAATTGAATCCTACTTTGCAGGGTGAAGCAACTGCCAAGTATGTAGTTTTGGAGCAATTTGTCTGCAGGATTTGAATTTATGGGTCCTTGTCTTTTCTTTCCCACTAGAAGTGAGAACTCCATCATTCTTGGGTGTGTTATTTATAATTTCATAAAGCTGTTCTGTGGCTGGACTTATTTTATCCAGTATGCTTAATGTCTGTCGAATAGTGGTGCACCCAAAGAGCAAGGTTTTGAAAAATCTTTGTGCTTGGAGAAAAGGAAGATTCAGCACCTGCCTTTTTGTGTAGAACAAAGGAGCAAAGGTTATGGATCTAAGGCATAAATTGGGACTCTGGGCACTTGGAAAGATTGGAAAGGAATGGAATTGTCTTGACCAGGTCCTGCTATGTTGTCTCAACTTCCGTACGCTTTACATCCCACACTAGTGATGTATGGAGTAATGAACCAAGATGCAGAACCATCACGATGGCAAGATTGAAGAGACCGTTAGAGTGAGTAATTAGGAGGAGGTGATTACGGAACTAATAATTTACTGAAAGAATGGTGAGCCAATTCGGTGAAATTGAAAAAAAAATTATAGGTAAATATGCCAATAAATCCTCTAGGGTGGACTCAGTATTCAGCACTTTATGCTGCCCCAGTTTCGTTCCAAAGCAATTTCATTAAACACTGGAGAGAGGGAGAGAAAAAATAATAATATAAATGCCATAAAAAATCTTTCGGAGGAAGGAATAAAAAAGGTTCCTGCCAGAGAGATATTTTATTGAAAGTTATTATAATACCTATCTTTAGTTTTATGGCCCTTAATATAGGGCCAAGCAATTTCAAAGCTGGGATTTAAAAAAAAATGAAATACATATTTTAGTATAGCATGAATTATTACTTTTAATATAGAATTTAGCTAATATATAGAAGATAGTTTCTCTCTTGTGTTTCTCTCCACAAAAACACAAATATCACTTCCATCACAGCATATGGGGAAGTTTCATTACTATCTAGTTGTCTATGCATAAGAAAATGTAGCATTTACCATTTCAGATCATTGAACGGACATTAAAGAATGAATCCGCTTATCCCTCCTGAGGGCCATGGGTGGGTATAATTGGCCCCATTTCAAAAACGGGGAATGGGAACCCGAAATGGAATGCTGATTTTGCGTAATGTTTTGCAATGAGTTGCTCATGGGGAGAGTTGGGAGGCCACTGCTCACTAGCCTGTGCTGTCTTGGGGAAGTTTAATAATCACCCGGGGAAGATTCTCAGTTGCAGGATGGTGAGGAAAAGGAACATATTTCATTTACGAGATTTAATTGACTTCTGGAGTATTCCTGAACTCTATTTCTATTGTCAGGAATTTGCTGCTACTTCTCTCCGAAAATAAATTTATTCCTTTGGGATAATTCAGATGTTGGTATCTGAGCTGAAGGTGCATGGAAAACCAATATGTGATGGGACTGGAAAATCAGTTAGTGGTGAAGGGTGATGGAAAGCACTGAGATTAAAAATACCAGATACGAAATAGCAAGACAGATTAGTGTACTTATCTCTTATGTGGTTTCTAGAAATCTCATTACTGACCTTGACATAAGTCTAAACACTAACACTACTTTTGGAGGTTTCTCTGTTTTCTTGCACTCATATATACAAAACCACTAGCCTGGGACAATCAGCAGCTGCAGTGCAAGAAAAACTATAGACTATCTGGGGAAATAGCATGCCATGGAAGTGGAGAGATAAGGACAGAGATTAATTGATAGTATCAAATGTGGAACCAATTGTGGAAAAGTGCAGATACAGGTCAGAGTTGGCAGGGCAGGCGAATATTGAGCACCATCGTTTTGCATTTTGTCCGAGTCTGGTGTTTATGCCCTTCTCTGTCCAGAACCAACACAAACTACGTACAGATTTTTACAAAAGAAAACCTAGAATAGCTAGTAAAGGATGTAGCATAAAATGAGTTGTGTTTGCTATCCCTCAGCTGCTTATTAAAGGGGAAATTAAATGAAAAACATGTAAAACTCCTGACTTTGCAGCTCATACTAAGAGCTTGTGTCAAAACTCAGTGTGGACCAACGTGCAGGACCAGCGCCGCACACGAGTGCCTGGGAGTCCCCACGGGCTCCAGCGCAGCTCCCTGTGGCTGCTGCTGCCGCCAGTGGCAGGGGCTCCCTGCACCCAGAGCAGGGCAGCCCAAACAGCCAGTAATCCTTTGGGCTTCTATGCGTGTGCCACAGAGCCTTTCCAAGCTAACTGTGGTGTGTTTAATAGCTCTGGGTGGATTCATTTCTACCTTTCATTTAGCCCATCACTTTTTAATGCAGCTAACCTTCTACCACCCACCAATATGATGTTCCAAGGCATCCCCTAGATCAAAAAAAAAAAAAAAAATTAGATGAAGAAATTTTTTTTTTCCTGAATCTGCTACCTTTCTGGTTTCATATGAAGTCTCTAACGACAGAGAGAGGGGAAAACAGGGTTTTTAGGTGACTGTTTATTTTACTCAAGTATAGTTTCAGATATGTGATTGGAAGTTAAAGCTATGTGAAGCCCTTATATTGAGCAAGAAAATGGGAAAAATAGGTGGGTAGTTGTATTGGTTGATAAGTGACAACCACACATTGCTGTAATTTTCATGTTTATTCTCTACTGCAAGCAAATTATTGGTTTTACTTTGCAAGATTCTTGTTATGAATTATCAAATTTTCAAATAAGGGCAAAATGAAATTCATGTTCTCAGATTGGAAATCCATGTTCTCACACTGGAAATAGTGAAAAAGTTGTGAGATTCTCAGCATTGTCTAAGCAGTGTCTTTTAATAGTTTTTTTTTTTTTAATGTTGTATTTGACCAGTATACAAGTTTTACAAGTGTTTTGGGGCATCTGTGGTATACATTTCCAGTGTCACTAGCTGCATTTCACCTGCTTAAGAATCTTTCTTGCTGTATAGTTTTGTTCACATATTATGTGAACATTATGTGAATGTAAATTACATGTCAGGGGTGCAATTAAAAATAGTTTCTTGTAAGGGACTAATGTGTTTCACTATTGGAGAATATGCTCACAGTTTGTACGAGTTATAAAGTCTTTTGGTGTTCTTTGGAATAAATAATGTAGCATAAAATATATTGGCCAGGATGAAAAGAATTATAGAACATAAGCTTATATTTGTGCATTCCTTCTTGCTTGACTTGTTGCTGAATGGACAAACTTCTAAAGCCAGTTCATTTTAAGAGGTCAGCACCACGATCTCTATGGGAGATCTTCCATTTTCTGTAAATGTGATTCCAAAGTCTGCGGTATCTGTAGCTATCACCTCCAGTTCCTTTTTATCCTGCCTCCCCATGAAAGTAGTTAAGCATGAAACTACTGCAGGTTTGCATCTTGCAAAATGAAGCATCTCATGAGGGACAGAGAGACTTGCCAGCAAAAAGGCAGAGGAGGCTGAAGAAAAGATCAGGGCCTCGTAACACATGTGAAGATGCATAGGAGCACTCAGCGTTTTAGAGGCAGTCATAGTTGGCTTATAAGGGAGACCTTAGTCAAAGTGGGAGTCTTTCTCAGAAATGAGAAATGCTTCCAAGCATTTGGAAGGCTTGTCATGATGTGAGATTCTGAGGAATATTCACCCGGAGTAGCAAAGTACAGGGATAGCGGCTCTGCTGCCAAGGAGCTCCGGTTTGATCAGTATCTCCTGCCTAGCAAAGAACATTTCAGTTTTTCTGTTTCAGAAGTTACCCCCCTGATCCTGCTGCTTGGTGCAGAAGGCAGCTTTCGGCAGGCTTTCTGCAGTTGTTAAGGGAGACAGCTTCAGCAGAAGCTGCTGTTTGAGCTGATGCTGCTGAACTGGGGTAATTTCGTACTGCGTGCAGGAATGTTTTAACCTGTGTCCAGAGGCTGCCACAGACTCTCCCTAATGGTCTGCATTACTAATTCAACTAATTGCAGCAATTAGAGGCAGGAGTTGCTGCTGGGAAGCGACACCATTATGCTCCTTTCTAGCATGCTGCAGTACATGCTGCTCATTAATTAGTCCAGCAGCAGGAAAAATAAAAAAAAAGATAAAATCACCAGCTGGAAACGAAAGGGAATGAAACTTGTAAAAGCTGCACACAGACCGTTTGGTTAAAGCCTTTTGGAGCCAGGCTTTCTATCCTGCCAGAGCAGTCACACCCAGGTTAATCCCTGAACACTTGGCAAGCAAGTAGGCAGACCTGCATGTTGGGCAGACCTGATGCTTGCAGCAGGTCATCACACTGCAACAGATGCACTCCAGCTGGATAAATGTAAAGGATTTTCAGCCCAAGAGGTGCATTTTGCCTAACCTGATCAGCAGAGCGGGGAATACCACAGCCTGACAGTGTGATGCAGTTAGCAGCCCAGCAGAGTCCTGTTAGCTGCCTGGACAGTGCTTATTTTCTGCAGCTGCCTCGTTTGTCGTTTCTTTGCAGAAAGTATGTTCAGCCTGAACACGCCTCGTGCTCGGTCTCTCAGGAGGTGCCTCCTGGCTGGCCCTGTGGGATACTGGCACTGATAGATGAGCCCAGTGGGATGCTGCGGGTCCTGGGGCTGCTGGAGGGAGCCTTGCCCGCCAAGCATCTCTCTAGGCCGGGGGGCTCGCTGCGCTCAGCAGCACAGCACGTGCGCCTGCCGACTTGGCAGGGACGCTGCACCTGCACGCACCTGAAATATTCAGGAGCCCAGAGTAAGCCCTGCGCCTCCCCAAAGGGGTCCAGCTCCGTGGAGTGTATGTTGACGCAGGCGTACCTGCAAAGCTCGCTGTAAGTTAAATATTTTAAACGGTACAAAGGAAACACTCCTTACTAGAATATTTCCCTGCGTCTCTAACAGCCTCTTTACTAGCAGGTGTCTTAAATTTTTCCCTCTGTTCTGTTTGCTTTGGCATGCCAGACAACGGATGACATCGTTTCGTCAGCTGAGTGTTCCAGTGATGATGAAGACTTCATTGACTGTGAACCTAGTACAGGTAAGTCAGGTCAGTCTTGTTTTTGCTTGCTTTCTTACTTTATTTGCAAAAAACAATACATACATATATTTATATGTGTGTGGATGTATACATATATATTTTTATATGTATATATATGTGTGTGTATATGTGTGTATATATATTATGTATATATACACTGTATATAAAGTAAAAACTATGCAGCCAAGCATCAGATCCCATGGACTTGACAACAGCAAAATATACATATAGTCACTATTTAGTTAATATAAAGCTGTTTTAATAAAAAATTAGATTTCCTGAAACTGATCCCATCTAATTAAGAGTTAACATGTGTAGCAGTTACTTCATTGGCTCGGTATAAAAGCAGAAATATTAGTGTGTGACATGTAGCAAATAATAAAGTTTTGTGAAGAGAGTAGAGTGAACATTTGAAAAGTATGAGTGATATGAAAATGAAAAACCGTAGATTATTAGTATTCTTTAGTCATCAGTAATTGCTCTGAGGATGGACTGTAGAAGTATACATTTGTCCATGGGATTTGGAAGACAGTTAACATGGTAATATGTTTTTACTAATTTTGTTTTCTATGTGCCCAAAGAAATTGGAGAACAGTAAAATAAAGGTCTGACACAACAAAATTAGTAGGAGGTCTTACCATGTTATCTGCAGTGATGCTTCAAAATGTATCCATTAAAGAGTCAAATGGACTGACCGTATGGAACTGACTCAACTTATCCCTTTCGATCCAGATACATTTTGATAAATTGATGGCTTTTCTTTCTGGTGAGATATATGATGTGATATCCAGCAGGCAACTGCAGTCTATTTTATTTCTTACAGGCTTTTTCAAGTCTTCTTTTTTGAGGCTTGCCATGAGTTAAGCATTTCTATAATAGAGAACAGATATCATCGAATTTCTGTGTACATTAAAAAAAAAAGAGAGAGAGATTGGTTAGAGTCTTTTGTCCTTAAAGGCAAAACATATAAATAGTTTATTTTTGTTTTTGTTTTGTTTGTTTTTGCTTTGTTTTGTTATTTTGGGATATGTAATTTTTTTCTTTTAAAAAAAAAATCCCCTGAAAGGTTTATAGATGTTCTGTTCCTAGTTTCCCGAAGCTGTTTTATGAATACAGTAATAATGTTAGAATTCACCGAAGGCTAGTGCTTTCATATTTATTTTCTACTCGTCATACTATGCCTGCATTTTTTGGTAGAACTTGGTCTGCAGTAACTTCTGATTGGCGTTGCCTCATAGCTGGGAACTTCTACAGCCAAATGGTCCTCCAGCTCTTGATGTCCAGGAGACAGCAGGGGAGGCACTGACACACAAACTGATGCTCACAAATAGCTCAGCCTGCTCCATACTCCCATCTCTTCCTTCACAGATGTCTATGAGTTTCTGAAGTCCTTGCCTGGGAGAGCAGCAGTCTAAATGAAACAAGATTGTTCTATCTTGATTTGCCACATAAACAATATGGGCACTGGAAAGCGTGTTGGGTTCTTAAATAAACGCCAGCACACAGATTATTATGAAAATGAGGCATGGATTTTATAGGACCATACTAAGAAGACTAATGTACCACAACTGATGCTCAAATGAACAAGTAAGAAGCATATCATTATAGCTTCACGTAGATTTCAAGACTACAGCTTTTTTTTTATTGTTTGCCAAGCATTTCAATTAAAGGAGGGAATGGGATCTTTATCAGACTCCTCCTTTTGTATGTTTTTTTCGTTGGTCTTTCAACACAGAAATTACATCTACTTCAATGACTGTAAATTTTAATAGCAACGTTTTTGGCTTCTAGTGCCGGTGGAAAAATTAAAGTTTGAGGAGAAATCTGGTAAAGCAGAATGCTTAGCATGAAATTGCAGAGTGACTTAAGAGCCTACATTGCCAGGCTAAAAATATCTCCCTTCTGACACATTCAAATAGCTACAGCTACAAACAGGTACAAATTGGATTTAAGAATGACTCACTTTTGGAAATCCTCCTAAGCATTGCCCGCTCCGCCTCTAAGTGCCTACATAGATTTGAATACCTGTGCTTTAGAAGAATATGATTCACTGCAAATCCACTGAAGATACACTTTTAAGCTACTTAGATGCTCTTGAAAATGCCACCCAGTAGTTCTTATTGCACCTATTGCCATAGGATGGTGACCCATATGAGCCACTGAAATGTGTAGCTTTCCTTAGGAATTGATTGAAGAAGAAAAGTTAAACAGATATGTGAGAAAATGCTCAGCTGGATGGTACTTGCTGGGGAGATTTGCCCTTTCATGTTTTGAAGTTTCCTCTCAAAAAGGCAGTGGTGTGCAAAGCAACCGGAAGAAGTTGGGACATGTAGGTCTTTTCTACCTGCCAAAGCATAAATTTAGCTCATTTCTACCGCTTAAGAAGAAAAGA
The DNA here is from genome assembly GCA_003342815.1 of Eudromia elegans. Taxonomy (NCBI): domain Eukaryota; kingdom Metazoa; phylum Chordata; class Aves; order Tinamiformes; family Tinamidae; genus Eudromia; species Eudromia elegans. The sequence goes on along the minus strand of PTEX01000004.1, from coordinate 593,100 downwards.
TAGTGAATTTATGATGCTCTTGATTTAGGTTTCTTTGTCTGTCTTACTCTCGTCATTCCTATTGTGTCTACGGAGGGTAGAAAAGTTCTCTGCACAGTGTATTCCACTGTGAGCTCCATATTTACCTGGTATCTTACCTGGTTTATCAGAGTCTGGCAGTGCTGGGTTGAGTACTATCAGTGTCTTTCCTCTTCACCAGCCAAGACAGAATTCTGGCCATATGTCAAGATCTGGTACTTGAACGGGTGCATTGTAGAAAGAAAAGAACGAGATTATTTTGCTTGTATTTTCTAGTGTGTAGGTTTGTTTGTTTTTAATTGGGCCCATTTAAAGTTGCTTCCTCCTGTTCTGTTGACAGGTCAGTGTATTTTACACTGCTTTCTGGCTTGCCTGTTTGCTTTTGCAGCAAATTGGAAATTAAATGATGTAGCCCAGTGCAGGCCCCTTTTTGTTGCTCTGATAATGTGTAGCTTTTAAAGCTCTTGTGTTCTTGCCAAGCGCTAGGACTTGGCCTTCTATCACTCTCAGTGCTATGGTCCAGTAATGCAAAGGTTCCTGAACTCAGTGCTGCAGCTGTGAGATATAATATACATCACTGTGAACCTGCTGTGCAATGACCGAGACAAGGGCAGCTAACAATGTCAGCCCAAATCAAAAGCTTTCAGATTTCATGTGGGTCTGAATCCAATCCCCAGATCTAAATATACTGCTTTGGCTTCGGTCCTGGATCAGAGAGTCCATTTGAAGATTCTGGTTTCAGTGTACTCAAAGATAGTTCAATAGTTCAAAAGACAGAAAATCGTATCCTATTTGAGGATAAAGACCTGATGAGAACCATTTGCCAGGTCTTACTGCCACTTAACTCTGTTTGTCTGTTGAATCCAAAACCTGAATCTCAGTAAGCATATACCATCCGCATCCAAATAGAGGCATCTCTTTAAATGCAGACGGTGCAAAGGAAGTTTCCTCATCCTGCTTCCTTTGGGCGTTTCCTAGCCAGCTTCATGCTGTAGCAGGCTGAGTTCACCTCTGTGTCCCACTTGCAAAAGTCATTTCTGGAGGGTAGTCAGTGAGTGTGTGCAGACCAAGTGGAGTTACAGGAATTCTGTCCCGACGGCTCAGCTTACAGTCCTCCTCTTTCTAAGTATATGCATCAGGAATTATGCTAACAGGAGGTGGCACTGACAGCTATGAATCTAAAAATCACCTTTATTTTACATAGTGAAGAGGAAATCTTTGTAGCTTCAAGAATGAAAAAAAAAATTGGTGTTCACCTTGCTTATGGAATTAATACTACACAGGTATGAAACTGTTCCTCTGCCCTGCCTAACCATTTGCATGATGCATAGAACTGTCTTTCTTTATTTCTATGCAAACATTGTTTGTCCCAAAGCAAGTTTGAAGACCTTCCAGATTCCGTGACAGAAACATGATGTTTTTATCAGCTGTGATTAGAGGAAGCTATTTTGGCCTATTTGGAGGACATCTGAGGTATAAATACTCTGCTTCTTGAAAGCTGAACCCTGTGTCTTGACTCTGCACTTTCGAACCCACACTGTCACAGTGTTTTGATCTGTAAGGGAAACAACTTACTCCTAGATAGGAAGCACTGTGATATCTTGGATAAGGAAATGGTTCATCTCTTTCCAGTATATGAAAACCCCTTCAATTCTGACCTCCATGCCATGAGGAGGATAGTTATGTTCCTGAAAGCCGCTCTTGCCTCCCAGGACCTTTAGCTTTGTTCCCATTAAGCATCTCCTTTAGTGTGGTTCTTGGGCACCACTTAGATTAAATGATGGTAATTGGGCACTTAGTTGGAATTGCAGCCTGGAATGTTTATTGTATGAGGCAAAGCAGTAAGACCCAAACACTCACAAATAAACCCGAATCCTGTAATATAACCTCTTGAAATTATGTGTATGATTTAAACCTTCTAGCTCCCTGGATAGATGCAGCCTACAATTCTCTGGTGTTGGTGCCAGCTTTTCCTTCCTATCAGCCTAGCTCAATTGCCTACATTATTTTTTCCCCACCAGGGAAATTTATCCCATGTATTTCATTTCCCTGAAAGCTTAAAATATCATAAGGCTGAAACTGTGGAATCAGGTGGAATCAGACCAATAAGCCTTTTCCATGAAGGACTGGAGATGGCAAAAAACTAAAAGAACAACAGGAAACACTCAATGGAAAAGCCAAAATCTGTAGCTCTTTATACTGAACATTATGCAGTTTTCCATAGCATATACACATACACAAGAGAGATATGCTGTAGGTACACTGTCTGTATCTCTCAGTTATTGGCCTGCACCCATCCGCTTGCAGCCTCCTGATGTATGTGTTAGAGTCGTCCTGCGCCCAGTGCTGCAGAGCGGGGTGTCTGTAGCCTGCCAGGGTCACCAGATTTATTTGCAGAAAACAAGCAGACTGTCTCTTGGAAGAGTCTGCAAGCAGACAGCGCGGTATGAAGAGCAGCATGCTGCAAGTGAAAACTCTTGGTTAAAGAAAGCAAGAGAAGTGCTGGTTTGCCTCTCATCCTCCACAATCTGCACCAAACTGCTTGAAGCACCCAGGGGATTTTCGCCAATTTCCAAAAAGAGATGCTTCCCCATGGCAAAGCCAGTCCTCAGTAAGCCAGTCCCTGCAGCAGGCAACAAGAAACAGCCCTTAAACTTGGCCACATGTTTCACAGCACGCCAAGAAGCAGGTTTCCCCCTCGCAGGGGGAAGGAGAGGCTGAAAACCATGCAGGCTCTGAGGACAGAGGCTCAGCTGCACAGACCTGCTCACAGGCAGGAGCAGCGCTTGTCTGGTGGAGTTTCCTAGCTATGGTTTTGTGGCCAAAAGAAAAGCAAAAGAACAAGTTTTACCAATCAGTCATGCAGATGACTTGCAGGTGTGTTTATTTTACTTTTTTACATTAGGATTTTCTGTTGAGTTTGGTTTTCAGCATATTGGTCTTTTCTTGTATGAGCTCCGAAGACCCAACCCATAAGGATATTTTATCTATATATGCACTATGCCCAGTGTGTGTATATATATATATGTATCTATCAATGCATATACTGAGTTAATATATGACCAATATCAGCAATAGCCCCTATCATCCAATCACATATTTACACAGAAATTCATGCCTTCACCCTACCCTGGCATCCGCTGATGTGGACAGATGCATGATATTGTTATTTCTTGGTGAACAAAGCACGCTAATTTCTTTTTCTTTAGAGTTTTTTCCTTCTTCTGTTCCTTTATTTGTTCACTTTTAATCAGTAATTTCATCTTCCAATTATCCTTGGGGAAGGGTGGGCTGGGGAGAAAAAATTATACAGATATATCCATCGATATGTACACACGTGCTCTGTGTATATATAGATAGATATATGTATTGTATATATTTGAAGAACATTTTCTGTCGTCTCGCCTCATCTTGTGCCGCATGAATTTTTGGTGATTGATATTTTAGTTTCTTTTATGGTTTTTCCCTTTTTTGGCTCGCAATGGTGCCATACTGCTATTTTTTAATTTTTAAAATCATTGCTGTACTTTTCGATTTGTATTTTTTTTGAGTTTTTCCAACATAATAATGATTTACTCATCTCAAAAAAAGAGATATAGATCTGCAAACCAATAAAGGCAACAAAATCTTTTCCTGCCATCCTTAGAATATCCACATTTTCAGATAAAAAAGGCATCCCAAGAAAGTTGTGTGCAAAAGAATGAAGATTCTTCCCCCTTTCCTCTTTTTGTTCTTTTCTTTCTTCCCAGCCTTCTTAGAATACTTGAAACTGTCTCTATCCTTTCTCTTCTCCTTTTATTTCATTTTCTTTGAATAATTTTAGAGAAAAAATATCTAGAAGGACAAAAAAATCCCTCTTTCCCCTGTATTCTCTTGGGAATATTTATTCCATAGAAGCTCCCTACCGACTGCAGATGGCATAAAAAGAATTTTATTGCAATGCAGAATATCTGTTGTATCTTTTATTTCTGGGTCAGTGCGAGATCATTTTTTGTGGCATGCTGTAGTTCAGCTGGTTGAACTAACCATGGCCTCCATTAACCCGTGCATGGGCTGTGATGACGGCCATCTCATGTCTCATCAGAGCTGCGCGTTCAGGCTAACCAAGAAAGTCTGTAGTGTATGGTTTGGGGGAGATATTGTTTTAATTTTGGTTTTTTTTAGTTGGATTATAGTTTCTTCTTTTTGGAAGAGTTATGCCAATACCATTGGCTGCTTCCAGCAGCCCCAGCATTATGTATCTAGTTTATTTTATTGGGTTTTTGCTCTTTTTTTAATTTCTCAGTAGCGATCTTATGTCTCGTCCGTGTCCATCTGTCTTGTCAGTGTGTCTTGGAGTCCATTGATCCCTGTTGTTGTGTGATTCTGTTCTCTGTTTGTAAGCTGGTGTGCCCTCCCTCGCACTCCCACCCGTCCCGCTCCCCTCGCCCCCTTCCCTACCCTCCCTCGAGGGGAGCCCCAGTGAGGACCTGCCTAGCAGCCCTAGGGGTCTTACGGTGTCCTTGTAGCTTCTCAAGAAGGACCAACTTTGCAGCTGGAAAGTGTCTAAGCTCCATTATCGTTCCACTCTTAGGAAAGGTCTACTGGCGTGAAGCTAAAACAGCTTCTTATTTGTGATCGGCTTTGCAGGGACTTCGTGTGTGCATGCTGACATCTTAGACTGAGAACCCCTGTTATCTGTGCTATAGGATCCAGGAGAGGCTGCATAAGTTGAAGGCTCTATTTTGACTCTAAAGGACAGAGGCCTCTTTATGAAAGGCAGTCCTAGGAAAGGAACATCACTGTGCACATGCAAGTGAAATTATGTCTCTGTTAATGTATTTCTGAAATCCACAGTTCACGGAACATTTTGTGCGTAGGGTGCTGCTGCAGAAAATGGTGCAACCTTATTCCGTGGGTCACTTTTGTTTGTCACTATGTGGTATCTGCCTTTTTGCTGATGCTGGGAAAAAGTGTCTTTGTGCTCTTAATCTGTATAACTTGAATTCAGTTCTGGAAAGGTGTTTGCAGTCTATTTAGCCTTGTGGATAATAAACAGAATTTCTGACTGCTTCCAAATTTCTACAAATGTGATAATGTGCAAGGCAGAAGGAAACAAGCTGGGTTTTTAAGTAGCTGCTTATCGTTAATTGTGTATCATTAGTTGTGCAGTATCATTAATTGTGTGCTCTTTGGATGGAATAGCCATGTTAGTGACACTGAGGGCCTCAGTGTGTAAAGGTACCTCTGTTTGCATCAGAGATTCAGCTCGTGTTAGTGGGCACAGATATGGTCAGTATCCTTGCACATAGTGTTCAGGACATCACAAAGAAAAAGCATACTTACATATATCATTTGCACAGCTAAAATTCCAGTTTTGCAGAACTTCATATATTCTGCAGGGGAGACGAGAAATCTGGGAACTTTTCTTACCGGAGTGCAAGAGAAGGCTTATCTATTTAATCTAAAAATTACCAAAAGAGAGAAATGACAGGATGTGTTCAGATCTGCAGCGTGGAAGAATTTAGTGTGGCTGTTCTTACCAAGATATGTGTTTATTGTACTTGTCTGGGACCAAATAGTGTTTCTTTAAACCGTAAGTGCCAAGCATCTTAAGCTCAGTTCCGTTTTCTTCTCAATTTATTTGTGATCTGAGAAATATTATTGAATGCTGTTAACTTTATTATAGCAAAACCAAATCAATATTTAAAGCTCGCAAGGTTTAGATTTTAGATCTCCACATGTGTTCTTTCACAAAGATTAATTCTTCCCAAATCACAGATTTATTCTTGGAAATTGCTCAACTGCTTGTAAAGTTATAATGAGCCGGTTTATGGTTCTGTGTAATACTGCCCTCTGTCAGATGGACCGCAACAGTCCAGCTGGGTATCACAGACCCTGTATTACAGAGAGGAAAAAAAAAAAAAGCCCCCCCCCCTTTTTATTTTTTTCCTTTTTAGCTCAGATGGCAGGTGCCACTGGAGGTGGAGCAGAACGATTGGAGTTTTACTCCCTCTGCCTCAGGAAGCTCCAGGGGGCCTCCGGGGTAGAATTATGATGATTAAATCAAGTGTCCCGTCGTCAGGACACCAAGCCCCGGGCTGCCCTGTCCTGCTGACCGGTTACTTTGCTGCGCCTTCGGTAGCCTCTGTGAAGCCTTCACTGACCTGCTGTCATAGAATGCGTAAAGCTCATGCTAGTGCTGGCTGTGCTGTAGGATATCCTGTTGCATCCCATTTTACCCCACTAAGACATATATAGGGAGAGATTTCTGGTACGTGAAGTAGTTAATGCACCTTTGTTTTCTCTCATGGAGCAGCCTGCTGGCTTCAGTTCTTGTGACATTCATCACTGAGCAGGGAGGGAAGTCAGGTTTGAGCCTCTGGTGAAAAGCCTGAACTCCCATGTCCCCTTCCCAGCTATTGATTCCTTCCGTGACTTTGCATCTATATTGCTCATTTTCCTACCTGTAAGGCAAAGTAAATTACTTAGCCAAATGAGACAAAGGTGAAAGGAAAGAGGGAGACTTAATTAATATTTTAATGAACTTTGCTATTCAGGTTCAAGTTGCTATGCAAAGCACTAAAAAATAAATAAGACAGTAACTACCACAAATATACAAGCTTGCTATCTAATTGTTAATGTGTTTGTTCTAAGTTCTACCTTCACCTGCCATGGTTTCCCACTGAAACAATGGCATTTCTATATATTTTGTGAAGTAGAGATATACTTTTATAAATGTAACAGCAGATGAAAGGAGAACGTTGTCGTATTATCTTGTCATTAACCTGGCAGAATCTGACTGCTTGACTTAACAGTGGTTTAATTTATTAAGTGTTTTAATTCTCCAAACACAGGGGGATAAGCATGGAATTTCCATTGGTTACAAGGCAACCAAATCCTAGACACTGCTATGAAACACTGTTCAAGCACAGAGCAGGGAGGATGGGGGCTGTTCTCCTTCAGGGATGCTGTGAAACCTTGTTTGCTCCTCTGGGAGCTGCTGTTCTTCTGTTTCTGCCTCTCAAGACCAGACATGATGAGAAGTTATACTGGGAGTCAGATCATTTTAAGTGAACCTGAACAAAAGCAAGTGTTTTCGTTGACCAGCATTTTCATCTTTTTTTTTTTCTTTTTTTTCTCCAATCAACTCTAGTAGCAACCAGAGAATTTGTCTTCTTTCCAAGGGCACCAGTGTGAATTTAGGACATGCAAGGTAGTTTTCTGCCCTCAGCATGGAGATTGGGAGGGTTTTGTTCTGGGCTCCTTGGAATTTCAGGGGTTTTAGTGAAAGTGAAAAATTCTTTCTTTTTAATAACAAGGGCATCCCCATGAGCAGAAGGAATGGCCTCACAGGTGGTGCTTAGGCCACCTCCAGGTAAATATTTTCAGTATTGAATTGAAATCAAGACTCCATTTCCTTCTTACGTTTTGATGCAAAGTGTGCACTGAGGTTCACAGCAAAGAGCACTGTCAGGGAAATCTTGCCTCATAGTTGCTTGAACAGTAATTTTGTCAAACAGGCAGAGTATTTGCCTCTGAGTCTGTTTATACTGAAAGGAAGGGGGACTAAGAGTAGGAGCATCAGGTAACAGAAGCAGAGAAAGGCAACCTCGGCATGGTGGTGATTCATCATCCTTCTGCTTCATTTATTTTATTCATAGTCAGATCTTTAAATTTCATATTCAGGTGTCTCTCCTTGATAGACAAGGAAACACTAGCGAGCAGGCAGAAGCACAGCTCATATTTTAGTTTCTGTCTGGTGCATTTCAGTGCCTTCTCCCTCAAATGATCACTGTCATATCTGTTTCTCTCATCTGAGTTTAAAAAAAAATGCTAGCTTTATAACTCAAAGAAACCAACGGGAGGGAGAAGAACATAGAAAAAAAAATAGACCTCAAATTGGCTAAAGAGACTTTAGTCCTTGGAAGCCCATGTTGTTACAGGTACCGTGAGAGATGCACAGACTTGGAGTGAGTGGAGCACTGTTTCAAAGAGTTTGCTTTTCTGATTTTGCCGATTGATGAGCCTGCCTGCCAACCTCTCAAGCTCTAGACACTTGTGCACAGGCAGATGTGCAGTCCGAAAGGTCGCTTCATGTAGGAGGGAAAAGACAGTCATTCAGGTGGCTTTGCCTTTCTTGGTTATCTTAAGTGAGGTAGTATCCCTACTTCCTTTTTCAGGAGAGTCATCTGCCGATTCCTGAATTGTTTACATTATAGTTAGAAAGAACCATATCTCATTCTACCTAGTTTAACTCTGAATTTTCACAGATAGATTTGATACATTGTAAATATCTTTATATCCTAAGGTCAGAATCAAAAGAACTTTCCTTTGAATGATAGCAAAAGTTATACACAAAATCACAAAATGCCTGAGGTTGGAAGGGACCTCTAGAGATCAGCTAGTCCAACCCCCTGCTCCAGCAGGGACCCCTAGAGCACAGGGCACAGGGTGGCATCCAGGCGGGTTGGAAGATCTCCAGAGAAGGAGACTCCACTCTGGGAGGAGCAGGCAAAAGCCCCCTCTGGGCAGCCTGTTCTAGGGCTACAGTTGTATTTTGTCCAGTTCAGTTCATATTAGCTTTGGAAGACACAAAAAGCCTTCTAAGCAAAAGATGAGCTACAGTGTGGATATGAAACTCATTTGAGCCTCTTTACCAAAGAAATGGTAGCACAGGTTGCATTTTGGGGGGGTTATCTGTTTTTCTTTTAATGTTTACTACAAGATAACTCTAATCCTGTTTTTACTCTGTCTGTAAACGGTAATGAATCAAAGATGTGATAAATGCAGTATTTCTTTTTATGCAAATCACATTCATCTAAATCTGTAGAAATAGAATCTGTAACTTACAAATCTAAATCTATAGTTCTGCATCAGTGTATATGTGCTTTTATTTCCCAAGTGTTAAAAAAATAGCAATTTTAATTTCCCTAAATGCGGAAGGAACTATGGAGGGGGCAAAAGTCAAGTTTTTTCTCATCGGAAACATCAGCTGAATACCTTGTAAATTATATATTATGCTTTTCCCTAGAGTTACTACATGCAACTGGAATGAACCGTGCTCAGGCTATGTAAATTAGTACCATAAGTGAACTACAGTATGCAGTTCTTTTGGTATCAGAACTTCCATCGCTCACACTTGCATCATGGTCAGAATTTTGCTTCAAAAATAAACAGTTTCTTCATGCTGTCTTAGGTGATGTAAGTTTTTCTAGTTTTGTATGCAAGATCAGGCTGATATGAGGATCAGCCCACAGTCTGGCTACCTTCCCTCATTGCCTTCCAGTCCTTTTTATAAACATGTTCTCTGAACTTGAAGCCATGTGCACTGTCACATTCTGGCAATCCCTCTAGTGCTGTGCCTATGTTATCAAGCTGACACATGTCTAAAATACTAAGATATGATATTTTCAACCTGCTGGGACTTGCTTTTTATCCCTGTTAGCTTTGATTTTCAGCCTCATAAAATGTATGGGAGAGAAAGGGAAAATAGCCGGTGACACATTCAGTAGAAGCACATGATTCAGGAAAAGATTTTGCATCACAGGCAAATGCCTATTAGCTTTTTAAGTGTCTATAACAACTGATTATTTAGTTTGAGACAAGAACGCGGTGCCTGGTGTCCAGAAGATAAGTAGTATCTGTACATCTTGTGGGGGATTGCAGAACCCCACTGTTCCAGAGAAACCACGCTGAGTATCTGCAGATAAGAGGGACAGAAGGGCTGGTTTGTTCATAAAGGCTTTTGCCACATGTCCCTGCCTTGACCGGAAGGTGCTGTAAATAATTAGTCTCCTTCAACACCTGGAATGATACCTCAGTAGAGCAGCAAGAAATATAGCGTGTTCCTTCTGGAAAGCAGCTGGTTTTGCCATGGAGGCTGAAATTCCAGAGGTGCTCTGAGCAGGGCAGGTCTCTGCCGTGCAGTCACCAAACCAGAATGACCGTCAGCAAAAGAGGACAGAGAAGGAGCAAATCAAGGTAATTCTTAATAAAGCAGATGTTAATTAACATGAGGAGGAAAAGATCCTGGGCAATGACCTACCCTGCTGGTGGTGGAATTCAGAAATAATTCTTCTTAAAAATTGCTGTGCCTGAAGTGATGTAAAGTGAACCAGCATGCGTCAGAAGCAGTCCATACAGCTGCATGGCAGACATGGTCAGGGGCCCGTTTAATTCTGTGCCACATCTGAAGGTGAGGCTAACGCTAAATCGTATTCTACTTCAATTTTCAGCCCTAGTTGATCATAAGATATCAAAGCTTATAATCACATCAAAGGGGTTATCACCTTGCTGCCTTTCTATTTCTCTATTTCAGTTCCAATTTATTAAACGTAAGAGCTAGAAATGAGTACTTTATCCCGTCTGAAAGCAGCTGGGAATCTCAGTTCTTGAGTGATATGAAGTGTTAATTATTTACTTTAAATAGCGTGTGAGGAGCCAGAGATAAAGATCATTCAGGTTCTGAAATTTGGAAGAGAAAAAAAAAAAAACCAAAACAAACACATTATACTGACTTGATTTGAAATCTCAAATGCCCACTAATTTGACAAAATGTTTAATTCTGTTCTGTCATTTCACTAAAAAGCCCATTATTTAAACCTTACAAAAGCTCCACAAACAAGGATTCAATATACTTCTGCTGAGTTTCAAAGCGGTTAAGCTGGTCCCATGTGATGGTGTTACAAGGGTTGCCAGCTCCTCTTTTGGCATTCAAGAGGAACTACAACTATTTTACACAGTAAAGCATACAAAATCCCTCTTATTTTTTTTTTCTTTTTCCTTTTAAACAAACAAGAAGATTCCAATACAGAAGTACAAAGAAGTACTTTTGCAGAAGTATAAAATAATTTTGAGCTTAATCTTTTTGTTATATATGACATTTTCCTAATGGATTTCAGTATTTCTTGTTACTTATTTACTCCCTTACTAAAATCAGTATGACTGATTTTTGACACTAGTTTTAGCAAATACAAATATTCACTACTAAAAGCTTGATGGCTTCATGAATTTTATATTTGATAAAAAGAGGACAAAAATTAGCCTTTTAATTAGTTAGGGGAATTTTCTAATGTATCAACATATAATTTAAATTTAAATTCTCCATGAAGCAACAAGCCTACTACTGAGTTCTTTATTTCCTCTAGAATCTCTTTTTGTGTGCCATTTATTTTAGTTTTAAAAAATAAATCATTAGTATATTGCAAGATAGGTGTATGGGCTCTTTTTCTATTTTGCACTCTTGCTCTGTTGGTGTGTGTATATATATATACACACACATATATGCAGATAGGTATATCTTCCAGTGCTATTTTTATGTTTTCTAGCTCAAAGGAGCATTTTGTGTAGCTGCAACAGAGGAGTAGGACAAGCAACGTTAGAAGATTTATGACCGAATGTGGAACAAATAGATGGACTCTTGTGCTTTCCTCTTTTGATACTCCTGTCTAAATTCTGTTAATCCAGGTCTTTTGTATTACCCTTAAAGCAACAAATGCATCCCAGCATTGTGGGAGAGACATTTGGTAAGTGCAGGCCAGTGTGACCTAGGTTTTACCACCTGGGTGTAGTCAAAAATAGAGGAGCTCATGCCCCCGTTCAAACTCATGACAGGGAGAGGGAGAGGTCGGCCTTTGGCAAGATTTTGAATCACTTCTCTCTGCCAGGGAACTAGAGAGTGGCAGAGAGCTATGGGGAGAATTAAGGGGGAGGTTTGACAGCTGCAGCCTTGGCAGTGTGGCAAAAGTTGTGCCTGAAGAAAAAAAGAAGGTTTTGTCCAGTGTTTGGGCATACTACCAAATTTGCCTTTATTGTGGTGTTTCAAGGATGGGATTTGATGAGGAGGCTTCCCATGAACAAAACACTGGGACGTGCTCCATGCAGCATAGGAGTGAGCTCTGATCAAAGTAGAATTAACGGCTTTTGAGCTCTGGTATTTGGTAAGATAAATGAGATATATTCAGGCTTGCCTGAAAGTGCACTCTGTATGTACCTGAACATGAGATAGAGACCCAAGAGGAACACAGAGACTGGTAAAGGAGTTGCAAATGTTTGTGTCCTCATTTTCTGTCTCCAAAAGTGAAGATTTGGTAATGGCAAAATAATGTGCACTTCTGTTTGTTTTCCCTTGAACTGTCCATGTCAAATTAAACAAAACAAAAAGTAAAACAAAGAAAATATTTTGTGACTCCTAAAATGCAAATTTCAACTTTTTGTCTTAAAATACATTTCCTTATTGAAATGTACTTATATTAAAAAAGTACATTTTCAAAGTTTCTTATTCAAAGACAAACCTTTTGTCTTTGTAATTTAAGCTGGGAAAAAGAAGTTCATCAATCACATATATACGTACATTGTTGTCTAAAACATTCTTTCTGTGATTTCCAGAATTTTAAGTGAATTGAAAAATAAAATATGCAGACTAAAGTGAAATGAACACCCGCAGCTGTTTTCTTTACATTATTCATTTAGCAACTATTTTTTAGACTTCCAAATCATTATTACCTTTCTTACATGCAAAATTTTTACTGAGCGTAACTAAGGTAATGCCAAATTTGAGGGGTTCACTCCCACTTACTACTTAGATGACAATTTTCAAAGCTAATAGCAGCAGCTGGGACATCAAGCACATCTCCATGAATCAGGACACACGGACTTCACTGCTGAAGTCATCTAGTATTCAGTATCCTCTATGCATGTGTTAGCCTTTGTAGTCATAAGCATCGTACAGACTGTCTGTTTGCTTCATGCCTGAAAGTATGACTAATAGCCTAGTCCACACTGACTAATTGTGAGGCTTTTTCCTACTACTTTACTGTTTTTTCAATTTCTTATCTCCCTTTTTAGGTCCTCTAAGCATAAAACCATACTCTTTCCCATAGGAAACATCTGTCACTAGCTCTTTAACAATTGTGTTAGAAGAATAAAACCTTTGATTAAATTTATCAAAGGAAATGGGCCATTACACACCACCATCTTCAGTTGTTTCATTCATAGCTTTTCATTATATTTTCAACAGCAATGGTGAAAGTCCGTCCCTGAAGCTGTGTGATCTTTCCAGCATATGCTGTTTTCCATATCTATCACTTTTCCTTTGGAAAGGAAAAACAAACAAAAAATGATTTTGCAGAGAGAGGAAAAAAAAGTCTCCTTCACTAAGGCAATATTTTTAGAAACAGCTGGTAAAACAAACTGCGAATGTTATGCCTGGAGCACATCTATTCTAATAACAGGATTGTTTAAAGATGAAGGCAGCCGCTGGTGTGTCGAGCTAGCTCCATTACTAGTCACTCTTCCACCATGCTGGAAGCATAGGGAATCTCGATGAGCTAGTCTGCTCCCTCTCCTACCTTCTTGACCAAGAGGTTTCAACAGTTCTCTGGTAGGACCGTACGCCCAGCTAGTGCTTTCCGCAGTGAACACAGAGTGATAACGTTGGGAAATGAGGCTCAGTTTATTACTTTGTTTGTTACTTAATTAGTGGGTGCCTTATTCTTCCGATGGTTATTCTGGAGCTGGGCCATCCCAGGTGACCTTTCCTGCTTGATGGCAAGTTACAAGTTTTTGCTGGCCTGTCTCCTGGGTGGCAAGTGCCCAAACATAAGCTGCTGATTCAGCTGGTTTAAGAAATTCTGAAGAGCTTCCAGGCTCAGCGTTCCTAGCATAAGGACACCGTTTTCACAAGGAAATGTTTAAAATATGCTCAGGAACTTGAGCGCTTTGGTTTCTTTTTCTTCATACCAAATTTCACTTGCTTAGCTTCTATTATGACTAGCACTGAAGGAAGCAACAAAATGTGTAATTTTTAAGAAAACAGACGTTTTGTGAAGTCTCAGGATGTAATGGTATTTGGACCATCAATAGGTACTGATTTTGCCTTAAAAATCCTTATAAAAAGCAGTATTGTTACCTGTATTTTACTGGAACTTGAGATCAAACAACAGCTACATATTGAAAATATGTAAAATAAATTTTAGCAGTTGAATCCTGGGATGACCGCAGGTATGACCGTTTATTATTTTCTTTTTCAATAGTTCCAACAACGTTATGGAGATATCTTTTATCCAGCAGCTGAGAAGAGCTTTGTGGCTATTAGTGCAGCTGAGCACTTGCTTCAAAGATCTAAATTTTAGATTTATACACTGACAAGAGGTAGTTAATCCTTTTGTGGACCAAGCCCTGAAGGATTGTTTGAATGCCAGAACTTGAAATAAGACCTTGGAGTCTTAATTCTTCTTTCACATTTGAAGCTCTGTTAATCTCTCCTTCACTTTTAAACAAAGATTGCATTTTGATCCTCCAGATTCCTTAAACTTTCTGTCAGGCATGCACTCCAGGAGGTCATTTTTCTGGAGATCCAGTCATGTTAGGGCAGTGACAGCTTTTACTGTGCCATGTCATATTACATTAATTTTCTTATTCAAAGGAGATTTCAGCAAATGTGAAACAAGACAAATGAGCTATCTGTGGTGAAGTTAAAGATTTCAGACATGAGCTTAAAGCGGCGATCATTGTGCCTTGCTGAACAGCAGTTCTTTATCAGTTTGCTCTTTTGTTTTGCCTTGTGCTGATCTTTCTCTGGTAATGAAATGCATAGAGCTGTACACATCGTTTCAGGGGTAGCGGTGACAAAGCCGGGTAGAGAGGCGCTGTTATCTCTCTGCTCCATTACAGCGAAGCCTCTGCTTATCCCGCCCGACTTCTGAAAATAGTTGGGAAGCTTAATAAGCATAGGGACCTGGTGCGGGGGAAAGAGATTCTCCACAGCAGAGGATTAGGGGATGACAAATGCAGTTTCCTTTTATAAAATCCAAGAAATCTGTGCTCTGTGTCTCTGACTGGAGCTGTGCGAAAGGTGCTGGAAATAGGAATTAAGTAAATGGAGAGGGGGAAATAGATATATGTGCATGTATAAAAATGTGCATTGCATCAGTTACAGAGTATGATGATAGCTTTCAGATAGTTCTAGTAAATCTGGTACAAATGCAGAGTGCTGGTAATACCCTGTATTAGTCTCTAGAAGATGGTCTATGTGTCATATTTTATGGCCATGTGAATCAACTGGAAGTAACTGGTCTACCCCTCAGTTAATGCTAAAGTAAATCAGCAATAGCACATATAAGCAGTGGCATTGTTACTGATGTAAAAGTGCTGCAGGTGGGTTGAAAATCAGGCCCTTAAATTTCAGATACAGGCTAGTTTACCAGATCAGGAGCAGTGAATTATGAAATTCAGTGCATGCACGAAAAAAATATGTGTATGCAAAATGAATTTCTGAGAGACTGAAACTAGATAATAAGATTAAAATACCAACAGCAGAACTTTCTCAACCCATTCCTCACTTGTTTATAAATCTCTTCCAAACCTTTTGTGCAGAGCATTGATGATTTTTTTTTCTTTTGGAAAGGAAGTAGTCAGCACTTGGATCTGCATGACAGTTTGGAATTTGAATGCAAATTAAATACCTTAATGGCAAAAAAAATTCAAAAAATTATGTGTAGATTCCCAGTATGTATGCATGCGCATGCATAATTGCTAAGTATATTAACCACATGGCTGGAAAAGCTAACAGACTGATCCTGTGAGATGTTGAGTGCCTTCAGTTTTCACTGGGATTAATGAAAGTAGAAAGCATTTAGCAGTTTGTAGGATTATGGCTGAGTTTGCATAGTTAATATGTGAAAAAAAAAATCACTGTTTAGAATTAACTGGACCTCAAATCTCAGTATGAAAACAACACCCTGTTTTTATACATGTTAGAGAGAGAAGTGGCTCTAGCAGGAGCATCTCAGTGTTCAGCTGTTGAGCGTAACTGTTTTTATAAGGTGCAGATCATCCACATTTTTTACTGTATTTCATTATATTGTTCTACTTGATTCTGTATGGTTTGAATGCGTGAGTACTGCCGGATGGGTTTCTGAGTTCAGGCAGCTTCTGATTGTCACTTACTATTTTGAGCCCCGTTGGTGCATCCCTTCTCTCCATATTAATATGCTTGGAGGGAGCAAGGTTGAAGCCTGCTTGTGTTTGCAGAATATGTTCTGTCTTTAAAGTAAACCATTGCCACTTCCATTTTTATTTCTGCATTCTGAAAATGTTCTGGATATTTCTGGTTTCGTTTGACAGACCACCCAGCTCTATATGTCACGTACCATGTTCAACTGGTAATGTCCTATTAGCACTTCAGTAGTATCTTTTACATCAGATTTTGCAAATGCTTTGAAAATATTAAGCAGCAGCATTGTGGGCCTTGAGTAAGGGGGATGGATGCTGCTGTCCCCACTTTGTAAATATTGAAATCAGAGAGGTTAGGAAGATGCTTCTGTGGGTGATTCACTAACAAACTGATGTCTGAGAAGTGTTTCTGTTGACTTTGGAAGAGTTGGATCAGGGTCCCTGCTAGCACAAGGGCAATAATGGAACTAACAGCAATCATTTTACCTCTTTCTGTATGGGAACATTGTTAACCTTAACCCATTTCTACTCTAAAATTATTCCACAGAATACTGAGGCAGATTCCCTTCTTCTTGCCACTTGAAGTTGCGTGGGAAGTGATCTGTTTCCTCCTATGTGGGTAGGGTGGGATAGTGTTGAAGCAGCAGTAAGTGCTGTCTTTAGGCTGTGTGTTGGGTAATTCCGCTGCTGCTTTGGGAATGCCACTGATACTCTCCGAAAGGAGCCTTCTCCA
The DNA here is from genome assembly GCA_003342815.1 of Eudromia elegans. NCBI lineage: Eukaryota > Metazoa > Chordata > Aves > Tinamiformes > Tinamidae > Eudromia > Eudromia elegans. Next base: position 576,413 of record PTEX01000004.1, on the reverse strand, counting down.
GGCTACTTTTGACTGGTAATATGATTACTGTGGTACAAGTCCTTAAGGGGAGAGAGAAGTTTGGGAGATGTGTGGAGAAAAGGATTTTGTGGGACATGTATCATTTGCCATTAGAGGAGGATAAATTACTGCTGAGTTTAAAATAAAAATTGCACTAGTAAAGGAGAAAAAAAAGCTTTTTTGAATAATACAATTTTTTAAAAAAAATATGAAAATCCTATTTGCTAAAATTAAGCAATAGTATATCTATCCATGTGGAGCATCCATATAACACTTGATTGCTATAGATGAAGTTCCTCTACAAAGGAACCTCGTAAAAAGTCAGTCCTCATCTTCACTGATGTGCTTGTTTCCTCATTCTCACTGATACCCCTGTTTGCTTTTAGCATCCAAGTCACTGATGTTGACTGCTTTGTATCCTGTCAGTGCCTGCAGAACCCACACGGCTCTGGAAGTGGAGGCGGAGTCCGTTCCACTCTCACTTCTTCACTGGAGTCTTATGCTAACGTCTGTTTTACCAGTCAGTCAGCCTCGTTTCTCTGAAACCACTGCCACAGAATAGCTCCAAGGTCACTGAGGGCGGCATGGTTTGACCTGCAGGATCTTTCCTTATGAGTGGTGGTGACAGGAGACTTGAACTTGACTCTCAGATCCCAGACTGAACTGGCAGAGAGCTGTTCCAAGGAAAATCTTTTAAGCTGGAAGCAGAGCAGATGTTTTTTTAAGTTAGAAGTGCATCCACAGAGCCATGAGAGGGATGGAGCCCCATTTGTTTTTAAAGCAGAATATGGTTTTTTTCTAAGAGAAAGGTGAAGTTGAGGCAATGTTTTTTCAGTTAGCTCCAAACTCTCTGAATCCATCCCTGTGAATATAGAAGACACACAGATAGCATCTTAATCCAAAGCTTAGCAGTTCTGTGCTGGATTCCTCCCTAACTTTACCTGTATGGATAAATTGCGGTGCAGGTACTTTTTTCCTTATTCTGCAATTGAAGCTGCCACTATTAAGCTCTCTGACAGTGAAATATGATAATAATGTGAAATTGGGATGAAGCTATAGTGTGGCAATTGCAGCCATTAGAGTTCCCTGTAAATAAGTATGGATACATCAGCTAATAGACAAGCAGAAGACAAACTTCTGAAAACACGGAGCATTCACATACTCAACAGAGGTGCACTTGAACTAAGTAGTAGTTAAGAAAGAGAGTGTCTCTTGCATTTGCCTGTTAACATGTAGTAGAAATCAAGCAGTTAATAATCTTGGTTTCTGGCATGTTCACATTTTGACAGGTAACTCAGCACCTGGCAGGTTTTAAAGATAAGTCACTTCGTATTAGACTGTTCAATTACTAGTTAAGACCAGCTTGCATGTTTAGGGACTGGGAATAAAACACAAATCTTGCCGACCCTCTCCAGCATAATGTTACTCATGTGCCCTTCCATGTTCGGTGTCCTTTTGCAAAGGCTGAGAAAGGACCCAGGCAAGGCCAAGTATTTGTAATGAGTGAGTCTTTCCTCCTTAGCTGGTGAGATAGTTCTTCTCTCTTACTGAACAGGACTGTTCACAGTCATTAGACACCCCAACATGCTGCAGGTTTTGCCAATAGCAGAATTACCTGAATAAAATGTTTGTTATTTTAGCATAACATTTTGAATTCCTTCTCTGTGTTGGATGTGCTTAAGATCAGCAACTGACGTAAGACTATGAAAAGAAATAATGAATTCATCAGTAAGGGAAAAAAAACTTTGCATGAGAAAATTTTGTGCCTTCTCTAGATAAAGGAAATTAGAGTCTATGAGAAAATAATAGACTTTCCTATTAAAATCTAACCATATAATGTCCTACATGCTAGCACAGGAAAGCCTAATGTGATAAGGCTTTTCTAGTTTCTGTTAATTAACATTCTATCCTATTAGGCTTAGTCTGCAGTCAACTTTCTTTTTGCAGGTATTCATCTTGGTTATACTCCTGTGAATTACCAAAACGTGAAGCACAGATGTGCTGGTTAATAGCTATGGAAAGTCTTCTTTTAGCTGATTCTCTCACGACGACCCCAAATTTTAAATGTAAATATTTCAAGTAACCATATGGAAATCAGGATCAATTGAGCATATATGTATCTCCTTTTAAATAGCGATTCAGCAGCAATCTGACCTGCAGTGGTCCTATGAATATATTTTTTTTTAAAAAAAAGCACAGGCATTATGAAAGTTAGCACATCTCTAACCTCTCTGACATTGAAAGCAATGAAATATTTGTAATAGTGGGATATACTTTGTTTTTTGATAGTGTGAAGATAGGTGATCGTTGATGCCAAGACCACCTAATAGAATTAGTCAAAGCCAATCCTCCACAGGTTTTGTTCTAATCATTAAAAAAATCCTTAAGATGTAAATGGAACTGCCCAGCTTCTCAGGTTTATTCATGGACATACGCCCTTCACCTGTGCTTCTGAAATATGCCCTGGTATCCTCATTATTATCCATATTACATAAGGTTATTTTTTGCAATGGCATATTTCTCTTCTAATCCAATCTGTTGTGCAAACAATGCAAATACCCTTTCCATCCACATTCTTGCCATAATGCAACTTCTGATAAACAGCTTAAAACTTTGGCTTCTGATTCACTGTAGAGTTTATTCCAGTCATTCACTGTGTTGAAAAAGAGGATTCAAGCTTGCCTGCAGCAGCCATTTCACCACTGTAATCCTGAACTCTCAATAAGAAATTTGCAAAAAACAACCCCCTCTCATTATGCTCATGCCCTTCCCAATGAGTATTAAGCTCACCCATAAAAACAAACAAACAAAAAGGCCTGCCAAAAACCCATCCCAAAATGCCTGAATCACAGAATTATCCCCTCTTGTCTATTCCAAATGATAGACAGAACTAGCTCACATGTTGAAAGCGCCTATACAAAGTGCTCCCCTGCAGTGCTTTGGAGCTGGATAGTTCATACATTAGCTGGCTCCCTTGTATTTGTGATGTACTTACAAGTGCTGCTTAGTAGGAGAAGTGACATCAAAGCATGGACTGATTATCCTTGCCATTCTGCCCCCAAACACCGCTGCCGGAGGTCCCAAGGGGATGCTGGTGTATTTAAACTTTGCAGTGTTTAGTGCAATCCAAAAGAAAGAACATTTCACATTGAGCGGATGGGAGAGAACAACCCCAAAGGTTATGCTCAAAAGCCTGGCATTCCCGTCCCCTCCTCTTTTTTTCCTCAAAAAAAAAAAATAAAAAAAAAGTGATTGTATTTATTTCTGTTTACTCAGTATAACTAGACTTTTCTGCCGCTTCCCAAGGAGTTATTTGTTAGACCCTATCAACAGCCTGCATGCTGGCACAGCAGTGCTATTCCCATCAGGTACAGAAACATCATATTTTCCCTCTGCAGATAACCAGATATTATACACAGACTTAGTATACCCACCATTAGCTCAGTTTGCTGATGGCAAACTTGGCCTAGCCAGTTCTGCAGGGCAATGCTCCTATTAATTTATGAGGTATAGCTTGACTTGTGCTAGACTGCAGAGCAGATTGACGGGCTTATCCTTGGTTCTGCAGCCCCAATGACTTCTTGTGGCATGACAAAAATTATAGATAAAAAATTTCTATTAACTGCTGTCTAATTCATTTTAACTGCAGCTGCATACCCTTGTTTTTTTTCCTCCTCCAGCATAGTTAATTGCAGAGACGCATTTTTCACTTTCAAGATATCACTTCCATTATGGAAACTACCTTTTCTTTTTGCCTGTTTTCTGTCTGTCTTGATATGGGAATAGCATTACTCCAAGTTAATTCACAGCAGAAAAAGGCATATTTTGACATCCAAAAAATAAAGATAAGCAATGTTATGAGCAAGAATGACCCAGTGGATCCTGAGCCTTCATTTACAGGATGTGCATGAGTCCCTGATTTACCACATTCTATATGAATTTGGATAGGTCACTTAGCCTCTCAGCCCTTCCATTCCCCAGCTAGAAAATGAGGGCATTCTTTTTTTCTTAGGAAAAATGCAAAGATAGCCATTAGATAAATAGGTAAGGTACTAACAGTATTGTGCAAGTATCATAAATTGAACTTTAATTCCTACATTTACATTGGTGGAATTAAGAGTAACTTGAAATATTTATGCAAAGGTCTTTTTCTGGTGTTATGCTAGTAAATAGAAACAATTTGCAGGGGAAAGAGGCAGGGAAGTAAAATGATTGCACCAATCATTGCACCAAATGCCTTGCATTTATACACAAAATCAGCAATTAGCAGATTGCACATGCAGATACAGCTACATGACAGGTGTTTTCAGCTTATGCAAATACATTTTTTAGGTTTATTTATAGTGTTCAACCATAAAAAACATTTGGCTTTGGGGAACAAAGACCTCCATATGACTATGCTATGCTGTAGGTGGAGTGAGGTATTTGTACAGAAGCAGCTGATTTAGCTCCCGAGCATGTCAGTTTAAATCATGCGCTCATGAGATCACAACTGGTTACGATGCTTGTTTTTGTTATTCCTCCTAAATACATACACTGAAGAAATGGGAAATGTGCTTCTACATATACCACGTAATATATTACATGTGCACATTTGCAGGGCATCTGCATGGGAGTCATGTTTTCTATTGAAATTCTTTTCTTTATTCAATTTTCTCAGTAGCAAAGTAGTAAAGAGAAATTTCAAAACTAGGAATTATTCTTTGCATTGTGAAATTCTTGTCTGGAGAGTGTCCAGTATGTTTGGAGCATGTATGCATGGAGATAAATCCAGCCATTCAGTGAAGTGAATCAGAAATCTTGACAATTGGCATGCTGTTCTCATCTGTAAACCACTAATCAAAAAGAAAGAAAAACCAAAGATTCTAGACTAAACAGATGAATTAAGAAAATGGCATCTGGCTTTGTATACATTTTTACCATCCTAACTCTCTCTTAGGGAATAGGAAGGACAATTTAGCTATATAGGATTACCTCACTTAAATGCCTTCAAAACATGAAGCTAAAAGTTGAAATTACAAGTTTTTCATTTCCCTGTGAGGATTTTAAAATACTGAAAAATGCAGTCAGTCTTGTGCAACTTTCCTGCATACCCATTGCCTTAGAACAGAGCAAACTAAAACTCAGTAGAAGACAATATACAGAAACTTATTATGCCCTTTTCAGTATTACTGATTTATGAACGAAATTAGTTTTGTCTTAAGGGCATAAGTGAATGAATCTTGTTCAAAGTCTACTTGGGCAAGCCCTTCCCAACCATCAAATGGTAAATTCTCTTCACTCTACATTTTACTGAGGCTATTGCTCACCATGCTGACTGGGACATCTGGTTTGATGTTTCTTCTTAATTATTGCAATATTTGGGTGGGTTTCTTTTCCAGTGGAATTGTACATTGTTTTTATTTGGAATTCATCATCATCTTTATATAGCTAATTTTTTTTTCCTTATTCACTTGCGTGCCTCTTCTCCATCTTGTAAAACAAATTTCTTTGGGCTTCCTCAGTCTAATGTGTAACCTTGTTAATGGTCTGTGGTAGTACTGCTTCCCGGGTATCCTCATGAGTGAACTGTGTCACCAAGAGGACTTACAAAGCTGCATGCTGTAGATCTTGAATGTTCTCCAGAGAAATAACAGTGTCTGAGGTGATCATGGGTTTTTCAAACATCCAAGAAATAGATGGTATTTTTGTCCGTTTAGTTTTGCTTTATTTTGTTTACAGCACCAAGATAAAAGCACTTGAGTAGTCTGGATGCAAGCTGCAAATGGTGGTTATTCACAGCACTAACTTGGGTCTATGAGAGAAGTAGGAGATAAAGAGAGAAAACAGGACGTCTTGGGCAAAACTAGGATCACTACAGCTTTATTATCCAAAGAGGAGTTTAAGTTGTTCGTAAGATAAACCTTTTGATAGTGAAAACCTGTATTTTGGATTCACCTCTAAAAGAGAAAGGAAGGACCTTCCATCAACTGAGTCACTTGGAATAGGCCTGGCTGAAGACTTTGAAAATGTAAAAAATCTATGCTAGCTGAGCAGTGAGGTAAACAACTTCATAGAGTCTTTCAACATAAATGGAAAGTGTAGACTAACATCCAAGAGATTAAAATTACTGCTCTGAGAATGGTTCCGGTTTACTTCCAACTCCATGTTAAAAAATCTGGAAAGGAAAATATGTTTTAAAGTAATTATATACAAATAGAAGGGTCATAGCAGTAACTGCTGTGTGTCAGTCAACTTGCTTGCACAACTCCCTTAGAGGACAAGGGAGTAGTGTAGTGTGTAGTAAACACTAATATTAGCTACAAAACAACATTCATGAAGTATCTAGATCTTAATGTGGTTACAATTTATCTGTAGTTAAAGGAATGTTCTTATGCCAATTAAATAGGCACATATTCTGTCAAAAAATCTTGCTGTGGCACACCTGCCATACACATACACACATCCTTTTTAGGATTGGACATGGAGATCAGCCGAGTCTAAGCACTTCCTAAATTCTTTAGTTATACTCTGGACGCTTTCTCTTTCTAATACTCAACTTTCACACAGAAATGAGCTTATTAATCCCTTTGCTGGCACAGTTGAGAGTTGCCTTGAATGTGTTTCCTGGGTGTATTCTGAAAAACAATATTAGATGCCATGAGAATGTAACATTTCTTGGGATACAGCTACCAAGAGGAAAGGTGGTAGTCCTGCAATATTCATTAGCATTCTGATGAACTGATGACTTTATTTTCACTTGGCTGCTTTGTAGCTGTATGCAGTAAGGAAAGGAAGGGACACTAGGATGCCTTTAAAGCTCTGTTTAGCCTACCAAAAATACACAGGAAACATTTGCTGTATGGGTTTAGACCAAAGACAATAATCTGTTTCTGCACTCACTCAGATTATTGGATGGAGTTTTACTACTGAGTTTGCTGGTGTGAGGATCTGGTTTGTGGTTGCAAAATTGTTTGGGATTCTTTGCATGTAGCTCACTTTTATGATTGAGTAAGCTTACCTTTACAATAAAAAAAGAGAAGAAAAAAAAACTTAGCTGGTCTGACTGCAAATGTCAGTCCTCAGTTTTTCAGAATAAAAAGCATGAGAACTTCCCCTGAGAGATGATAGAGCACGTTGAGTAGAGAGGCCTGGGAAGAATGCTTGAGGCCAGCTGAACGGCAGGGACTGCTTAGTTCTGGAATCATCAAATGTTCTTTGGTTCAGAGTAATGTGAAAACGTGATAAGCTTATGGGAAACACCTAAAGAATTCTTCTCCTTATAGCACTGTTATACTTTAACTCTATGATTTCCTTAGGTTCCAATAGGTGTGCTTTCGTATTGGATATTTTCTACAATACTTCTTAATGTAAGAAAGCCTCTTCAGTTAACTCTTATGCACAAACAAGACAGAACGGTATGTGGGACATTGTCAGTGGTATTTGGGTAGACACTATGTGTTACCTTTCTTCTGAAGCTTTGTATGTGCCCACAGACTCATAGGTCTAGAGTGGGGGAGTTTTTTTGCCAGTAAAAATGTGTGTCAAACTGGAGATAGGAGTCATAAGAGTGTATTTTTGTTCAAGGTCTGAATTATGGACACTCAGAAAAGCAACTGTGCAACTAGACATCCTAAAAGGGTTTCTTGCTATATATTCAGTGCGTATGTAAGAATTCTTAAAAAACAGATTTACAATCAGTAACTTCTACAATCTTCACTGCAACCTTCAACTTGGGAAATACCTAAACAGGTGACTGACAGAACATAAAAAAGATGACATAAGGAATAGTATTCATTCTTTGGTTTTACGTTCTTCTTTTCACTGTATTGCTTCTGCCAGTGGCAGGATAGTAGGCTAATTAGATCCTTAATTTGATTTAGTATAATACATCCAACGTTACTAGCAGGTATATGAAGAAGATGTATTTCACAAAGTTTTAAATAGCTAGAGAGCCTGTTTAGCTAGTTTTAGAAAGAGAGAGAGAGACAATCCAGTATCTCTGGATACAAGTCTGTATCTAGGTACATATTTCTTTTACGGAGAATTCGAAGGAAATTGGGAAATGGTATACAGAGGCAAGTCTAGCGTGGAGTGTTTTGCAGATTTTTTTTTTTGTTCTCTATTTAACATGTATTTCTTCTGCAAAAGTATTCTAGCCAGAAGAAATATTGTTGCAGACAGTTTTGAAGTTAAAATCAGATACATAGCTAGCCATGACTTCTTCCTTTTTGTAGCTGAGCTTCTTACAGAAAAAAATGAACATTTTTGAGTTCAAGAGAAGTTCTTTTACTTGAGTTCATGAGAAGTTCTTTCAGTTGTTTCTTTTCACTGCTATTTTTGACAATACCATCTACTTAGAATTATGAGTCATTAGTATCCTTGCCCAGCTCAGAATGGATATATGGCTCTAAATGACCCTAAAATGGTGTTGCGTGATAAATGAATAAACTTACAAAGGTAACAGCAGCTTGAAAGCTTGAATTATGCAATGGTGAAATGCATGTTCCCTTTTAGCCCCTGAAATCTTAGGTGCCATTCTAATTGGGTCAGGGTATAAGAAATAAGGAAAAAAAATCCTGGCAACATCCTTTTATGCAGAGTAATTGCAAAAAAAGAAAAAAGTATCCCAGTAAATTGGGACTCGTGGTTAGGCCAGCAAGGTATCCTGGACATTTTAAGTGCATCAACCATTTTTTTCCAGACAAATAGAATAGAAAAACTACCTGGCACTGACAGCAGACTAGTAATGAGATATGTTGATAAAGTTTTTTACAGAGAACTCGATATTTTGGGGTTCAGTGTGTTAGGAAAGACAGAAACAGAAATCAAGTCAGTTTGATGGAGCCTAGTACTGGTACAAGACACTATAACTCTAGAGGATAAGATAGACTTGGTGACAGTATCATAAATCATAATGATATCTTCTGTGTTGCTCTTTAGCATACACCGATTAATGTATTACCTTCATCAACAGTACTTTAAAAAGCATCTTGAAAATAAAAAAATGAGAAAATACAACGATATAATGAAAGCTGTTAAGTTTTTTGTTTTGAATTCTTTTTAAATATGTGTTTTCCATTTTATAATTTCAATTTTGAAAAATTTGACCATCTTTAATCCTTAGACAAGTAGCTTGTAAGGTTGGATAGTAGAGATACATATGTTACCATGCCTTCTACCTACTTGGTAGTTTTTTGAAATTAAAAAAAAAAGAAGGTAGCAATCGATATAATTTTTAACTTTTCTGAGGAATAGTTTGCTACGCCGTTAGTCGCAAAATATTGTCTATGTGGCTCTATGTGGAAATATTTGGGATCCAGTTTTCAAATAAGGGCATCTACTTTTGGCTATTAAGTGGTACATTTTGCTAAAGGCTTTAGGTGAGGATTTCCTCACTCAGCAGAAATTGCAGGACCCAGATTTTCCAAAAAGCTCTCCTTTTTTCAAGCACCTATGAACTGAACAAGTAAAAAAGAACAACAACAAAAAATTTTTAGCACCCTTCAGTTCCTGTTCTGATGCTAACATGCAGATTTCCTGTTGAAAAGCTTGTCATCTCTCTGAGTTTCTTTGTCTTTGTACTGGATCTTTAAGTCTTTTGATATTTCAGACACTTAAAAGGCTTTTCCAGGCTCTCATGCAATGAATTAGGTATTTATCATCAAATAGCACATAAGTGTTTACTTAAGAGGCCTAACTTGGTGCAGTTAGCAACCAGGCCCCATGCCTTGTAGAGTCTGTTTTGCATCACGGAGAGGGTGCTGAATTCTAATATGCTGTAGGGGGTTATTTTGCTGCTCTGGAAATCCAGCTGCGAGTCATGACAAGTGCTGGTTAAAATTCAAAGCTTAAATGTCTCATTGTGAAACTCCTGAATTACCCTTAAACCAGAGGCTCAGAATCCAGGTAGGGAGTGGCAGCAAGGGATGATAACCTTAAAACTTACCGAATAAAAATCCCTAAATGAAGTCCAAGCTAATCTTTTCTGATCCACAAATGAATCCCCCAGATATCCTGTGTAAAATACTGTTTCAGTCCCATTAACCTGCATGTTCCCTCCTGGAGATTACCCTGACCAGGTTTCCTCTTCTGTGTTTGAACCTCTTCCTCTTTGAAGGTATTTTCCATAGAAATAGAGTATATCATTCCGCTGGAGCCTTGCAGCTGAGGCATAGGCCATTCCAGCTATAGATGCACCGTGCTGGTAGTCAGCACTTCTGAAATAGAAGTTAGAATGAGTCATCTTCTATAGCTCCTCTACTATGGACTAGACCTGCCAGAACTGACCGCTTTTCAGGAATCCATGTACAAATGAACAGGGCTACTTAGATGGTAATTATGCTTTATTTAACGTTCTCGAGAATTAATAGTGATCTCTCAGTGAGTTTAGAGGTGCTATTGCCTCTCATGCTAAGAAGCAACAAAACATCCTGCTTGTTTGTTATAATCATGTCTATACAAAGATATCACTAGGTGCATCTACAAGGTAGTTTCTTGCTGTTCTTTCAAGAAACTCAAGGCTGAGATAGCTACCCACTTCCACTGACCAATGATACCACAGCCTTGCAAACTGGTTTTGGTGTGGTCCTGCTGGAATTCATGGCAGAAAACTAGGGTAAATGAGGTGCATACTGCCACCTTTCACCTGCTCCTACCAGAGAGTTTCCTCATGGACAGGTTCACACCTTTATAATTTGCTTTTTCCTAAAACATCCAACAGAACTATTTCTTTTCCTGGGGCCCAGAACTTCTTCTAGGACTCAGGATGGGGATGATGAATTTTGTACTAGAAGAATGAAGGTAGCATATGTGAGACCCCCAACATCCTGGGAGGTAGAGTATTCGGCATGCAATTTTAGTGAGACTTAGATGGAATTGTTCAGTAAAGTCTTCTTGAACTGTGGAGCCTTTCATAATGCAGGACCTAGTCTCTCGGTCTAAATGGCAAAGGAGGTTTTGCCTATGAAAAATCATACACCCTAGTACCAGATACTTCTACTGATTATTACTTTAAGTTGTCACTTAGACCAATGACAGATCTGTCCCTTCTGACACTTACTGTCAAACTGATGCTTTCCTATAATAAGTAATGCTGAGGTCATGGATTCTCACAGCCCCTTGGGAGCAGCGAGCTCCCAGCAGAGATCGTATTTGATTGCATGTGTGAATAATGTCTCGCCATTGCCACTGCCGCATTATCTCGAGCATAGTATGCTCCTTGGTACTAATTTGGGAGTAATTTGGTACTAACTGGTACTTTTAAGCTAGTAAAACATGTTTGTAAGAATTAATTCTTTAGCCTTTACTGAAATTGATCAGTATTTACATGAATAAACCCAGTTTGACTAGGAACAAAAACAGATGCCGCTTGTTTTGAGTATAGTCTAGAGAGTTAGGTGAGAATGAGAAGCTGGGATTTTATGTGCTTGCTCTGAGTAGATGATCACAGCGAGGGTGACAAGTCTTTCCTGGTATATGCTATGATTTGTCCTCGCCCTTTTTCCCTGCCAGCCTCTCTCCCCCCAGCAATGCTCCGAGCCCCTTGGAATGTGCTTTGCCATTGAGGGACAGGCATGGGACCCTCCGACCTCTCCTTGCTCCTCCAGACCCTCCCTCCCGCCTGCCCTGGTCCTTGCTTGCTCTTCTGTTTTTCTACTTTCCCTAAATGCAACTTACTTTAAGCATGCATTATTATTAACATCCTACAATAAAATTAAGCTATTATATAACCCATTTGTCGATCTCAGCCAATTTCTTCTATCTTTTTCTATGTCTATTTATGACGTACATCCAAACTGCACGTCCTTTTCTTTTTCCTTTTTTTTTTTCCCTCTCCATGTTTATTTTAAAAAGAAGTAATGAAAGAAAAGATCTATTAAAAAAAAAAGCAACACTGGAGGGTGGTGGGGAATTTGGCCCAAAATTGAGAACAAATTGAAATGGGAGGATGGAGGGAAGGAAAGAGAATTCAATTCATAAGAAAAAAGCTATCCAAATGATGGAAGTGTTCCTAGACTGCTTTGTCTGTTCCTTTTCAATGTATGCATCTGATTGGTTCATCTTTGAAAGTGTATGGAATAATTTTTTCTTTCAAAACAAAATTTAAAACTCCACAATTGTTCTTTTCTCCCTTCCTACTGGGAACAAAGTGCCTCTTTTATATTTTGCTTTTTTTTTTAGTATATCTCTACATAGCTATATTTTGATGTATTTCTTTTCAGTGGTTGAATTTCTATCTTAGATTTGGTTTGTTCCAATCTAATAATGAAAAAAAAACAAACAAAACAAAAGAGTTATGAATTGTTTTCTGCAATTTCCCCCCCTACTTCCCTCTTTAAATAAGGAACTACTTCCCTGGCAGAATCCCACAGCTGTACTCTTGACATTCTCCAGAGAATCTAAACATAAAAGCAACCTAATTCAGAGTGGGAAAGGGGTGTGCCAGCACAGTCATTACATTCAAAACAGTGGTTTGATGTGCTCGAGAAATGATTGTCTCAAATTACTGACAATACTGATACCAATTTGGTGGACTTCACAGAAGACGATTCTCACAATAAAGGAGGCTGTGGGTAGCTACAGATGAAGTTGTTCTGATTCCAATGCATAAAATAGTTTCCTTGTTTTTTTGGTTTACTCTCTGATTATTATTATTATTATTATTAGTTTATGTATTTTTACTGCTATTTTTAGTAGGGCAAAAGTTTTAACTGTTTTTATAATCTGAGAAACTTTAATGAAAATGTAAATATTAATACTATAATTATTAATTTTTTTGTAACTTGCATGTTGAAGAAGTTGCAGCTTAGGGTTTGTGAGATTGTCAATGTTAGAGTTTTGTTCTTTCTTTTTGTTGATGGGCATGAATATGCTCATTTGTTTTTGTATATTGCCCATCCCTTCCTTACAGCCAGAAGCTCTAATGCTGCTAGATCACTCCGTACCGCCCTTACATGGACATGGCAACTGACTTACACATTCACTCCCATCATCTTCATCTCCTGTGTAGTACACTCGTAGATTTTTACACTCCCACTCCATCCACCCCAGGCATTTTTTCTTCCCATAAGTTTCCCCCACCACCCCTTTCTTTAGCATTGTTAAAATTTTATGTGCAGTCATCCATTCCTTAAAACACACACACACAAAAATTATAGAAAAAAAAAAAGAAAATGTTTTAAAAAAATATATATCAAATTGACCAAAAAGGCAAAAAAGCAACCAACCTTGCTTTTCAAAAATCATTATATATGTAGATATGCAAACAAGCAAAAGTAAATTCTATAAAATGTACAGGATTTTTCAACTGTAATATGCTAACAACTTCAAATAAGATAAAAGAATTACAACCAAAACAAACAAAAAAAAAGTTTGAATTTGTTAAGGTGCAAGATTTTTTTCTTTTCATGTTATGTGGTGTGGATGTATGTGTTGTTGCCTCCCTGTATCGCCCTTTGTTGTAAAACAATTATATTTAAAAAGAAATAATAAACATTTTGCTAAACAAAAGTTTTTAAGAAACAACAACAACAAAAAAGCAAGTTACAAGAATGTGGCAATGCTACTTGTCCAAGAGCATTCTTACACAACTTTCTTTTGTAAATTTTTCCTTTCATGCCAAAAAACATGCGGGCAATTTGTTGATGTAAGTTGACTGTTATGAAATCAATGTGGTATGCTTTCTAAATATTTTTAATATATTTTTGATATTTTTTTTGTTAAAAAGGAATAATGTTTTTGATTTCCTGCACTTTTTTTTTTTTCAGTTTTCTTGGGTTTTAGTCTTTCTTTTGCTGATAAAGTGAATGACTTGTTATGTTTTTCCTTTTCTTTTTCTGACCTTATTGTTGTGGCATTTTTATTTTCTAGTGTATGCTTTTTTCTTCAGAAAATTGTATAAGTTCTTTTTTTCTTTTATTTGACTATGTTTGTTATTGATGTTATGTGCTTTTTGTGTATTGCTGATTACTAAATTATATTGTATCTAGGAGGTGGTGAAGGAGCCTGTAGTAGTAGTTTGCTCCTATTCTTATCAGTGGCTCCATGGCTTTGTTCCTGCCCTTACCTTTCCTGAGAAGTAATGCTACTTTATTTCATGCTACTTAAATTGTACACAGCCTGATGTTGCAGAGTTCATCGCAACTAAAAAAACCTCCTTTAATATATTGCTAGCTCTGAGGGTTTTCTTACTGCAGCTCTACAATTTTCCTTCTTTATTCCAATGGAAGTATTTTATTTCTTATTTCTTCATTGTTGGTTATGTGCCTGTTGTCACAGTCAAAATGATACTCTCAAGTGTACTCTTACCAGGTAAACACACCAATCATTCTTCAACTAGTATCAACCTTGTTCATACTTTCCAGAAATGCTACATTTGACAGACACTTTCCTACTTAAACCTCTGTCTCAGACTTTTAAAATTCCCTTTGCTCCAAAGAAGGTTTTGATTAATTCCTTTAAATGGCCATGAGCTTTCAGTAGAAGTAAAAAAAAAGCTATACTTCCTTACAAATGCATAGAATTTAAGCATCCCTGCATGGTAATACTGTGCAAAGTACTTAGGAGGTATCTTGGGTTCAACTGTCAAGTCCTTTGAACAACTGATGCTGAAAACAGAACAAATAGTTACGATGAATACAAAACTGTCATTACAATAGTTAATCATGAGAGCTGAAAACGGTGATGGGAGAGAGCATGTTTCATTTGGTTCAGAGCAGCTCAGTATCTGGATGCTGAAATACTCATTTTTGCTCTGGAATCCTGCCTGGAAACACAATGTCACATCCTCAACGGAAAGTGCTGTCTGTTTCACTGCTGGGACTGAGACTGTTCGCATGAAGATGACCAAGAATCTGCAGCAATGAAACACAGTCCAACATTGCCCTGGGGCTCATGACCTCTCCCTTGAACTCTCCACCTTCTGTTGCTCAGCCATGGATTAGGAAGCATTGCAGTAACCAGTATCTCTTAATATTGCGTGGAGGACTTTCAGTCACCACACCAACCAGACTCCACCAGAAGTAGTACAGCCCTGTCTCATGCTTTGAGGACAGTATGGCCTCTGAAAGAAAAGGGAGATATTTTGATGAAAAGTTGTGGTATTGCAGAGTGGAAAGGATGTTTTCCTATTATGTCAATTTCAATTTAATTAGACTGCAGAGAAGAGAAAATACTACAAATGATCATCTCCTAGGTTTCATGTTAGCAGCATCTTTCCTGCGACAAAGGACTTTGTTCTGAATACTTTCCCCTCCTAATCCTTCAAGGATTCAAAGGAGAATTAACTAAAACACCATTAGACTGAATTTTATGAACTCAGTCATTTAATGAGAAATTCTTGGCACTGATGTTGCATTGATACAGACAGGCAGGGGGGAAAAAAGTAAGGAATTATTTTCTATGGCAGCAATTTCATATTGAAGGTGGAATCTGAAAGCTTCAGAGCAAAAGCATAAGAATAAGATGCAAATGAGAAACTTTAGATGGAAAGTTTCAAATACCAGCAAAGTGGATGTGTTGTGCTGGCTTTGTGGATGGACTGTAAAAGCTCTTCAACCGCATCTGGAAAAGAGGCGATACAGGTGGGTCCCCTCTGGTCACTGAGATGATGAATCTTTCAGGCCTCGTTTCATGCACCTTTCGTCCTGTGTTTTTCTGATGCCTGAGATTCCAGTGAGGGAGTCTTGGCTATAAAGATAAAAGCTGGCGGCTGCTACAGTTTTTCTTTCCTTTTTTTTGCCTTTTCTTTCGGTGCCCTCAGCATTCATGACTCACCCACAACATCCTCACAGTTCATAAGGCTTCTATTAAATTTTTAACACTCTGTCTTTTCCAGTGGCAGAGAACTCTTACTGGAGATCAGCCCCAGAGGTATGAATTATATATCTATAAATACACTCATAAAGCAAAAAGCAGGGCAGCTTCAAGGCTAAAGTAGACCTTTTATATCCCCAGTGGTCTTAGTAGTTTAAAGAAAAGCACAGCCCTCCGAAAAAAAAAAGTAAACATGTTAGATTCCAAGGCTAACTTTTAAGGAATATACCCACAGTTTTTGTCTCAAGGGATGAGAAGGCCAGGCAGAGCAATGGGTGGCTAGATTTCTGTTTCCTACCTCACAGACCTCAGTTTTTTCAGACCTCAGCGGTAATTTTTTGCAATTTCCTTGCATGTAATTCTTTGGCATTGTGTTTGGCAACTCAAGCCTTTAAGAGATAAACATATTTCTTCCTCAGAAACATCCATCCTTTGCTTAGGAAAGAAAGAAAGGAGTAAGAGGAAAATAAATCTAGAAAATCCTTGTGATACCTTTCAGTTTCTAAAGCAATCCTGAACTCGAGCCCAACAGTGAGCATTGCTAACTGATCCTCCAAAACAAATTAAAAAAGGAGGTAAAAGACCTTTTGCTACCAGAAAACAGCACCTTTCACAAACAAAATCAAAGCCTAGTAGGAATGTGTGGTTTGAAGCCAAGGCCCAATTTGGATGACAGGCATGTCATTGTTTTAAGCATGAAAGTTTGGAAATAAAAGCTGTGCTTTTTTTTTTTTTCCCCAAATTGATAAAGGGCTAATTTCATGATTGAAAATAGGAGACGCTGATAGAAAATGAAAATTTCAGTGTCAAAACTGCAAACATAAAACTTTCCTGAGGTCAATTTTTTTTCAATTCAATTCAATTTCAATTTTTTTTTTCAATTTTTTATTGAATTTTCATCTCTTTAAAGAACCTGCCTTCACGGTGAATCTTTTAGAGACCAATTCCTACATTGTCTTATAAAATCTATCAGCACCTACACTTAAAACCAACCTGGGGACATGTGCAATAGACTTCTCCATCAAAGGACAGCTGCCTGTAGGCAGCTTCCTGGTGTTTCCACTGGCATTTTGTGGAAGATGCATCCTCCTCCTCCACACCTTTATCATCTGCCTGTCATCAGACTCCCTCTTGTGTCTCTTATTTGTAGAAATATCGTACAGGAAGAGACTTCTTTGCCAGACGTGTTATGAAAATTTGCACTTGCTTCTCTCCATAGATGTCTATGATCATGCTTCTCACTTTCCAGGGAGCTTTTCAGAAGTTACATTCTCTGTAATCCTTAAATAACACATTTCTTTTACACCAAGTGAAAATTTTATCATACCATTTCAAAAAGGTGTTATAATTCCTGTTATAAATCATGTACCCCGAGAAGTATTAGTTGTGCACACATCGTATTAGACAGAGAGATTCTAGTTTACTATGAGTTTTGCCGAAATGCCTCAATACCAATAAAAGAGAAATCAGATGTGATATTTTTTTTTCTAAACTACTTCTCCCACACAACTTTCTCCCTATGTCTCATGGTTTCATACATTAGAGAAAAAATGAATAAACAAATAAATGAATAAATAAAATAAATTAAGCTAGCATCAATGCCACCCTTACTCTCATCTCTCTCTTGCTCCCAAATGATATGTTGTCTTAAGTGTAACAGGTCAATTCATTGATAGAGACATGATTCCCAAGGAAAGACCTTTAACAGCTTCTTTGTTTCTTTAGTGTACAGGCAAACAATGGTATATATCATTAGACACTGGAATAAAACTGGAGATTAGATTTAATAATCGTATAGGAAATCCAAGATGACGGAACATGGCTGGTATGAAAGTTATTTCTCACATAAGAGAGATTAAAGCTTTTTAAAAGTCATATCTGATTCTGTCTACTGTCTTCCATCCAGCAGACTTACTGGAATAAGACCTGCAAACTGCTCTCTACCACTTTCATGAAGTTCCACTTACCCTAACAGTTCCATCAACTTTTCTTGACATTCAGGAAGGCCACAATCGTTTTATAGTTACTGCAGTATTTTTGGTTATTGGTTCATGAAATGAAGAGCAACAAAAACTGCAGAAGGATTGCCTATTTCTCAAGCAAGCTACATAGCAAATGGAAATGGAGGCTAAAGAAAAATCTTTATAGTAGTTGCAGGGCATTAACAATTTCTTGAAGTCAAATCTAGGAAATTGCTAGTAAACTGGGCCCCAAAAAATGCTTTTTGGAAGAAAACGGCCCCAATATTGCCCCAGTGAGTAGCAGATCAACTGCAGAGAACTGTCATGTGCTAATATAATGGATGTTAATAACAAAATCACTTCAAAGCTTTAACTAAGCAATTAAAAACTGCCAAACTCAAAATCTCTTAAAGGGACACTATCCTGCACTTTCTGGGACTTACCTACAATAGAAATTCAATTCAATTTGATCTACACCAAAATTCAATTAATCTCTTCATTCTTTTCAGACTTACAGGTGGTCATCCCCACTGAGTCATACACCGAGTTTATTCTGAAGTCACCTCTTTGCCTAGATTATAGATGTCCTACGTAGACAGGACTTTGGGATGTATGTAAATCACATGACGTGTTCAAGTTTCTGCATTTCACAGAAAACAGCTTAGAGACTGGCATTATTTTACATGTCTGATATTTGCTCCTCTTTTTTCCTCCTCTGTTCAGTATCATGAAAGTATGACGCATGAAAGTATGTTAAGAGACTGCTGAAGTGCCACATTGCTCGTTTGGCCTAATTTCTAGCCTGGTATCTCTGAGTTAAAACTGACTATTTCAAATGATTAAACTGTGTCAGCACTCAGTTTCTCATCAGGGATAAGAATAAGCAATAGTGCCAGTTAAGCCATCCAGATTTAATCAAGCTGTTAAGTACTTTTTCAGTATCCTATTGCTATTCTCAATATGTAATTTGTACAAATGTATTGCTCTTCAAATATATTTAGCATGAGATTATGATTTTAGAGGCATATTCTTTATAAAATTCCCATGGGCCTTGGTGGGAGTATTCAGTAAGAAATGAGTCCATGTAATATACAGTGTAGATTAGGGAGAGCAGAGTTTTGACCCTGACGCCATTCAGCAGTCACTACAATGTCAGACTATTCATTGGCAATTATTAATGCATAAGTCAAATCTAGAATTACTTATTTAGATAGACGCTGAAATTCCTTTTGCTCTTTTTACTTAAACAGTTTAGAGTATAAATCAAAATTTCCTGTGCATTAGAAACATCTTGAACTGAGCTGCACTCTATTCCTATAGATCTAGATGAGTAGACGTGGTGTAATATAAAGCCCTCAGTTTGTATTTAAATAACTGGCTTATGTGAGTGACCAAAGAAAAATGACCTGAGTGAAAATTTACACAAAACTTTCAATAGCAGCACAGCTCATCTTTAAAGAAATGTCTGCAGCCTCTATGTCATTAGAAGATTATGCAGTCTGAACGTAGATTAAAATAATTTATTTGCTTCCATAGCTATGTGCATATCAAAAAATGACAGTAGATGTGAAAGCAACATCTGCAGTACAGTCCGGGACTCAAGCACTGATTTGGGTCATCACAGTCTTTGCTTTTATCACAAACAGCAACAAAGTCTATCACAATTTTTACCCACATAACAGCAAGAGAAAAGAATTGAAGATCAAGTTGGTGGATAGTGCATTAGAAGCTGAAGAAGGTGAAAGGAAAGGAGTATGCCCAGTGTAGAACCGGATGGTAAAGATTAAAAAGATGTGAACAAATTCTGAGTAAAGGCCTATACCTTTGTGGACCCCAGTGAGTATCGGTTGTTATTCCATCCCTCGCTTTCATGAACCTTCCCATGGTTTAAAAACCACGCAGCAGTCAAGAAGGCAAGATTGATTGGGAAAAGACTTCATAGAAATTGCTACAGAAGGAAAGCAGACTTGAACAGCAGTGAAGAAATGCCAACATTTTATTACATGAAAAGAAGCAGAAGAGGAAAAACTGGTAAGATAAGCAATAAAATCGATCTACGAGAATATTGCTATATGAAGGTTTGAAGCAATTCAGTCTTATAACCAGGTGCTAAAAATCAATATTCTCTGAGTCACTTGAGAGTATCTTCAAACTCAAAAACCTTGGGTCCCCAAAATTTCAGAGTTTTTCACTGTATGTGGATTAAAAGAGATGGGAGGAAAGAGTGAAGGGAAACCCCTGGGAAGTATGTTGGTAGTGTAGTGATGACAAGAAGTCTGGCTCCCTGACACTTTTGCATTATACTCAAAGCATGTATTGCCCTTGAGCTAAGAAGTGAGTTTAAAACCATCCGTTGCCATTAAAATGTACTAATACTTTTTTTTTCTCTCTCTCTTTTCCGTCCCAGGAGGTGAATTAGTTATCCCACTACTTGTAGAAGACCCTTTAGATATCCCTCCTATTGCTACTCGTGCACCTTTCATTACACTTCCCCCTACCTTTCGCCCCCTCCTCACCATTATTGAGACCACCAAAGATTCCCTGTCCATGACCTCTGAGGCGGGGTTACCTTGCTTGTCGGACCAAGGCAGCGATGGTTGTGATGATGATGGCTTGGTGATATCTGGGTATGGCTCAGGGGAAACCTTTGACTCTAACCTACCCCCTACTGATGATGAAGATTTTTACACCACCTTCTCCTTGGTAACAGATAAGAGTCTTTCCACTTCAATCTTCGAAGGTGGCTACAAAGCACACGCACCCAAGTGGGAATCCAAGGACTTTAGACCTAACAAAGTCTCCGAAACTGGTAGGACTACTACCACGTCTTTGTCCCCTGAGCTGATCCGCTCCACAGCTTCGTCCTCGACTGGGATGGTACCCAAATTGCCAGCCGGCAAAATGAATAATCGTGAGCTCAGACCCCAGCCTGACATAGTCTTGCTTCCGTTACCCACTGCCTATGAGCTAGACAGCACAAAGCTGAAGAGCCCGCTAATCACTTCCCCCATGTTCCGTAATGTGCCCACAGCAAACCCCACGGAGCCAGGAATCAGACGGGTTCCGGGGGCCTCAGAGGTGGTCCGTGAGTCGAGCAGCACAACGGGGATGGTCGTCGGCATTGTGGCTGCTGCCGCCCTCTGCATCCTCATCCTCCTGTACGCCATGTACAAGTACAGGAACAGGGACGAGGGCTCCTATCAGGTGGACGAGACGCGGAACTACATCAGCAACTCGGCCCAGAGCAACGGCACGCTCGTGAAGGAGAAGCAGCAGAGCTCAAAGAGCGGCCACAAGAAACAGAAAAACAAGGACAAAGAGTATTATGTGTAAAAAAGAATACTTATTTATATATAAATATATAAATACTTAATGAGATTTAATTGAAATATCAGAACCATTACAGCGAACGAGATTGGGAGATATCGTTTGTGGGAAAAAGTATTGGGAAAAAAAAATGTCAGCAGTGACTGTTAATGTCTCAGTCATCGCTTGAAGTCAGCAAACTCTACCCTAATGTACCCTAATGTATAAAGCACACTTAGCGTTCTGGAGATGGCGCGAACAACTCTACCCTGTTAGCGGACTTGGACATCTCCAAATCTCCTCCTCCGCTGAACTCTCTGCAAAGGTAGAAGACTTCATGGCTTACTTGTTTCATATCTCCAAGTGAGTCTTTAACAATGTTCGTGGTTCCTGACTGTATCGATAATTTTTCAGTTTACTTATTAAAAGTAAAAAAAAAGCAGGAGAAAGAAAAAGTATAAACACTATAAACAAAAAAAATATTGAACAAACTGATCTGGCCTTGTCCAGCATACATAATTTTTCGAGATTGGAGGAGGGGAATAAATGATTTTGGAGATTGTTGGCTTTTGGTTTGGTTTGGTTTGGTTTCTTGGATTGTTTTTTGTTTTGCTTTGTTTACTTTTGGGTGTGGGAGGGTAGGGTGGAGAGGAACAATGTTTGGGGGGCAGAGTGAACCTTGACATGAATTGAGAAGAAATCTCGGAAAAAAACCCCACATAATAAATAAAGAGAGACTATTGCCATATATGAACTCAAAAGCTACCCATGGTGTTTACTCTGCATATCTGGTTGTGTTGTCTCTAGAATACGTCGTCTTACAGTAAGTTGTTTGCTAACAACACAGTGAAAGTGTATGATGGGTGGTGGTGAAGAAAATTGTTATGGAGAGCTGGTCCCCTTGGATCTGGCTCCAGTATTTGCAATTGAACTGAAGAAGAGATGGTTTTGGGTCTGTTCTGATGAAGATCATTGGCTTTATTTGAAAATATCACTTAGTATGCATTAGCACAGCCAAACTTAAGAGGATTTCAAGACTTAAAAAAAGAATGCTTAGAAAAAAAGTGGTTCATCATTCTGAGCTGAATATGCTATGCAGAAATAAAGGAGCCTTTCTCTGGTTCTGGTTCTGTGACTGATTGCAATGCATGCAAAGCATAATAATAAATCAGTTTAATAAAGAGATCAGAAAGACACCATTAGAGTTCAACTTGTGACAAGACCCATAAACGTAAGATGAGCTAAACACTTGTAAAAGAATGCAAAATGAAAAATACATTAATTTTTTGACATACTGTTTTCATATGTAATATTTTAATTTTGTAGCTTGACATATCAGATCATCTCTGTCTTTCCATTTGCCCTAATCTACCTTCCCTTTTATATGAAAGAAAATAAAGCTGCTGTGACACACAAAAATAATAATGAAAAAAAGAATTTAATAATAATATTATTATATATATATATATACACACAGATATATTTATCATGGTATGTTTGATGGGACGACTGGAACAGAAATTCTGTTATGGTCTTAATATGGAATGAGAATGTTCAGGAAGAACAGAGTAAAAAGAAACAAATGACAAAAGCAAACCTTAAAATGTAAAAGCGTGTGTGTTTTAGCTTTGTCACAGTTACCTGTGTCAAAAAAAAAAATCTGAAATTTTGTTTACATATTTTACTACTTTTTTTGCTAGTATAATTTCTATATGGATGCCCTGATGATGTATATACTGTTTTATGGTTAAATTTGGATCTTTTGTTTTTATTTAACTTACTCAATTTGACTGTTTGGTTTCCACTTTTTCCCAGTTATTGTGAAAAGAATGATCTTACTGTACAGTACAAGAGCCAGGTAGTGTGATGGCCATGCCTATCATGTGCAAAAGAGCAAAGAAGGGCGAGAGAGAGGCAGAGAGGAAAACAACAAAATGAGGTGGATTGAGAACTCTGGAATATCAGAAATGTACACTTTTTCTGTATACAGATGAAAACTAATCAGCTGTTTAGGTTTAGAAATCTACTCTTGCTGGTGTTTATAAGTCGCATGAATATTTGACTTTGAAGAAGTGTCATCAAATACACACACGCACATGGGAACTTCAATTCAAAAAAGCATCCTTCTCACACAGAGAAGATGCTTTCCTGTTGACAGAAATTTTCAGTGTGTGTATGTGCGCGTGTGCGGTGCGTGTGCGTGCGTGCGAGGTTGAGCTTTTCTTTTCCTTTTTTATTTTTTATACTAAAAAAGACAGGTTTTAAAAAGGTATGAAAGCACGATTTTAGATGATTTAACTGGCTGAACCTATATAAAGTTGGTTATATCTTGATGTCTGTAAAAGATTGCTGTTCTTGGAGTCTTGGAGTCTTGTGAAATGATTTCCTGCTTTCTTTCTTCCTTTCCTTTTTGCTTTCCTTTTTTAAGTTAAGGAAAAAAGCTTTCCTTTTTTGTGTAAGTTTCTATTGGACAGTTTTTGGGAACATGTGCATTTCTGTATGTGGGCTTCTACCATATCCCTGTTGTTTTATGGACAACATTAAGAATTTTTATTATTTGAGTTATTGTGATGTTACTATTTTTCCCCTTTCTTTTTCTTCTTCCTTTTTGATTCTTTTTCTTTTCTTATTTGCATTTTGTTTAAAGATATGCTTAGCAATAAAATGTTCTTCCCAAATCCCTGGATGTTGCTGGGTTTTTATTTACAAGGCTTAAGGGATATTCCAGCTTTTTCAAAGTGAAAAGTAGTCTCTGAACACAGTTATTCCCCTATCCCAGGTGAGTGTCTAACCACTAGTGCAGAATCAGGTCTACATTTGTGGTTTTTTCTGTAGTCCAGTATATCTTTAACTCTTTTCTTCACAGGAACTCAAACTCTATTGGAGTGTGGGCTCTGCCTCCAAATACTCCAAACCATTCTCCCCCACACTTCAATGGGTAATTAAGCAGGTTTTGCAATAGGGATTTCAATGACCTGAGGTAAAAGACAGAATTGCACCTGATGATTGAATGTTTTTACCTCTAACCTGTTGTGTTAAACAAACAGATAAACAAACAGATAAACAAACTTGCCTCTTTCAATGACTCTATTTCCAAAGAAAAAGCCTCAAGCATCACTCAGCTTTTGAAAGCAAAAACCTGGGCGTTTTAACCAAGAGAAGGTTCTCAATAGGTCAAGGTCCATAGGCAGAGGCCTGCTTTGCAGCAGACCAGTGCGAGGTACCTGAGTGGTAGGTTTAGGGGTTGGCCAGTCCTTGGTATTTCCCTTTTGCTTAGCTCTCTGTGTCTTCACACCAAGGCACTGACGTAGTGTGCTCTTCCTCAGGTGCTGCCTGTTTTCAGTGTCCCTTTGAAGCATAGAGCTTTCCTGGGATGTTTACGGGATTCTGGATGGATGCTTCTCCTGGGGTCACAAGTCTATACGCGTTGTGTAGCAGCAACTGAATCCCTTGAGGGAGGAGTTTTGTATTTTCCCAGTTTGTGTATTTCCCAGTTTTGTATATTTCCAGTTTTGTATTGTCTGCAAAGTTAAATCAGGGCACACACTGTCTCCTTGTACAGGCCATCAATGAAGATGTTAAAATAAATTTCTAAAACAATTTCTGCTATTGATTTACCTTCAGCTGGACCTCTTTGAGCCCAACAATTCATCTAGTTTTCAGGCCACATCACTGGTCATTTATAGAGCTTACATTTCATCAGTTGCTATGGGACACTGTTGAAAGCTTTGCTAAAGTCAAGATATACCATAGGCACTGCTCTGCCCTTACCCCCTGAGTCAGTCATTTCATTGTAGAAGGTTCAAGCATGATTTCTCTTTCATAAAGCCACACTAACTGCTCCCATCACCTTCTTGTCCTTAATCTATTTGGAAATGGCTCTTAGGAGGAGGCTTTGCTGCCCATCAAGATAGACCGTGCTTGAGCTTGAAGGAGGTTATCCTTGTAAATCAAGTCAGCTCTTCTGGAGCCCTTCTCTCGCCTTGTTCCCTTCTTTCAGGATCCTGAACTCCACTCATAGCCATTACCACCAAAGCCACCCCAGACCTTCATACTCCCAATCAATTCTTTCTTTTCTTTGTTGCTTGTAAGTATCAGGTCCTGCAGATCATCTCCTCTCATCATCTCCTTAATCACCTCTGTCAGGAGGTTATCATCAGTGCATTCCAGAAATCTCTAGTTCTTGTACTTTGCTAGCTTGACTTCTAGTTAATATTGGGGCAGTTTAAGTTCCCATGAAGACCAAGGCTTGTGAATGTGAGGCTTCCTGTTGTCTGAAGAAAGTCTCCTCTGCTTTTCTTTCTTGATTATGTGCTTTGTAGCAGAAACCACTGCTACCTTGCCTGTGTTGGCCTGCCCTCCAGTTCTGACCCACGAGCTCACATCACCCATTCTCAGGCTGAGCTCTTTGCATTCCTACTGCTCTGTTTTGCAAGGGGCAGCTCCCAGCACACACACACTCATGATGCAGACCTAGATGCTCCAAGCCAATTAAAAAAGAGAGAATGACATCTTTCTTTGCTTCTTTCCTGCTCGGAGGTGTCTCATTCTCTTTGAGAATGTGGATTAACATGATTTAGCTGCAGGAAAGGATTCACTGCAGCAGACAATTACCACCTTACTACCATTCCTAATAATTAGGAACATAGATATTTTCAAGAACTGAAGCTTGGCAGAGGTTCCTCAACATTTTCTATCAGTAAGCAGTATTCCAATTACTGCATCACTTTCTGAAGACCCTCGCCTAGTTATAACCCTTCCAAAACTGTTCAGTGCATCGCTCATCTTACACCATTACAACTCTGTACAATTTTGCTAATGAAATTAAGCCACTTCACAGAGGTTTTGAATCTGATGGTCTCCATCCTTCACAATGCTGGTGTTAGAAGAAACACTGCTTGTTTCTTCTCCAAAAACTTCTGAATACATATGAATTATAGTAAGTGAGTGTGGCTTGACAGTTTGAGGCCAAAATTAGACATGATCTTATTTTCACAAAAAAAAAAATAGTTAAAAAATAATTATTAGTTAAATAAAAATAATGAAATAATAAAAATTAATAAATAATAATAAATAATAGTAAAATAATAAAAGTAATATAATAATAATATTATTAGTTTAAAAAACTATTAGTACAGCCATATGGTTACATGCAGCTGTTCTCATTTTATCATACACAAGCTCTAGATGCCAAGGTTGGCACTGACTCCCTAGACGGTATTTCTCATATGAACAGAACAAATTGCTGCCTTTTCCTGCCCCACATTCAAGAAGTGACAAAGGAAACATAACAAGGTTTGCCTTCCAGCAGTCTTTTCCTTTGCCCTAGCCCACTCATCCAACACACTTTCCAGTTGTTTCTTACTCTTTGTTGAAAAAAGGCTCCTGACAGACAATAGCAATATTTACTAGCTCATTAAAGGAAAAAGAAAAAAAGACACACCCCCCATCAAATCCAATTTCTATCAAATTAGATAGAAAACTGTCTTACATGCAGCAACCATCCTGCTGTAGTTCTTCATCAGATCATGCAGTATATCCTATCTGTCCCCAGATGTTCCTGATAACCTCCTTTCTCCAGGGAACCTGTTTATGTCTTTCCCTGACCAGCAAATATGGTGCCATTCGAGACAAAGTTTCAGTAAACATATTTGGTGTGTAGGGATTTGGCATTTATGATTTGACCACACTGCCTGGGTGAGAGAGGATGCACACATACAGGAGATTATATCAGACTGCATATATATGAACAGGGGATTAATTTCTAAAGATATTAAGATGGCTAATTCTTATTAATAACATAAGAATTGAGATGCATAAATACCTTGAAAAATTGGGGCAAAATATTTATCTTGCATTTCAGCATACTAGTCAGATGATATTAAATAACTAATATTAATTGCTTGGATTCTTCCTGTCCTAAATGATGTAGACAAGTAGTGGATGAGATTGCTCACTATCTCCCTTACACAGGGTTTGCAGAAGGCAGATGCCTTCCGAATGCTAATCAAAACTTCATTACTCAGAAATGACTCAGGTCCACTGTATATTACCTGGAGTGCGGCCCACTTTCATATGCTGGCATGGAGCAGTGTCAGCATGCAGGTTCCTTAAACTTATTTGAAGCAAACAAACAAAACCAAAAACACTGCATGTGATGCCGGGCCCTGTTTCTCCAGTGAAAACCCACAGAAACCTGCACCCCTGCCACCAAGCACAACCTAAAGAAGTCACTGGTCAAGAGGGCTCAGCCACCACTCTTGGGATCTCTTTTGTCTGCTTGTTCACACTCGAGCAGAGAGCAACTTCCACAGGGGGACCAGTGAATCCTGAGCAAGCAGCTGGGAAAGCCTCAGGCATGTTTGTCTTCAGGGACTCCTAAGCTGGGAATTATGACTAACAACTTGGGCTGGAGCGCAAGGAAAACTAAACTCACTGGAAAATATTTTTTTATATAAATAAATTTAATAATGCTACCAAGGCTTTTGGAACACTATGAAAAAATTACCTTGGTGAGCACTTGTATTTCCAGAGCTGTAATTACATAAAGTGTTAAAAGGCTGAACCACAAAACGGGACTGAATTGCCCGAAGGAAATAAAAGTGGAAATATGAAAAATGAAAGCACTGGACCAGCAGCAACAATATCCACATTATTTCCTCCATTCAGATAGTTCTTCCCAGTTGTCACTCTTATTGCTTCGATCCATAATTTATAGCCCCATGAAGGAGCAGAGGTTCTTCAGTGTGTGTGGGGCGGGCAGGGGCAGCATATTGGAGTCGCCTTCACAGAGCGCAGAGGAGCCTCATCCAGAGGCACTCAGAGCTCTCCTGGGGCTATTTGTGAGAGTAAATGACAAGGGAGACACAGAGGCCTCATGCTGGGGACCTCCTCAAGCAGGAACTGACGAACATGATTTCACTTACCATAGTCAAACAGAAGTGAGAAATGTCACCATTAGGGTTGTTAAGAGCTTGAACCAAGCTCTTCTGCTTACATAATGACCCGGACTTTGACTGCACCTCTACTTTCTCCCTCAGAGTCAAGGTCTCACCCAAGGCCTAAGACTGACAAAGCTAAAGCAATAGAAGAGTCTTCCAGCTTGTCTATATCAACTCTCTAAGTGTTTGATCCCTGCCACATTTTCTGCATCATACAACGCCTGATGATATATTCATTTCTGCCTGCTCTTTGATTCACAAACGTTAATTTACACCCTCAGTGCCCTTGTGAGCTGATACTAGTATCTCCTCTGTGCAAGGATGACAGCTAAGACGGAGACTTGCCTGTGGTTACATCAGAAATCCATGGCTGTAACAAGATTATTTCTCAAAGCGTCCCGATTCCCCCACTTCTTATTCATTCCTCCAAAGTACACTGTGCCAGAGGCAGGAGACATCCAATGCTCCCATTAACTTTAGCTTCTCTAAATCAAGAACTGGCTGTCAGATTTCAAGACCTTAGCGCAAATAATAGAAATACAGGATCTCCAAAAAAAACAAAACAAAGAAGTCCCTTTAAAATAAGACAGGATCATTTAAAATGGAAAGTATCAATAGATTATTAAATATGGTCCTCTAGTTTTAGACATACTTGTAAAGACATGCACTCTTTTTGACACCTAGAGCAACTTCCTTTCTGCCATAGTCTATCTTTACTGTCTGCAAATGCTTGCAGAAAATCAGTGCCTGGATCTGTAATACTTTACTATAAAGTGTGATAACATCAATGACAATGCACTTTTGTTACATTTAATTATAGAAAGCAAGACCATATGCCATGCTAGAGCCATTTGGCTCCTGGGTCAGTGGGAGCTGAGCGTTATTTTCACAATCTGCACTGAAGTACCTGCTGCTGCCAAGAATTGTAGCTAACTGAAAGATCTTATCTGCATAAATTGGCTTAGAACTATTAAAAACTTTCAGAACTTAATATTACTTCCTTTGAAGATTGTAGCAAAGCTTACTTTAGTGTAAACAGTGTGTTTCCATTCCATATTTTTTTAAAAGCAAAGATTTTTCTTTTAAAACACAATGGACTTTTTCTTTTATTCATTAAGTTTTTTAAAAAATAATACAAGCATAAGCTCATAAAGAAAAATAAATTGCATGCATTGGAAAAGCTTACTTGGTAATAAGGGAATTGGGGGTGGACTATTTCTACTCCTTCAAACGCTTGCTAACACATGGATTAAATGTAGACTGACCCTCCTCTCCAGTACCTCTGCCAGACTAAGTATTTTTGCATTTCGGTCAAAAGCTGAAAATATTCAGCCTTCTGAGATTTTTTGAGTGTCTCAAAAATATGACCTATTTTCAGTTAACATGATTTTAGTTTTTTTTTTCTCCTTCAGGAAGTAGCCTACAAATATATTAAGCAACTCTCATTTTTCATTACTGATTGCACTTTGTATCACTGCGTCCCCATTGACCTAATGCCGTTTCTCTGCAACAACGCTGCAAGATAAGCTGCATATTCAGAATATCTGCATGAATGCAAGGCCAGTCCTTCAGCTGGGCTATTGCACTGACGACACACATACCAGGTAAATACACTGGACATCATACATATACTCCTTTATTTTTTGACCTTGTGACATACTGCAGCTTGAGCACCTACCACTAAAGTAACTTGATTACGTCAAGAAGTGCTTCACCAGTGATTTTAGAGGGCATTGGCGAAGTACATCAATGAGTCTCAGCAGTACCACGACTGCAGAACAAATGCCACCAGAAGATAGAAGTGCCTACTGCAGTACCAGTAGTGAAGCCTCCACTGGAAAAGTAAGTGCAATTTTGAAATTTACAGTCAGTATTTAGTTGGCTGCTTGAAATGAAAAGATTTTAGAGAGATGGCCAGTCATTCTACCCTTTTCTCAGAGTCCCTTTCAGTCTCTGTTCATATGAAGTCATGTAAAGCATCTCCTGGGGGCTACTTCCATTCCTGCCAAGAACACTGCACCACTTCATCTCTGCCTTCCAGCTTTCACCAGAGCAACCCCAGCCCTGCATTCCCTCTTACAAATTAAAGGACCCATACGCTCTTTCACAACTTTCCCAACCAGTCATACGGCCTCATATATTCCATATGCTGAGAGATATTTGATATAATATCATCGCCCATGCATTTTTTCAGGCCATACTCAGCAGTACTAGAGATGCTTTCAAAACAAGCAGAAAGAGAGAAAGAGAAAAAGAAAGAGAGAAAATCAAAAAGAAACTGTGTGATTCCAAGCCTTATTATTATTTGTGGGGTAAAAAATGCTTCAACTTACATGACAAGCAACCTTGAGCTGAGTCAAAAACAGTTTTAATAGTCCATCTGGCCAAAAAGATTTTGCAGACTAACTGACGGGCTAAAAAATTTACAGAACAGTTACCCTTCTTACTAAAGGAGATTTCGGAAGTCCCATTTTGTTCCAGCCTCATGGACCAGAAGATACCTGGCACAGGAGCAGCAACAGCCGGTAGGAGATATCTGCACTGGGGTATGTGACCAGATATTCTCACAGGCTACAGAACAGCACTGTTGTTAGGCCCCAGGACTGAAAGAGCAGAGGGGCAAGTGCTGAAGACTCCAAAAACAAAAGCAAAGCCTTCTAAATGAAAGTCTGCACGTGGCCTGCAAGTCAACAGAGCCTCCCTGCTCCTCGCTGCCTGGGCAGTGCCGGCCGCTGCATCCCTGCAGGGCCCGCCTCTCGTCTGCAATGCAGACGGCAGCGAAGACAACGCGGCGGCGAGGAGACGGCGGCCACCGAAACACTCCGCTCCGAGGCTTCCTAAGTGCAGGTGTGTGGAAACGCCTCCTCCTACAGAGCACAGGCCTTCCTTACATATGGCTACTTTAAAAAACTAAAAGCCGAGGCCTCAGAGTAGGCTACTCCCTAATGAAACATTACCGAAGCGAAGGGCAAGCCCCTGGGGAAGCATCAGCCCCAAGCACTGCTCTGTGGTTTGATTTTTCTTTTGTCCTGACCCTTGCTGGCAACAATAAAAATCCAAATTAAAAGGCTTTATTAGTGAACGAGCTGGCAGGCTGTACAGATGAAGTGCTCATCAGTGTTGAGGAAGAGGGGGAGAAGAGTCTGAAACCCTCCAATTATTTTTTTTCCTGAGCGAAAAAAATAACAACCATAGTAAACATAGATATGTGAATTTTATGCTAAGAACATTACTGCTTCTGTGCAGTTATCTCTCACTGCCAGAATAGCCCTAAGGATTAAGACGGTTTATTGGGATCAAATGCCTCGGAGATTTATTATAGTGCTGACTGTTTACTCACTCGCGTTAAAATACAGAACTATGCTTATATCCCTGTATGTGCATCTCTCGCTCACAAAATCTTTTCCATTCCCTAAATGGGTTAGCCGGATTCCTGGCCTATCCCGTTTTCCATATCCAAGCTAAATCTCCAAAGGCATCTTGCTCTGCCCGTGCAGCCAGGCCGTGCCTCAGAAGCGCGCTCAGGCTGCAGGCCGCAGCACCCGCGGCCCGCGCCGGCCCCGCAGTTTCACTCCCAAGGAGGAGCAGAGAGTGGCGGATGGGGTTGAGGCTACATGATCTCACGGCTGAAGGAGCTGAGGAGCGGGAGGGGAGGAAGGGCAGGGTCTTAGCCTGGAACAGACTGTCGGCAGGAAGGCCAATTGTGGAAGGGAGGAACAGAGGAAAGAGGCTTTGGAGGTTATTTAGCACAGTTTTTTGGGTTTTTTTGTTTTGTTTTTTAAGTCTTTTGATGGATAGAATAGGTGCCTCTGATCAAGATGGTGAGCCAAAACTCCCCGCTTCCCCACACACTCCAGCCAGCTCCTTTCTGTCGGCAGTTAAAGTGTCCCCTAAAGCAGGTGCTGGCTGCTCTGCTCGCCACGTCTGCGTTCTGCTCCTGTGCGTTCGCACGCTGGGGTCCGAACGCAGCCCCGTGGGATCGGCATGCTCAGACCACATGGAGACTGCCAGGTCTTTAAATAACGATATACCAGGGGTCGTGCCAGACTTCTGCAAAGATGTCTTGTGAATTTAGCCCCACATTTAGGAAGCTGTTGACACGGTTTTGTGGCCAGCCTGTCATTCTGTTATCCTCTTTACTCCCTTAGTCTGCATTGTATCCAGCAACTATGTGCTGTAAACGAGACCTGTAGGCCAGAGATCACGGATTAAGTCTTCTCACTGCTGTGCTGGTGTTTGCAGGCATTAGCCTTGTAACCCTATGTTTGTTTCATTCCTTGCTCCACAGTATTTCTGTTTCAAAAGGAACCGTGCAGAGTAACATCTCTCTTCCCAAGTATCAGGAATGTGGCTTTGTTTGTCCCTCAAGCAAAAGATGGACCTCAGTTCAAAACTCCCATTTTCTAGGTGAGCAACTTCTTAAGCACCAAGGAGTTCCTTCAGGAACTTCAGTACTTCATGATTTAGCAGAAAGCTGAAGAGCTCTCAAGACTCTTAGTTAAGTACATTTAAGTCAACAAATAGTAGACAAAAGAGCTTTTTAGGAAGAGAGAGAAAGGGGAGAAGGAAGAGGGAGAAGCTCAAGGGCTTCAGAGAAGCAGGAAGTGCAGAACAGAGGGAAATCCCCCAAGTGCCTCCCCAACCCGAACGCTCCTCTCTGCCCGTGTCCAGAGGGTGCGCAGTGCAGAGGGCAAGGCCACTCATCACAGCTCGATGCACTGATCTGTCACACCAGCTCTGCCCCAGATCCTTGCGTCTGCTTCATCTAATAGCCCTGCTAACACTGGAACAAGCCGACCACTTACACCTCTACATTCGGTTTAGGCATATTTAGGGTTCACGTTCATAAAACTAAATCAAGTTTCAATGTGCTGCAGGTGATGGAAATAAACCCTATAAGCTTTTCATTGTATCAGATATCACCTAAAAGAGAGAAACCGTGGTCCTGTGCTATCAAAAGGCACACAGCAGATATAGATTAGCAAGGGCAGGTTAAATACGATTTTTACTCTGAATATCTTTCCAAAAAAAAGAAAGTTTTGCATGAAGCTTTTCTAAACAATATGCAAGAGTTTGGTGCAGGGAAAAAAAAACAGGCTTCCAAGTGAAGCAGCTGAGGTGATTAGGGAAACACAATGTAATTTGTATAAGCAGAATTTTGTCAAGGCACTGAGTTAAATAGTTCTGCAGTTAATAGATGTGTCAACAGAATATTAATAGATGCTCTTGTCTAGAGCTGTTTTCACAGCCTAACCAAAGACATTGCACTCCAGCAATATGAGGAGGGGTTTTGTGGGAGGAGGCTCTTGACCGACGGCACTGCGGCTAGAAAGAGGGCTTCACCATCCAGGCTGACAACACACTTCTTTGGGCTAGTGAAAGAATGAGGGGCATGAAGATTGAACAAAACTAAATTTGTATGGTCAAGTGCAAGCACCACGCAGCATGGCAGGGCTGCTCAGCGTATTCACCTGACTTAGGTAGCGGGTGTCTCTTGAGCAGCGCAGACTGGCCAGGCACCCATGAGCAGAAGAAGGGTGCCAAGGCAGCGTGTGCATGGCCGGGGGACACCGCGGGACCCTAGGAACCGGGCAGCCGCTGGCACACAGACATTGCTGTGCACAGACATGCACACACACACACACACACACACACACGTGTGCATACAGCCACACAAAGCTCAGACGTGCTGATTTGCACCAGAAAATAGTAATGTCCAGTCCAATTAAGAATGACATTTTACCTACTGGTTTATTTATTAAAATATGATGTCAGGTGATTAAAAAAAAAAAAGTAAAGAAAAGCTTCTTGTTTCCTAGGGAAATATGTAATGGCGGAGAGGTAAGAAAGGCTAAGGGTGAGATGACTGAGGAACTGTGACCATTCAGAATGAAAAAGGATCAGAAGAGTAAGTGTAGCAGAACTGCATTAAAACACATGGCAGGGGTGAAGTGAAATCACGCTGAAGCAGTGAAGGAGTAAAAGAACTTTAATTATTTTTTATGATTTAAGTAAGTGAAGTTAGTGCCAATAAATGATATCAGAGTAATAATCCTGGATTCCCAAATCTCCTGTTTACTTGCAGTACAAGCATAGCACAGGCTGCACTGACTGCAGGCTCTCCCTCTCTCCCCCTTACCCCTCATCCCTGTCCTGGAGACCAGCAGAGAGGGCAACATCACCTTTGACTTCAGCACACCCCATGGTGCCCATCAGCTATTCCCAGGCAGCTGAGAATCATCTGCAGCGAGACATTTGTGACACAGAGCAGTGCTATCCACAACAACGGAGCTGAGTTTCCCCAAATCTCAGCTCCCAGCCTGCTACAGGCTTACAGAGACCTGACGAGCGCTCTTGCTTCAGGTTTGAATATGTCAAATAGGCGTTTCTTACAGAATATTTGATGAATATTTTTTCCTAGTAGAAAAACAGGTCTGTAAAAATAATATCACGTAGCTACACTTTAGGTCATCTCATTCAAACACCCGTAACCACCTCACTGAAAGAGAGGTCTTTTCTAATGCCTTTGAATAAATTAGACCCAGCTGCTTAAGTCTTGTTTTCTGCTGAACATGAGGTTTTATCGTAATTAGTAACTTTCCTGTCATTATCCTCTGATCATTATCCATTTACAGTCACAACAATGTTGCCCAATTCAAAATCTGTATTCACTGATGCGTACAAGCATATTTTTCTAACCAACAAAACAACATTCCTCAATTCTCAGGAAACTCTCAGACAGAAATCTGCCTTCATGGCTAAGCAAGCTAAACTGGGTATTAGGCTCTAAATTTCAGTTTACAAACTGAGGCTCAGCCACACTAAGAAGAGATAACAAATGGCAGCAGTTTGCCACCAAAAGAAAAAGAAAAAATCCCATTCATGTAATTTCAGTCCCAAAGAATATTATGTGGAGTACCAGCTACTGAGACAAATCACAAATTGTGAAATCCACTTAACAATTCCCAAGTATTTGAGAAAAGTGTTGGTGTCATCACTGTTCTCATCTGACATATGGGGAAGACGTGGTGCACATAGACACAAGAACTTTCAGGCCATGCATGAGACAACCACAGAAGCAGGTCTGGACCAAGATATTTCTCATTCACAGATTTTATCTATATATTTTATTCCAGGATAAATATGCCATTTTCTTTCTTTTCTTTTTTTTTTTTTTTTAACTTTTCTCAAGTATATGAATTTATTACAGAATTAATATGAGGCAGATTAGCTTAACTTGGAGGAGGGGAGAGATTTAATGCAAAAGAGCTGTTCGTCATTAAATGTATACCTTATTCTTAATTACATACGCTTTTATTGCTTTTGAATTGATTATCAAAGGCGCTACAATCTCGTCTTTGCGTACTATATGACAGATGAATAATTACTGAAAGAAAGGGTTTAGGAAGTAATTAGTAATAAAAGAGAACTCTGAAAACTTCCAAGCTGTTGATAGCCTATTTATGACCTGAAAGACAGATGAAAAAGTGTCTCAAAATGGTTCACTATGAATTATTCAGACTGCTTCAGAATTGTTTTGCTAGGACTAGGGTTCACTGGAAATTCAAAGTTAGCTTCTCTACCTACCCTTTCTGTCCTTGTGATTTAGCAGAAGCCTATTGTTTTCAGGAGTTCGAACGTGGCTACAAGGGGACGATTCATTGCAAATTAAATGGCTCATGTCATACTCATCAAATTAGCACTGTTCAATATAGTGTTAGCTATTTGCAGCCATCATGTTAGCTCATTTTAGCATAAACCGATATCCTCCCTGACACCTCTTTTCTATGCTGCATTTCATAAACGCCTCGTCCCTTTTTGGCAGTTCCAGGCCTTGCTTGGGAGCGCGCTGTGCCAGACAGGTGATGCTCGTGGAGGGCTGTGGGGATGTGGCACCTCCTGCACCGCTGTCAGGGCTCCAGCCAGCATCGCTGAGCACAAGCAACCTGCGAGCTGGCCAAGCAGTTAGAACTCTGCTTTAATTTGCTCAGTTCCTCTAACTGGACACATAAAAACTATTAAATTATTATAACAGATGCTGTATGCTTTCACATTAAACCTTTTTAGATGGGTTAACGTTTCTTTTATGTTTTAATATTATCAGACCTTAAGAATTATTTAAGATTAACACTGCAAAGCCTTGGAAAGCATGAATATGATTAAATTATCATAGAAGATGCCACAGTCGTGCAGAATAAAAAAAATTAACATTTGTATTTGATTTCATCTAGTAACATGAGCACTGCCAAACCAGAGAAACAACACTTTATAGAAATTAAGTTAAGCACTTTTTAAAATGCTTTATTCATAACAAATAATAAATCAAGGACAACTTCTCACAAAACCAAACCGTGAGTAATTCTTATGCTTCTAATTACACATTAGCAACAAGAGGAAGGAGAGTTGTATGATTTCTTTTTGAGGAAAACATTTCTCTAAATGTTTTTGTTTCCAGAATATATGACTTATGTATGTACTTGTACATAATAGTCACAGTTAAATATTTCATCTTTATTCCACTGGTTACAAATGCATTTCGTACAGCTTCCAAGAAAGAGTGGTTATGTTAAGCTTTGCAAAACACAGCCCGACTTTACTAATGGATTATGAAGACCCTTTCCACTAAAAACATAGCCATTATCTAGCTTACAAACATTTGAACACATAATAGCACTAGAAGGTTAAATTGCCCTCATTGTTCCATTACTGGGAACCATGTTGCCTTCACATATCAGCGTAAACCATTATACACTTTATGTTCAAGATTCATACACTCTTATTTTTATTACAGAACCTAACAGAGATTTAGCCACAAAATTTGTAATTAGTTTCCACTCTTACTGCTTCAAGAAGTCTTCTAGATGTTCATAAACAACAGTGACCTTATGCCAACAGATGACACTGCTTTGGGTTCAGAGAGCCTGAACTCAGAAAGGCCCATGAATTCATGTCTTCTCCCTCATGGAGTCATGTGCATGCATGCATGTGCATGTATATCAACATAGTGTTTGTAAATCTATGTATATAAGGTCACAGAATTTCCCCTTATACCACCATATTCTGCCCACCAGCTCATGCAAGACTAATACAACTCCTATAGAAGAGTGCCCAGACTTGATCTGAAGACCTGATGGGAAGGAGAATCTCTTCATGTCTGCTGAATCTGCCTTTAGACTTAACTACATATATTTCCAGTATGAATACGTCTAGCCTTAAGTCCTCTCCCTGCTAGGTTAAATGGCCCTTTGATATCTTCTTGGGAAGATATTCAGTCATGCTTTCCCAGCATTTCTCTCAAACTTTTTTTTAATAATCACAAAAATTCTGATTCTGTAACTTTTTCTCTGCAGGATGTTTTCTCTTCTTTCAAACATACTTTGCAGTTCTTCTCTGTCCTTTTTAGCAATGTACTGCTACCAAAAAAAAAAAAAAAAAGGAACATTGGGCTGAGTTTTCTAGTTTGCTATCAGTGTCTTGCCTGAAGATGAATCTATTGCCCTATTCCAATTCTTATTTCGCTCTTCATATATAGAAAAGAAGCAAAGCAGTTGTCATTGTCAAATGTTTTTCCAGAGACAATTTACCTGTCTACTGGGAAAGATGGAAACAATTCATCTCAATGCACAGTCAAGCCTTTACCTGGTCTCTGTAAGACGGCATAATGCTGGGAACCAACTCTATTCTTGTCCTATGTTTACTTTCTTCCTAATAACGCTCTATACACGAAGGCTTTCATTTTGGTAGGCTATTTTGGCATAAGGTCTGGCTTTTGTCCTGACAGGCTGTGTCAGCTGGCTGCTCAGTGCACCATTCTGGCCTAATTTCTATTTTACACTCACCTGTGACTAGAAGGCTCAGAATTCGATTTAATGGGCAGATCTTTCCTATCTTATGTGACCATTTTCCAATAGCTGCAGCCAAACACAGGTGTTCACCCCAACCTACGACCAGCTCTGCCATAACCCCAAATGGAGGAGTGCTGAAAGCTGAATCACTTGCTCCACAATCTCATGAAGATGAGATTTTATTAATATTTTTTTAATCTTCCTTATTAGATGTGATGTAACATAATAATTATAACATTTATATGCACTGTGTATTTTTAAAGCTCGTTTATTGCAGCAATTAAATGTGCATTTAACCAGACAGCAAGGACAAGATTCACCATTGCTATAGCAACACAGAGGAGCTGTTAGAAAGGGGTGAAAGGCTCTCACTTGCAATGAACAATGTGCGGCAGAAGGGATTCCAGATCGCCCCGCACAAATGAAATCAAGGATGATTTAAGAGGGGGGCAAGAAGAGAGGAAATAGGTTAGTTTGGGAAACATCTAAACTGATCTGCTCTTTCTTCAGGCTCCATTGCCCTAGGTCCTGAAAAGACACTGAAGAAACAGAAAACACCCCTGTGAATGGTACCAAGCTGAGGGCCAGCTCCAGTGAGTGGGACCAGAGGCTGCAGCTTCTCATTCTCACACTCTGGTGACAGAACAGATGTGTCCTGCTCTGTAAATATCTGATTACTTTTATTACACCAATGCACTGTGAGCTGCATAGTGTTATTGAACATTTGGATGTTAACTCAGCCAGCCTCCTCATGCATTACAACATAGAAGAGACACACTGTACATGGTTAATTCAACATCATTTTCAAATGTGTCATCTGCTCTTGGTATATTCCCTCCAGCCCAAATCTAAGGTCACAATTGCATTAAGCCTTCGTATTGTTCCTTTTAAGAAATGCTTTGTTTTGATTTGTTTTGCTTTGCTTTCATTGCTTGAGATTTGTCGTTTTCAGATACAAATTGGGAAAGCTTTACATTAGGCAAGTCAAGAAATGATAAACCACTAAGGAGGCGTAGATTTTATACATCATATTTTCACATTGCTTGCTTTTGAAGACAAACTGGCAGCTACCCTCAATTAGAAAAGCACCTTAGGTTAGCAGTGCTGTGCCATACCCGATGGGGCTACCAGAGTGCAGCTAAGGAAACTGTCATGAGGAGCAAGAAATCCAATTTCATTCCACCTCCCACTTCCTGAGATAAGAGAGTTCTGTTATTGCAGCCTCAAGATTACAGATGATTTCCACATGCACACCCGTGTCATACTCTTTTAACATTTTCTTATGAACACTGGAGATAAACTCCATAGGAGAGGTTAAAAACTGACTCACTGCAGTGTAAAATCTCCACAAAGAGGCAGAAAAACAACAGCAGGAACAAGAGCAAAAGGAACAGCTAAATGACTGAAAATGCTGGGGCTTGTTTTATGCACGTATCAAATGCAGAATTGGCAAGGCTGATTCTAGCCACC
This sequence comes from Eudromia elegans, assembly GCA_003342815.1. NCBI lineage: Eukaryota > Metazoa > Chordata > Aves > Tinamiformes > Tinamidae > Eudromia > Eudromia elegans. The sequence continues at coordinate 537,095 of PTEX01000004.1, read as the reverse complement.
ATTTTGTTCTTGCTTCAGTCCTGACCTACTTAACACAAGCCACTTTTTTCTCAGTAGTTTCTCCCCCAACCACCACCCTGAGGGCCCAGTGCAGTTTACACTAATTTCAAAGGCAGATCAGACTTCCCTCCACCATTCACCTTTCATTCAAGCTGCTGACAACTAAGCAATGATTATGACTGTACTCTGTGTACCCCCAAACCCTTGTTCCCAAGCACCTGAAAGGAGGTCAATGGCTAATGATGTCACACAGGGGAGTGCAGGTGACTAACAACAACCGGCAGCAGAATGACACGCTTGTCCAGGTACAGGCTGTCATGGACAAAGTCACATTGATTTAGACATGGCAGAGCTGTTCCTTGGATGAGCCTTTCCCGCTCACAGGGATCCAGGCGGAGAGACAAAAAGCCACTGAGTCATCCCTCTCTACACATGATGTGGGATGTAGGAAAAAAAAATGTGCAACGGGACAACTCCATTGCCTCACCCTTGAGGGATATCCGTAGTCAGTATAATATAAAAAAGCAACAATTTTTCTTACCTTACATTGCATTTTACTGTAACCTAGCAGAGCAACTCAGTGACAGGAAAAAAAAAAACAGGCAACAGGAGTACCACAGTCCAATGTCATCTGGTTCAGTCACGTTAACTACTGTGTGGCAGGAGTACCTGGGCCAGGGACTCTCACTGTTTTTTCCCCTTCTCTGCAGAGATTTATGGCTAAACTCCCTCTTCCACTCAAGGCACATTTTTACATGCTCACCACTTTGGGTTCATATATGTCTTGGCCAACCTGGCTGATTTATATAAGTTATTGCCCCTCTTACCTTCAGCTGCCAAATCCTGTCTAGTAGATCATCAATCATATAAAAGAAATCCTGGAAGCAGACACTAACCAATAATTTAAATAAAATGATGACACTTGTCTACAGAATTAGACCTCCATCACTTGACTGAGGTACCATCTTACACTAGGACACTGAAAACCACGTAGACCGCCTGAACTACCACAGTATTGCAGTATTGCAATCTGTTATTTAATCTTTGTTGTTGAATGCTTAGACTCACTGTGAGAAAGACATTGTGTGAAAACTGGGTCAGTGACTCGGTGTTTGGGTAATTACTAGGCAAGTTGGAGAGAGAAGGTCCACTTCTCCTCCAGTATTTCAGTTCTTGTGAACAGAATTATCGTAAGCTACCTAATACGCCTAATCTTTGCAGCATGTGCTAAGCACTAATATACTCTACAACTGAGGTCTTAAATGCTCCTATTAAGTTTAACCAGACTTAACTATAATTCCAGTAGCCTGTAAAAATTGTCTTTAGGGTTTTTATAGAGTAGTTATGCAAAAGAACAGTCCATATTCATCAAACATATAAACTCTTTTAGAAGTCTAAGCAGGTTGAAAAACAGAAGGGAAAATGATTGCTCACAAATAATTTGTTGACTAAAGAAAAATAATGAAAAATGTACTTGACAAACATGAACATATAATAGAAAACATATGCGTAAATCTTCTTAATTGATGGGAAAAATAATTGAATAAAGTCTGCAGAAAGAATCAACAAATTAGAATGAAAATCCATGGTTTGTGTTAAAGTCGTGGGAGGGCAACAGGATTATAGCAGAAAATTCAGTAATTTGGGGTAAGGACCACAAAAATATAGAATCATATTCTCTTGATTCCTATTTGATACTGCCAATGTCATGAGTCTTGTATTGATTTGCAACTGATATCACCACTACTGTATGGTTTAGGCTATCTCATCTACCCAGATATGTCACTAAATTCTGGATATAAACATGGGATGACTAAAGCTGGAAAAGGCCTTTGCTTGAGGTTAGTTCCTCATAGCGCGATCATCACCCTACCTTTGCTCCACTAGATTTCAAAAGGATCAAGACAGAGTATGTTTTACTAGCCCCCTTGTTTCAATAGCATCCAAGTTTATCTAAGTATCGATGAATTCTTACCTTGTTTGGTTAGGAACATGTCAGGAAATGCAAAAGGTCTGAGTTTGTGCAGAAGCAACTGTATTTCATAGAAACGGAACAATGTTTTGCAGATTGAATATTTTACTTGTACATTAACTTGTTTCTGAAGATGTGTGCAAATTCTCTCTGACACACACACAAAGTAATTCCATAGCCGTTATTCCTTGTAGCTGCACTAGGTAAATAATACACAAGTTTTAAGTTGTGAAAGTATATATTTATCTACAACAGACTGTTACAGTTCCAAAGGGGCTATTCTATTCTATTGGGTAAAGCACCACTTCAGCACATATCTGTTACTCAATTCTTTCCTCTCTCTACTTTTGTATTTCTCATTTGATTAATAATCTCATTTCTCAGTTCACTGCTGCTATTTTTCAATGACCTCCTTTCAAAATCATTTCCTAACCACTTTGTCCTATTCTACAAAAGCAAAAAAAAAAAAAAAAAGTCCTTAAACATGCTTGGGTCTTTACTGATTGTTGTTCACCTGTCTCAAATATTGTCATGGTGGCCACAAAGTGGGGTATGATCCAGGTGAGAGATTATTTATTCATAGTCTTTGTATTGATGTCATGTGACTGGGAGGGTGAGAGCTTTGTGAGCCAGAAGAGCATGCAGTGACAAGGCTGAGCACACAAAAACAATACTTGGGGTGGTCTGAAATTACTGAGTGCCCATTCATGCCAATCCAGTGGGGTTTCAGAAACTTTGTAGTACTAACAAATGCAGACATAAAGTTTCTCAGACATCTTATAAAGAGAAAAGTTGGGTAAGCTCTCAGCACTTTGAAAGCCTTACTCTTAACCTCTTAATGTCCCCGGCTCCCACTAGTAAACCAGGACATCTCAGCTTGATAATCACTTCATGATGCTAATAGAAATTTCATTACTAGTTCCAGAGAGAGGAGGATTAGAGTTATGTTAGAATAAATTAACCTCACATGAGATATGTCATTAGCAGTGTCAGATTTAACAGCATTCACTGGTCTCTGTCCTAAGGGACTAGATAGCTGGAATTTCTAAAAACAAGACTTCAGGTTGCATCAGGTTGCAGCCCAAAAGAATCCTTGACATGTAAACTTGTACTGACGACTAAGAAGCTAAATGTTGAGCACCAAAAGATAACTTCTAGCCTCTAATACCGTTTTACTTTTTTTTTTTTCCCCTGTTTGTAAAGTATTCCACATGTCTCTCTGCATCATCTGGACAATGGAAAAATACAAATAGTACAGGTTCTGTGAGATGCATCTGGTACCACAACACATGAATGGCAACCTCCACACCAAGAGAGCCTGGGCCCGGGGGTCTTCTTAGTGCAGCCCCGCACTGGCTGTGCAGGGTGGGTCCTGAATGACAGACAGGTTTCTGAGTTGACGTGTCCATCTATGGACCACACGTGAGGTGGCGAATGCTATCCAGCATCTCCAGCACTGAGGAGGACTCTGCAAAGGCCCCTCAGGGACATCTCCTGGAAGCACTCGGGCCCCCGGAACAAGCCCTGAAAGGGAGCACTGGGAACATTGCCGGAAGCAAGCTAATTCCACGATGACCCATTTGGGTGGGCTGCACCCACATTCAGTCAAGACACCCACGCTGGTTCAACAGGAAGACACGTCCAGTAACTTTCAAACACTCTCAGCTAATAACTCACATTAGCCACAGGCTGTCAAGGCAAAGAAATAACTGTGATGTTTCTTTTACGAGTGGCTGCTCCACCATGTAGGTAGCTCAACACAGTTCATTGAAAACTAGCTGTATATTAATCATAAAAACCCTCCCCAGTTGGGTTTTGCACTGTGGTGACAGTAGATATTCCAGTGTCTGTTTGCGAATCATATTAAAATTGTGAAGTTGTGTATCATATTATATTTGATTTTGCAGATGGAAAGTGTTAGCCTCATTAATGTTACTGGAAAGAAGATTAAAATTATTAGTATTCAAGCTTCCTGGTATAAACTGAGACCAAGTTTGGATAAGGAAGAAATCTGGCATAAAATGATACAATTATTTACACTAGGGAAGTTCTACACATTCTGATTAAGCTGCCTGCTGTTGAAGTCTAAATGGGTTGTGGTTATGTTACAGCATGGCTGTTTTTATTTCCCTGTGCTAATAACTTATCTTCTCATCAGACATTCCTTTAAACAAGCTCATTTTTTCACACTTAACGATCAATAGCAATCTAGCATGTAAAAGATCCTACCCAGATATTAAGGATGATTACATAAATGGTTAATTTCTGTGCCTGAAGCTCAAGAGATGAGATGATTAGTAAACTAAAAGCTGTTAATGAAAAACTCTGAGCAGAGCTCTTGACAGTTATCATACTGCATTAAAAACAAAAAGCTGCAATGATTCCTAACCACACACTCAGGACGTATTGAAGAAGTAAAGGTATCATACCAGGATACATTTAAATTGGACTGGCTTCTGAATGCACACAGAATAATGAGACACTGGTGGCACAGGATGGAAGAAATATGCTACTGAGAGTAAAACATGCAATACGGGTGAGTTCGCAGAACTACATCATGTTTTTGGGCCGAGCTGCTCTGTCATTCAGTGCATTCAGGAAAGGATACCTACTTTTGTGCAGCGTGGGTTATTGAGAAGAAACACTAGGAAACTTTGTGGGGAAGTTCTCCCCTCAGAGGTCACCACAGCCCTTTTCTCAGTGTCATTCTAGCACTCACAAATTCCCCTTCCTACATAATCTAGATTGGATGTGGTGCCACTTATAAACTACCTGATTTTAACTGTGTTACTCCAAAAAGTATACGCTGAGAAAGGGTCTCTTTTTCTCAGGTATTCCCCTAATGGCACAAGCACTAGCTGAACTGCTGTGCTTTTCACAGAATATATTGCTTCTAATGTCTTGTCCTTATTCTACCTTGCAGAGTTATGAGGCCTAAATTCTTAGTTCTGAACAGATGCAGAAACATTTTCAAAAACTTACCTGCTCTGTACTGCAGTAACTATGCTTCACCCCTGAGGGAAGTCAAAAGATTTAGAAAGAGCTTAGGAAATATTTTAATATCTATTTAGGGAAAAAAAAAAGTTTTTACAAAAAAAAATGCAGAGCTGCTTTGAACATTACAGACCTGCCATGAAAAAGTAATGGATTTGTGTTCTTTATTTTAAAAGCTCTTGGACACACATATCAGGTGAAATTTCTCAAAAATCTCAGATCACCCTAAATTTTTGTATTCCACAATAAGCTCAGTTTGGAGAATTAGAAATTTAGGTCTGCATTCACTCCTCTTTTTCTGGAGTTCCCGTCATAGTCCTCATACTTTCCAGTCATCTGCAAATTCCAGTACTTTGAAGTGACAAGCTTCTTTGGATCACTTATAGCCAGGTGAAGATAAGTGTGGTCCCCAGCTTGCTGCCTTTTCTGGCTCTTAACTGTTATCTTTCACTGACATCCCCTGTGTCCTATCAGTCTCTAGGCTAATCTTTAATCCATTTCACAAGTCCTAACCCTTATGTCAAGCTCACTGACTTTCCTGATCAATCTTTTTTGCCTCTTTTCTCTTTCTTTTTTGTACCTTTAGGAAGCTAGATAAATATCTTTCACATTTCACCATCATCTCCTCATTCTGAAAGATATTTAGAGGACCTCAAGTGCATGTGTCATACCTGGATTTTTTCACTGTCATTGTCTTTTGATAAATTAGATCTGAGATAAGCATTTTTAATTTGTTTCTTCAACCAGGGACTCAAAATCAAGCTTCTGTCCCAATCTGCAGCTTGCTTAGTGTATGACCTTGGGCAAGTCAGCCAGTGACTCCTCTACTTCAGCTTTTCATTTTGTTTAATCACAAAAGCAGACATACTTTTCCAAAATAATGGGATTAAATGCCCATCTTGATATATTTTTTAAAAAAATCAGTTGTTAGAGGGCAGTCTTTCTCCAAGGTTCATTTGAGATGAGGTTCATTGAGATAGTGAAGATGGAGATCTGTGGGAAATTAGGACCCTCATTAAGAGATCAGAGCCCAGGTGATTTCTTGCACTTGCATTCCAGTGCTATTTTATACTTTGCTCACAATATAGATGGGGTAATTGAAGCACAAGACTGCTTCCCACAAGTCATGTAAGAGCACACTGGGAGAGACAGAAAAAAAAAAAGAGAGAGAGAAAGAAAAGACAGATCAGTTTGGAAACTTCCATTGCATTTCTTTTTCTCAGGAAGAATTTTCACATAACTTTTGTAAGATTATTTTTCCTATTAAAATGATATTTTCCAAGCAAGCACTACGTAAAATGCCAGGAAACTCAATTCCCAAATTTTTGCTCTAAGCCTTGACATAGATTATTCCTTTGATACTATTTAATAATTAGCTTCTTTCCTTTAAGAAAAATCAGAAATCTTAAACTCTGACGCTGGATATACCTTGTTTCTGGCATCATCAACCCTTGTGAGTCTCTCTTCCCTGCATAAATAGGGAGCATATGTATTTTTGTTGAAATGAAACAACTTTCAATACCAAATATAAATGCTACCATAAAGAATTTCCCAGATTCTCCGTAATAGCAACAGTGACCGTCACCTGTGTAATCTGTAACTTTCCTAACCAGTGTGGACTCCCTATATATCTGTGTACTTGCATTTGCTATTTCCTGTGTATTTACAATAAATTGGAAGTATTGTGCATTTACAAACTGCACTAACATTTCAGCATCATCTTCCTATTTCTTTCAGTTCAACTCACAATTTTGCATTGATTTTAGGCATTTTACAGCTTAGCTCTGGGCAGTTGCTTGTACAGAGAGAATTCCAAATAAATAATGCTCCTTTCAGATGAACTCCTCTTAATAGGCTGGTTTGGAGAAGTGCCTTGGGTTTGAGGCCCTACCATATGATGCGAGATCAGTGTTGCCTCTGAATAAGGACATATTTTTAGCAAGGCTCAGTCTGCATATGCCCACCTGATCATGCAGTGCACAGAGTCTGTGCATTTATGTTTGCCATCTGCAAGGTAAGAGGCAACATTGAAGCCACAGGTGAAGGTGCCTCCTGAGAAGTAAGAGGAGCGAAGAAGAAAGAGAGAGAGAGGGATGCACAGGGACATTTACCTGAGTGGCAGGACCTCCCATTCAAGAGAAGAGAAAGCGGAATGCATAGGAAGAACAGGGAGACTCCAAATGACCCCTACTCACATTAATTATTAGCTACTATCCCCTGCCTTCTGGACAAGTCTTGATGATCTCAAGAACAGTGACTTTGGCAACACATCTGGGAGAGGCTATGATATCACGTGCATAAATTTAAAACCCAAAATTAAAAACAACGTCAAATAATTAATCCATGTTTTCCCAGCAATAGTTTGTGCCAGCTAGGAAAAACTTCTCTCCTTCTGCTTTCTATTGGCTTTTTAGCTGCAATACCTCATTAACACCAGTATTTTTCCACTTCAGTCACTCCGTTTCTCTGTTCAAGCCATTACTCCAAGAGAATGCCTCAGTAAGCAGACAAGTGCTTAGGAATATGCATATGCAAAGCCCCTCACTTCCCAGGTTTCCTGCACTGTAGAGTTTCCATATCATTCCTCAAAGATAACCATCCAGTCCTCCCCTTTCCTGTCCTTAGTAATTCACCTGTATTTCACAGATACTGACTATATTTTCTTTTTGAAACAGGGCAACCGATAAATATCTAATTCTATACTGAAAACTCATTTTCAATTTGCGTTTAGTCGTGATTGCTGCTTCTGTTTCAGACCTCCTGCAAGAAGAGCTTATAGGCTTGAAAGCTTATCTGGTTTAATTCCGGCTATATCAGCTGGTCTGCTAAAATGATCTGTCTCTGTCTCTGCCTCCAAACCTGCTTGCTCCAGACGGAGACACCGGTACATCCAGAGTTCGTCTCCCTTCTGCCTGCATCGGCTCCTCCTGCCTCCCACAGTCTCCAGCCCCTGAGTACTACCTGCATCTCCTCTCTTGCCATGGTCCTTGCAAGTGTATGGGACAACAGCAGCACTGGGGTGGCTTGGCTGTAGTTGGCACCTTTCTGTACAGCAGCACACAGCGTGTGCCCAAATACACATCAGGACTTGGACCACGCTCACCATGCAGACACTTGTAAAACTTGATTTTGGGAGGTTCCTTTGCTTCTCCATGAAGTCAGCTTGTCCTGGGAGAGTGCAGCACCTCACTGAATCTGTCTGTAAATCAAGCAAGTCCAAGGGCAGGACGGTAATCATAGGAGTTACTCAGCACTCCGTCTGCCTAGGCCCTCGCAGTGGCTGATGGAAGGTTTCTGCAGCTGTAGGAAGAGGTGCCTACATCATCAGTGAACGCTGAGACATTTCTTTATTCTGCATCCTGGCCATTTTGTGCTTCTTACTGCTGCAACTACAAGAGATTTCAGAAGTGTATTTAGTAGGTAATTACCCTTGCACTGCAGATGCAGAGTTATAAAATGTGAAGCTGGCCATATTTTTACTCTTCCTCTTTATGAACAGCCACAAAACATTCGCTCTCCAATCAACAGATCTTAAACCAGCCAGTTCCACGGAGGATGTTACCCGCTCATGCGAGAAATAAGCAGACACAATTGTTGGAGATAATGAGTTCGTCCTCGCAGACCCGTCTCAGCACTTGGCACCGTTAGTCACTTCACACGAGCGCCACGGGCTGTTGTTCCGAGTGCAGGGATCTTCTGCACGCACCGGTCCATACAACAAACATTCGCCTTCCTCATCCTCCTGCTACGTGCCTCCTGGCGAGAGCTGCTTGGCTCAGGTGCAGCCGAACCCCGGACTTCAAAGCAGCTCTCTTCAAAAGAACTATTAAGGGTTATCTTCTGCTTTTAGAGAGGCACCAGTATGAATAAAAAGCAAATCCAGAAAAATCAATGCGGCTATTCCACGTTTATGTCACTGTGACAGACTTAAATGCCTTCAGATATTTAAAGATATCATTCTTCATCTAAATGACAATCTTTCAAAACTGTCAAACTATTGATATAGCACTATAATGTCATGGTGACTGACAGTGTGGACACATGAAAGGGAGATAGACTTTTTTTTTTAATATTTTCATCTCTTTCTGTATCTCAATACATTTTTTTTTAAATTTCTCTGGGCAACAATGAATATTGCTCAGACCACATTCCAAATTTCTAGTCAGCTTTAGTTTGTTTCTCACATATGAGCAGTTCTGGGGCCTAATAGTAAATTTCTGATGAAATTTTATTTAAGACAAGTTCTGTTTAAAATGGATATCTTCTTTCAGAAAACTACACAAAATTTGGACTTATTTGGTCCTATTTGTCTTTCATCCCAATGCATTAAATTTATAGCCAAAATCCTTGTCCAGTCTGTTGAGAAAGTGCAAAGACTTCCAGACATTAGTGTTGCTAGGTGCTAGAAGTCAATACCATACCTATATATACATACTCATGATATAGCTTCTAAATGTAGAAGAACATATCCAAAAACTCTGAAAAAAAAAAAAAAAGAAATCCTATGCATTTTGGATCAAACTGGTTAATTATAGGGAGTTTTGCACAGGAAAACTCTGAAATCTGATGGAGAGACAGAAAGCTAGAGACAGAGAGCCAGAAAAAGAGAGAGATTTATTTCTGACTGTGCATGGACACAGCTGGAGTTCCTTTAAACTCAGAATAAGAGGTTTCTCAACACAGGTTAGTTACGTATGCAGCAACAGCACTAAACTCCACAGCTTGGGGCAGGGGGCGGATGGTGTAAAGCACAGCAGTTGGCATTGGGCAAACAACTCTGGAGAAATATTAGAAGCAACAACAAAGGAAAAATCTTGAAAGCTGTAATGTTCTTTTAGGGAGTCTACTACGTGCTGGTATTCTTGATCATAAAATGATCTCCATTGTGTTGAAGGGATTTGTTTCAAATCTCCTCCTGCAGGGAAGCTATTATGATGATAGAACAGGTCCTGACTCCTGTAATTTATGAGATATGTCCAACCTGTGAAAAAGCTAAAATATACCACAAATCAATTTAATGAAGCTCATCACAGAAATGATCCTTGTGAGCTAGAAACTGGCCGAGCTTGAGATGTTGTGGTGTGTGATAAATACGTGCAGCTCCATTAAATGTTGTTGGTCGCAAATAATGATTAACTCTTTGCATGCATTCTGGGTGCATTTGCTGTGTGCTCCATTACAACTTTATAAGCCCAGATTGACAAAGCTTCGAGTACGTTACCTCCAGCAGCAGTGAGCAGTTCAGTAGCGTAATGGAAGTAAGGCACCCACGTATATATCTTTGTGCTGTTTGGGCTTCAGAATCGGCTGGACCACAGTCTGTCGCACACAGGCTCTCCTGGAAAGGTATCTGGGAGCAGAAGAGCTGAAAAACATAGTCCTCAAACATCTCCGTGTCAGTGAGCTCTGTGCCCAGCATCACAGTAAAATAAGGAATGAAGGAGAGATTTTTTTGTTGTGGGAATTCTGCTGGCAGATTGCACATACACAGCTATAACTGAGATCAAACTTAGCCTTGAACTATCAGGGCTGCAAGCAGTTAAGGAAGAGAGTCCTTCATCTTAAGAACTAGATGACTATTTTGAGCTTAAAGAGTTTTGTGCTTAAACGCCAAAGAGAGATTTGCCCTCATTTAGCTATAGGAAGCCCCTCTGTCAATGAGACTGAGCTCTCATTTCAACCCTTGTGGGATCTGACAGCTACTCTGGCAGCAGACACACCAGCAAAGCTGTCTTTTGCAAGGGGAACCATGTTGCACAGGTCAGCAAGAGCTGCAAGATAACTATGCTACATACAGTTTGCAAATATAATTTTAGTAAATATTTGTCTATTCAAAGATGCTAGAGAGTTTGTTTGGTTTCCACAGGAGAATAAAACTGTCTGCTGGGAGACAAACCAAAAAGCTATGAAATAGCTTGGATTCACACTGAGCATCCCACTGTTCAAATATCAAAAAGGCATCAGGTTGTGAATACAGCATTTGAAGCTATGCATTAAGATCACACAAAGGTTCGTGTTCTTCAAGATGAAACCATGAACTCGGAAACATGACTCACAAGGAGAGAAAAGTAAAATCAGCACTTTGTACATTAGGATGCTCTGGGGAGAATTTAATCCTATTATTCAGGGATTTCTAGCATGATTATTTACTGTGATTTCTTTTTTTCCATTTGATAAAATTTTCCAATGCATTGCCCTAGACTTATTTGCTTGGGGGAAAAAAAAAAGACAAAAGAGAGGCTCAAGGTCTGCTGTGAAGTCCTGGATGACTTAACATTCAGGCTTCAGGTCAGGATTATATGGGATATGGTCGCAAATAAATGTTACATAAGCCATTTCAGTAAAGACTCTCAGAGACTGAATCTAGCACTTTTCTTCAGGATCTGGCTCATGAGTCATACTTGAAACGAAGGGCTTAACCTGAGCAGTCATTTCTGCATCTTTGTGTAATACCTGAGTATCCTTTACAAACAAACTTCCACTCATACCAGAAGAAATGAGCTAATGTGCCTCAGGTTGCTGAAGGAATTATTACTGGAGACTGTTTTTGCATATAAACTGGTTAGAAAAGGAAGTTTTCCTCTCCAAGAGATATACAGTGCTTTAAGAGAAGGGCCAGTTATGCAACATGTGTGTTACACAATTGTGTAATAGTACACAACTGTGAACAGCTTCTTTTCTTTCTTTGTTGTATCTGTGGCCATAAATTCAAAGAGAAAATTTACGAGACTCATAAATCTCAAACAAGTTTCCCAGTTTGCTTGTTTTGAAGGATTTTTCCCTCTTCAGTTGAGAACAAGTTCACAGGAAGTTACATTCATTTTTTTAATAAGGTTGACATCAGACTAGGTCTTGCAATAACATCCTCATACAAGGTTTAAAAAATGAGCTTTTCCAACCATAAAATTACTAATTGTCTTCCTTGTAAAAAGATAAATAAAATGAACGTTTCATTACTGTCAAGCTCTTGATTTCTTGTCTTATATGTAGCAAAATTAACCAGTTTCAGCTACACAAGTATGGAAATTCAAGATATGTCGTTACCTTTCCTGGAAGAAATCATAAAGAACTGATTGTCTTCATTTTTTAATTGAACTTCTTTCAGTCTGGCAGACAGCTCCTCTCCTAAAACACTGAAGAGTGTGTGACATTGGAGCCTTTTTTTTTTTTTTTTATCAAATGAAAAGCTGTCAAAAAGTTACTGCCGTGCAATCTAGGGCCTGGATACCTAAAGTTGTTTTCAGTGTTGTTGCCATTTCCTTGTGTGCCTTTAAGCAAATTATTTAACTTCCACGATCTTTGAAATTTGCGGATTTTTTGCAGGCTGCATATCAAGCAATGAAAAGCTGATGCAGTGCAGAGGAAAAGCAAATGGCAAATACACTTGTGTGCAGGCAAGACCGTGTGTAAGACATCCCTGTGTATGCCATGACTGATCTGGTCAGCTAAGCACAGGAGTGCTCAGTGCTGCCTTCTGAGTTCCCCACACACACTAGAGTCCCATGACTGTAAAAGTTTGTGTAACCAGTCTGGGTATAGGAGCTCATGCTGTACATACCTTGCATTTCTATAAAATGAATGTTATCCCTTACTCCTGATCTGGGTTATTTTGTCTTTAGGTATACTGCTCAGTAATCATCAGAGTAAAAAAGTGTAACAGCTCTACTTTTTCTACCATCTGGTTTCTCTCTTGGTTTTCTACTGCAAATCATGTACTTATGTATAATAACAATCAGTTCATGAGCCTTAGCTCATAGCAGGGCATCTCTGGCATGCAGTTCTCCAAATTTTACTTCCCCACCTAAACACACTGATAACCACAAACACCATTTACATAACCCACCATCTGAAGAAGTTAGGCTGTAAATATAAGTGGAACTCACATATAGTTGTCAAGACATAAGTGCTGCAGCTATGGAAGTGATCCAACCTGAAATTATTTAGTCCTGCTAAGCAAAGTTAAAATATGCTCTATATATAAAATACACATTACAATAATTACATTATTCACATTATTATGTTACAATAATTAATATGTGTTTTGGGATAAGCTAACACTTGAAAAAATGTTTTAATCAGATTTTTCCTCAAAAAATCCTTTGGATTATGCACAAACTACATTTTCTGTCAGTAAAGCACTGCCAGCACAATATCACTGGTCATGGAGTTTAGGGTCTGCAAAACAGTAACATGACTAGAAAAAGTAAACATTGTGCTACAAGGAATGTTGTAGACCCATCTATTGTTAATTACCAAATACAAGGGAAGCAAAGTCAAAGTCAGGGAGGGTACTGAAAACTTAGAAAATGAAGTTCTTGCAATCTTGTGTATTGTATATTACAAAACAAACCAAGTCAGGAAGACATGGAAAAATGGACCTGAAAGCGAAGAAGACAGGTCAGAGCACAGGATCTGGGTGTGAAAGTATGAGGCAGATCCTGTTAATAGTAGTGGGTGGTTTTAGATTTTGTAGCAGTAACACATGCTATATATATATATTTATATATGTTATTGTCAGCATCCATCATCCAAAAGCTTGCTTAGTCCAGAACGACTGAAAGACACTCTTCTGAAGGGTCAGTTTACTCAGTGGAAAGCATCAGCCAGCCTTCCAGACAAAGGTATCGCATCAAGGTTTTGAAAGAGCAAATTGATCACTTTTGCCCAACAAAATTCCCAGGAAACAAATCCCTGCAGGTTACCTCTACGTAGGATGATCATGTCCATGGTGATCATGTTCATTGGAGATGAAGAGAGCATCTGGGTGTAAAGAGTTTTCAGCAAAAGGAGTCTGGATTTCAGATTTCCCTGCTTGCTTGGGAAGAGCAGAGAGTCAGGAAGATGTTTACGAAATGTATTTTGAAATGAAACTGTGAAAGAGAGGATATGCTGTAAACCATAGAGCAGAACCTTGAGAAGAAAGTAATTTTCCCCTTAGCATTGTACTGGCTATGCACAATACCAACATGAAACTGTCAGGTTCTAATGTGTTGAAGCCACTGTTTGTACTGCAAAACGTTCATCCATCCAGACTTCTCTGAGGCCACACAGTACCACAGGATGCAACACCTTTCACTCAGTAATGAACCAAAACAACTCATGCCAATTTGGCTTTCATGCAGCTCGTAGAAAGTGAATCAATACTTACAAATTCCGAGTTAAGATTTGCCAATGGTAAAACAAGATAAATGTACAAAACTTCATTTGATACAATTTTGGAGAAGATAAGGAAAAGTAGATTAATATTAATATTTGTCCTGAAAAAAAAAAAAAGTCAGTTACTTTTTTCTTTTACCTCCAGCTGATATAGAAGAAAATATATTTCACTATCTTGCAGAAGTTGTCTTAACAGCATTGCAGTGGACTGAAATCCTATTCTTGATGTGGTAGAGAGACTGCTGACAGTAAAAGCAAACTATGTGTTTGGTTTTGATCCACACATCAGCTCTGTGTGGATGACAATGAAAGCAAATCTACATGTCTAATGGCTTGAACGCGAGCACTCATTTTTCTCAGTGGAAAAGCTCTTCAAGAACGTCTGGAATAGTGTTATAATTATCAGGGCGTGTTAGCTGATAGCTGAACAAAATTTAAGAAGGAAATATCCCAGCTGACTCGCAGAGTTTTGTCATTCTGAAGCTAACACAGATCACCACAAACTTTACTGAACTACAGAAAGATCTGTTATCAAATGCATTTCTGAAGGTTATTCTGAAAGTTTGGTGCTTGCCTATGAGTTCACTCTAAGCTGAGTGATAGTAGCTCCCGTGTGAGGGAGCTGGCAACATTAGAGGAATCTCATGCTGCCCAAAGGAGATTGAAAAGACCCAGGTTTCTTTTCCACAGCTGTGTAATTAACTAGGCAGAAGATACATTTAAAGTTGTTTCTGTATTTTCCCCTCTGCTTTCCTAGCTTGAAATTTGGCTTAGTGTTCATAGCTTTAGATAGAAATTCTTACTATTTGGATATGGTAGAAGCCCTGCTGCTTGATACATTAAATTAAACTGATCCAGAATCTGAGTCTGTTTGACAAGGAGCTCTTTCATACCACAGAGTGCATGGAGACGCTTTGAACCTTACCCGAGAGACTGGATTTCTCAGTTCTTCTGGCAGAGCAGTCACATAGTCCTTGTCCACCTCCATCCACCTGCAACATAAATACACAATGTACCTATAAACCACCAGCCTTGTGAGGGCTTCAATTAGTTAATGGAAAGCATTTACAATAATTTGCTCCCTTTCACAGAATATAGACAAACTTTCACTTGCCTTTAGCTCCTGAAAAAAGTGTAAGGAGACACAGTGCAATTGGCCTCACATCGCAGGTGGGGAAAGTGAAAACTGAAAAGATGT
The DNA here is from genome assembly GCA_003342815.1 of Eudromia elegans. NCBI lineage: Eukaryota > Metazoa > Chordata > Aves > Tinamiformes > Tinamidae > Eudromia > Eudromia elegans. The sequence goes on along the minus strand of PTEX01000004.1, from coordinate 521,775 downwards.
CTGCCGAAGAGTTCAGGTTGGTTGGGTGACTGAACGAGAAAAAGGAATCGTGACTTCTAGACCCTTAAAATACGCAACACCAGATGAATGTATTTCGATTTCCACCATCTGTCACAAGGATTGTCTTGTCACGTTTTATTTTGTTTACTTTTTATTATCGGGAAGGAGCATGGACTCTGCCCTGAGGCTATGTGAAGAAAAGCAGTTTCGACTGAGGCTTTGACTTCAGTATCAGTGTCCTCTGTTCTTTCTTTGATTGCCTTTTAATTTAGTCTCCTTTGTGCTCGGATCCTACAGGGTTAGAGATTGCTTGAAAATATTTGATTGTATCTCCATTACAAGAAAAACAAAGCAAGAGCAAAATAGCAAGTAGCATGGGTTCATTCTTCTTTTTTGGGTTGCATTCACTAAAGTAGCCATTTTCCTTATGCTTTTCCAGCCTGTGCATGTTCAATTCTCTCTGCCTTGCAGTAGCCCGGGCTTTTGCAGTGCCATACTCTTGCTTAACACCACATTGGCTGTGTTTCCTAGACTGGGGCTGTAGGAAGAGATGACTTCTTCATCCTTTGAAAGCAGGGATCAGGGAACTTCAGATTCTTTTATCCAGAGTGACTCTGCATTTCTGCTTTCTTGAAGAATTTTTCAATGTATTAAACACAGGTTCATGATGCCTTATGTGTGACTCAATACTGTAACTCTGAAAAGAAAAATCCAGGCAATAGTGGGTAACCTAATACAAAGCCTTCCTACTAGCTGTTATTTGCTTGGTATCAGACAGTGCTGGAGATAGAATGTAACTTATCTCTGAAAAGGACCTTCCTTTAGAAAGGTGAAGAAGTGGACTTCCTCAGAAACCTGCCATATCAGAACACACTTTACTTCTAGGCACTAGAAACTGAAAAAGAGAGAAAGAAGGGAGACTAGTACAGATTCTTATATTTTCTCTTCCATCATAGTTTTGCCACATGTTCTCAAAAACCACATTGAGAAACAGGACAGATACATATCATACAGTACATGGATATATTTTTGGCTAGACCTCTCAGAAAAGATGAGTCTTTGTACTATTTTATTTTTTAATTATTTACAGTCTGCTTTTTGTATTTTGTTTATCTTAGTAAAGGCAAAATTAGGCAGCTCATCTTCATGAACTGCAGCAATATTTAAGATGGTTTGAAGGTGCTCCACGATCACAGTCTAACCCAGCAAAATTCTGCTTCCAACACATAAGAAGCTTCACTCCGACTGTGGAAAATTCATCTGCAGCAGAAGAAAGGAGCTTTTGACTAAGCCTAAAGATTTAGCTAACTTTTGGGGTATGCTGCACTCAGATCACTGAAAATTATGAGATTGTGAAGGTGGCTAGCATTACATGGGAATCTAATCTAAGAATGGAAATTAATGTAGGCTCACAGTAGCTTATGTTATTGAGGAGACATTAAGTTGTGCCTGTACTAGCAGAGTAGTGCCTGTATTATTACTGTTCATGTGAACACCCTATCTACATTAACATCTCATAGCAACAAATGAGTGGAATATCTGTTGTTCCACCCCTATAACTTACTCATGCTCCTTGTCCGCCATGTAGGCTCATCCATGAACTTGGATTCCTAATGCCTCCACATCCAATGTAATGCAGTTCCAAATTCTCCCAAACTCTGAAATCTTTAAGTATTATTCATAATAAATACAGAAGGGTGGAATCTGCACCTCAGGCTCAGATAATGCAGGGTAAATGCATCAGCCCAGCATTGATGGCTGAGGGCTGGCAATCCTATAGAATTCATTACTGAAGCTGCTGCTGTCTAATCTAGTTTGAAAAGAAAATCATATTTTTTACAAATGTGCTGCTTGACTGATTAAAAACCATTGATTTTAAACAGATAATACAATCTTTCACCTGACTGATATTGTATGCTTTGCACCTATAGTGCCCTATCCTGTGGATATTGATGCTTGTTTTTAACCTGCTATCTAGCTTCATTTTCATAATTATGCTCCTTTTCCTCTCCAGATGTCATAATATATAGCCTAGCAGATTTGAACGAGACATATGCCTCTCAGCAAGAACTTCTACACAGGGATTATATTTCCTAACCTTAATATGCCAGAATTTCCTTTATACACCCACCACTTGTGGTGATCCTACCCGCAGGGGATCTCCACTAAACAGTTGTTGCATGTCCAGATGCAGGATACCAAGTGACAGATGAATTCGTCCTGGATATCACTTCAGCAAAGTGGTTTAGCTTAATATTATTCTTTGGCAGCTGCAAAGGACATCACTTATAAAAGGTCTGCACTGTTTATTCCAGTTTAGGAAGGGAATGAAAATAGGTGCTAATAATATTATCTTTATCTCTGCCATATTTTGAGCTACACACAGTGCTTAATAGTAGCAACCACTTCATGTTCACTTCTAAATTTCAAGAATGTTTTGTCTACCACTCTAACATAGTGCTGGAAGCAGGTTAGTCTATTGGTATTCAGAGCATCAAGATAGCAAAATTAAAGACTTATTTTGAGAGTTGGAAATATCCATCCAGCTATTCAGAAAGTAAACTATCTTGGTAAACATAAACTATGTTTAAAATAAAGTTTGATTAGGTGCACGTCAACTAGCACTACTAAACCAAGTAGAAGAGCATCAAACAATACTGAGTCAAAAATTGACTTTGTAGGATTGTCAGGCTGAGAAGGATGGCTTTTCATCCAGAAAAGGCTTATAAAAATATGAGTCTTAAAATCGAAGAGATACCGCTTAAAATGAGTAGCCTTACCATACAGTTTTATTTGCACATTTTAAAAATATTAAATTAAAATTACCTCAAGGAAAGAAAGAGTGTTGCTTCTAAGAAAGTTTGCAGAGAGGGGAAACAAACTGAAAGAGCTCAGAACATAAAATAGCCCCTGACTTTGAGGACAGAAATTGTAGGAATGGAAAGGCAGAGAAGACAAATACATTCCATTCATAGCTACACATTCTATGGCTTAGATGAGCATAACCGATGAGAGACAGGTGTAGCAGAACAAAATAAAATTAGCTGAAAGAATGCTATGCATTTGTGATAATTAAATCCTCAGCTATCATTACTCACCTAAGAGAATGGAGTGTATCAAAATGCAAATTATAACAGATAATTTCCATAATTACTAACTATAAAACATCCAGCTATTGCAAAGAGCCAGTGCTGGATTCTCAAAGGGAGTTGGCCCTTGTTACAAGAATCAAGTATTGCAATACCAATATTTTTGGGCCTTTGCTGTCTGCGGGAATCCACAGAAACACAGATGGTTGTGCCACCCATCTGGCAGAGGAAAGACCTGGCTTCCAGGGCCTGCATAGCTCCATTAAATTGACACATAAGGTTAACTGAAGCAAAATATTACTCCTATTTCTTCTGTAGCTTTATAATTGTGAGGTAGTAATATTCTCATCCCATTCAGATTTTCACAGTCAATAACTTTTCTGTATGAACTAGCACAGTTTCATGAGGAAAAAGAGCTTATTTATCCCAGGTTATTTGACAGACTGGTATTCAGACTATTAGTGTGGGAGAAGAAGCTTCAAAAGGTTTTCAGGCAGAAAGGAAATTGAATCTCAGTTTCCCATTTCCAAGTCTGCTATTTACAAGTGACAGTTCTAAAGACTAAGTTACAGATGAAAGAATTCAGGACAAAGATCCACATTGGTGAATCTTTTGCATTAGATCCTCCAGATCAAATGTGTGGAGAAACTCCTATAGTACAAATTCCTAGACAGGTGACCCTCTGTCCAATGCACTGTCAGGCACGGCCAGCATTTTCCTAGAAAATTCTAGTGAGGGAAAATTAAGAAGCTAAGGAAAAGGAATAGGAGCTCTGAGGATCCAGGTCTTTTCATATGTAAGTGAACACTACTTGATCCTGTAAGCACCCAGGTAAATCAGTCAGTAAGACCTTACTTCATGTTCCTTTCACTTGGCAGCAGGAGACCATCACCTATATATCTATATATGCCCATTTTTATTCACTGTTTTTTCTCATGAAATAACCAGGCTATCTTTCAAGCTAGGTCTTCTCAGGAGAAAGAAAAATGAAATAAACCTTTGCATTTAAAGCTCCAATGGTTTTGGCTATGTGTGTGCAGACTCTTGGCTACTATAGCTGATACAAGTTTAAAAAAGACTCAAAAAAAAAAAAAAAAAAAGTCCTTTGATCCTGTGGGATAATAGGCTGTAGTGTTCTCAAGTTACTGTCAGCAAGCAATCTTCAAGAGGCCAGCTGGCTAGAGCAAAAAAATAGGTTTCTATAAAACTAAACTTAGGAAGAAAGTTGGAGTCTTTTGAATTCAATCACTTTTTAAGGTATTCACCCCAACAACATCCAAACACCAAGCTGAGAGTTGTGAAATAAAAATGGAATAGAAGTTAGACATTATAAATGAGTAGAAGGTCACCAAGGGAGGCAGCGTTTTTGGAACACATTAGCTTCAGTGATAAGTAAATCTGAAAAGTTAAAAAATCAACTCCATGGTCTAAAGCTGTTATTTCTCTAAACTTTTGAACTGTACTCGTCTATGGTGTAACAGCATAGAGCATGCTGCATTTGCACGGTATAAATGGGAGTAATGGAGAGGAGATATTGGCCTTTTAATTGCAGTAGAGTTACACAAGTGATTTATCTGTCGCATCAAGCAGCAAATCTCCTGAGAACAGACTTCCAACCAAAACATCCCTTTGCTTTAAAAACATGATAGGAATATCTGCCATTGGAGAGTATTTCTATTTCCAGCTCCAAATAGAAACAGCAAATTCAGAGATGGCTGTGAAAATGGACTTTAACAGAGATACATTTATTTACCAAGCTTTTTTTTCCAAAACTTATAGCTGAGGAGAACACAGAGGCAGAGCTATCCTTTAGCCAAACCACTTGACTGTCTCATTAAGCTGCAGTTTCCACCAAACTCAACTAGATTCTGTCTCCTTTTTTTATTAGTGTAACAGGACATCAGGTTAGAAATGCAACCAAGCTGTAAGGAAAGAATACCTAACATCTTAAGCTGACTGAAAGTCTGCTAAATAGAGCCTGATCCAATGGTCTCTCCCTTGAGCAAACCGCTGAGTCTTGTCTTTGCCATGTACTTACACCCCGTTATCTGCCCCTGTAGGCAAAGGAGTGGCCTCAGGGTTATGGTTGACACCAAATTCTCTGGCTACTGGTGCTGCAGCCTCCCATCCAGCAGTGCCAGGTGATGCTGCAGGGTGCCCCTGCGCAGCAGGAACGTGCCAGGATGTGCTTATCCAGCAGGTAAACGGGTACCAGCTCTCTCTCTTCAGCCCATTGCCACCTCAGTCTTCCTTGGAGCAACTTCAGGTAATTAACAGGTAGACAGGGCAGGCACTGGAGCTTCCTCTAGGTGTATGGATTTTGTGGCAGCTGATTACCATAGATATAAAATGTGTTTAGGCAAAGTATACTCTTAATTGCTTTCTCATATCAAGAATCAGTCAGTGCTTCCAACACTCGTAATGGGCATGATCTTGTAATGCATGGTGACATGCAGCTTTGGCTGCATGGAGCTTAATGAAGAATCAGTGCTCATTTCCCACATTTTAGAAATGTTTAGGTAGATGAGTGGGGGAATCAATCAACACATTCCCCTGACCATTATAAATTGTTGCTATCAACATTTAGTGCTAAAAGATGTTAAATAAAATATTTCACTCCCCAGAACAAATGTGAATGCCTTTGGGAGGAGATACCATGTGTGGTGCAGTGCATATTCTATATGTACATACATAAATCACTGATACCCACATTGCTTTTCTATATTGATCAAATCATACTTTCCTAGCAGGTAGATTATCAAAGAAAATAATCACTAAATTAAGTTGAGGACATCAGCCTCCCAGTAAGATTAATGATACATCATTTGCTTTATGAAAGAAGCAAGCATCCAATAAATTAGAAAATGCACACCACCATCCAAGCAAATTGTTAAGTATCTCCATACTCACCTTATTGAGTAGCTGACAAATAGAGTTTACATTCTTTCAATCATGTCAGAAGAATTTTCTTGACACTACTCTTATGTTAGAAAATGTATTCTCATTTCTCCTAAGTGTGCTATTTACACCAAATTCATTTCAAGGACAAAGTGTCTGTGTTTAGACATTTTTGTGTACATATAAAGCGTGAAAAATTAAAAAGAACTGAGATTCTTCCTTTGAAAACTTAGACTCATCATGGGTTTAGATGTTCTTGTCACAAATGAAAAACAAAAGTCAGCATTTATTTCTAATAAAGTGGACAAGATCTATCTTGAAGTGAAATATAAAACCTTGGCTAGGAAAGAGCCATTTCCAGAAGCAGGTCTGATTCTGAGAGTAAAGGTCTCTCCGTGAGCTCCCTCCTACATGATCATTCTTGTACCATTATTTTCCTAGGAGCACTGGAGTTGGATCCAGGAGACAAAGCTGAGGGAGTGCCTTTATGAACTCTTTTCTTGAATTATTTTTCCTAAGACTTTTTTTATCACTTACATTTATGTATTCCATGATTTTTGTACTACCTTTACTACTACCCCCACACCAAACCTAGCTCATTCCATCTATTCTTAATATTTATGACCTCTAACATTAATAATATGAAAATAGTTATATTTTACCTTTCAAGAGTTGTTTGTTCAGTTATAGATGACTGATTGACTGATAACACTTCACAAGAAGCACAAAACTGATAACAAGAAGGTGAACAGAGGTTATAACTAGCACTGTTTCTGAAAGTGCTAATTGGATATTAACCAGTCTTCACTATCTGTTTGGTTAAAAAAAGGGGGACTGTGTTTCACATTTAATGACAGGGAAACTGAGGCAAATGGAAGTGATTTGTCTCTCGTCAAAAAGGAAGTCTATTACTACAAAATTCAGAGATGATGCAGCTCAGCAAGAGAGCACTGTAAGGAACTTAAAAACCAAAAGCAAAGAAAAAAAATCCTCCCCAATAGCAGCAAAATATGTACTGTCATTCTGTTCTTCTGGACATTCATTTTAACCATAAAACAAACATGAAGCATATTAACAAACAATGTTAAAAGACCACTATGAAATAAATATAGGGAATTTAGTAGGTGTCACCAGCTCTCCATTGTGGAGAAGATATATCAGTACTCCCACATTCCAGGAGAAAAAGGACTGTGGCATATTAACCAACTTTGAAGAGAACATACATTTTTTAAAATATTAACTTACTTTTGCATAGAAAGACTACTAAACTCTGCAATGTGTTTTTTCTGACTGTAACCACTGTATGGGGCATTTCCATTTGGCAAAGATGAATTGTGAAGAGGCTTCAAGGTGAAAAGCACAGAGAAAGCACTCTGCAAACAGAGAGGGAGAACAAAAGATGGAGAGCTTTTCACCACCACGTCTGAACGAGCAGAGGGTGCCACTGCACACGTCCAGGCAGATGCAATCTGCACGCCACGTGCTTTCACAGGCACTGCTCTGCTGAGCTCAGGCATTAGCAGCAATAATACGCTACATCACCCTTTTGCTTGGCCCCATGCACTGTTTCTCAAGGTACTTGCCATTTTTGTGGACAGCAGCTGTATCCACCTGCTTATGCTTAGTCAGAGAGTCCCAGGGCCTAGAATTACCCTGCTGGGATGGTCCCCGTGGCACTGTGGGCTCTACTGTTAACTTACAACAGACTCTCATCTGTGATTCATCAAAATGTCAGAAGAAAAGGAGAACAGAAAGAGGCTGTGAAGATGTGCAAAAAGTATATCTTCTTCCATTTAGCATGTAAGCCAGTGTGACAGCACGGTTCTGAGCAAAAGCATCAAACTGAAAACGGGCAATCTTTTATCATTGCACATACTTTTCTCAGAAAAAAAAAATGATGAGGAGGGGACTCTAGGCAGCACAAAAAGGGAAACTTGAGGAAAAGTAGAATGCTAGCCACATTGCCTCATGCCCTTTACACATTCCAAAGTGCAACAGGCAATAACAGGATGAAATAAGGGCAGTCGGGCCATTTCTCACACCTGCTTCCCAGGCCAAGTCATCTACAGCTACAGAAATGGCTCAAATGGCAGCCAGACACTGGAGTGCAGCTGCCGCACTATTGAAAGGGCTGGCACTGTGCAAAGCTCAAAGGGTATTTGCTGACTCCAGAGTCAGAAAGAGCCATTTTCAGACATAGTCTCTGAAAAGAGTAGTATGAATAGCACGTTTAAAGGGCTGCATACATAGCAAATATCTTGGAGAACTGAGCCAGCACTGGGCAGAGGGAGCCTTACTACTCATGTGCATCATGATGGCTTTTTCCCCATGATAAAATTGGTCTTTTGATAATCTCAAATGACATAGATATATATCACATCAGAAGGCACAGGTCAACACCCCTTCATGTTCTCAGCAATACTCTTATTCTCATATTGTATGTGCACACTTTTTTTTTTATGGGCAGACCCTTGTCCTGCCTACTTGGAAGATGATAGGAATGTTGAATCTTTTCTCACAGTTGTGGAGGGTTCTGGTGTGAGAAAAGAGAAAAATAAGCCAGAAAAGGCAGACTATGAGCCAAATGTGGTTCTGCTGCAAGCCTGTGCAATTCCACTGCCTTCTGTGGGTGCTTCTGCTGACTCGTTATTTAATACTGGCCATTTCTTTGAGGCTGTGTATATAAACAAGATGGATAAGTTAAACACCCCTGTAAGAAAATATTAATTTAAGGGGTTATGCTGTAATGGCTTCCTTTGGGTCCTGTCCTAAAGAGGCATAAAGCATACTCTATACCTATTGACTTCATTGCACTATTTAGCACCTCACAGTTGGCTTCCATCTAGGAGCATCAAAACAGTTACATGCCCACACTTCTCCAAATCCATCAGGATCAGAGGGGGAGCTGCCTAGACCAGGCTTGCTACTCTCTGCCAGCTTTGTCTCCTTACCTATCATGTATAATCTCTGCTATGAACTCGCAATAAGCGGTCTTCCTTATTGCAAAGCGCACATGATTAAGCTGTTCTCAAATTCTAGGCTATAAAAGCTTATATACTTGAAATTGTTACCACAATTCAGAAGTGATTATTCTCATTGAAAAGTTTACAGAAAGAGGCCCCTATCAATTGTATGATGGGAGGAGGGTTTTTTAAAAAAAAAAAAATTTACCTGCTAAAACTCCTCAGAAAAGTTCGTTGCAAAAGTCCTTGCAAATACCCTCTGCCTAATCCATGAAAAGTCATTATAACTGAGCATCTTGACTAAACTACTCAAAGTTAAAAGTCATAGGAAATCTTTTGGTGCATATTTATCACTCCTGAGAAAGAGCTTAGTATATTTATCATCTACCTTATGAAGAACTTAGGTCTAGGCAGAAGTTTCACTTTGGAAAAAAAATAGGCCCCTGCTCTTACAAGCTGTGATAACTATCCTTTTATCTCTGCTGAATGAATTAAATGGAGAAGACCTAAAATTCAGCTCAAGTGCAAAGTGGTTAAGAAGTTTATATTTTCTTTCTTCTTTCTTTTCACATGAAAGAATCAATTCCTTTTATTTACATTTTACTAGAATAAACTGATTTTTAACTGTCTCATTGAATTGTACCCGGTATTAGGAAAAATTAAGAAGAATTTTAGGTTAGTGAGACAAACATATGTGTATCACATTTCTGGAGAGAGGTGGGGAAGCAAGAATAGGGACATATCAGTGCATACATAAGCATGTTACACATGATACATATGTACTTAGGTATGTGATGTACTTTAGTCATGGACTAACATGTGCTTTACTCAAGCTTGTGGAAAACAGGAAGCTACTTCAACACAAGCAAGAATTTGAAGATAATTGCCCCATGAAAAAGCAAAAGGCTCCTGTGGCAAGTTTCACTTTCATTAGCAGCAAGGACTCAAGATAAGGTGTGAGATTCAGTACTTTAAACTCATGAAGTAAAGCTATTTCCTTTTTTCAGTCCCTTTTTCTTTCTTCTTTCTCCTTCTCTCCTATCTTTGTCATTTAGACCCTAAAACTCTGGAGAGGGCAGAAGTGTCATTCTCTGAAAGCATCAGATAAAAGAGACTTTAGACAAAGAATAAGAGAAGGACAAGTTATGCCTCTTGGCATTAAAAATATAAAACACAATATTAACTACAGCAAACAGAAAAAAAAACCCAGATGGTTTCCTGCATCTTCTAAACGCATACAACTTTCACAGAGAGAGAAGCTGCCTTACACAGGCTTTTTGATGACTAACAAGGAGGATGGTATTGCCTTTCTGCAGCTTCTCTGAGCTGTACTAACCTTTAATGCTTCTACCTGAGGATGATTTACCTCATTTCACCGTTAGTGTCCATCATTGCTTCCTACAAAAGTGTAGTCTATCTTCTCTTATTAGTATGTGGCATTCCCCCAGGGGCTGGTTCAGAATTCCTCATCCAAACCTCAACAGCAGTTGCATCTGGCACATTCGCTCTGCATGAGCTGCTCCTTGCTGTCCTCTTAGACGCCCCAGGGTGGAAAGAACAGTGAGGTCAGGTTTGCTCACCTTCCCCCAGCTCTCAGCAGGACCAGAGCCATCTAACTCCTCCTTGCATCTCTCCCCAGTTTCAAAGTTGCACATTCTTGCATGATGTGTTTCAGATCTCATGGTATGTTAAAATGCTACATTTTTTCCCTTCATACCAAAGGCATGGGGTTCGGCAGAAAAGAGTAAGGAAATAGTTTAATGCACAATAGAAAGTTAAAAGGGCCAGACTTTTTAAAAGAAGCTTTCTCAATCAGCTTTCACTTATATAAACCCCTTTCAGTATAATCTTTCCACTGCAATTCCTTCCATGCAACTCAAAGTGCCTTTTAGGATTATGAAGTCAGGCCAAGCAAATTAAAGAGCCTTCTCTAGTTTTAGCATGAGGTTAATCAAGCAAAGCTGGAATATAATAAGTAATAATAATAAAACCACACACACATACACCCCACGATTCTACCCTGAATTTCTTTGCCATTGGCTTTCACTAGACATCTAACACTCACATACTTCTCCAGAGATGGGTAATCATGTGGGTAGACATTAAACAATACTGGAGATATATGCTATATGTATGCTAAATATAAGAGAGAATAAACTTAAAAGGACTAAATTCACAAGTAGGATTTTTGTCATTGTTATAGCACCTTTTTTTAAGCATCTTTTATTTTGTGTCCTGAAAACAAAGATACATTCATTATGTGAAGAGAGGGATGGGCATTCAAAGAGAAAGAATGAGGTTTTTGATTTGGAGTTTTGTCAGCATAATAGAACTCACATCTCTTTGTATATTCTGAAATCTGATACTTACAGAAGTGAAGGAAATAAAAGATGTGAAATACCTGTGATGATGCGTGCCAGCAGTTATATAATCCAAGCCCTTAGCTGGTACTTGAAACCACTCCTGCCAACTTCAAAGATGAGGAGATTTCTCTCAGCCTCTCTGATTCATTTGGCTCTTGTACTACACAGGGAGAAAGCTAACATGTTGAAATGGCCCCTTTTAAGGGAAAATGTGAAGATGTCAAGAAAAGGCCAGATGGGTAGCAGTATTTCTCAGGCTTCTTTCCATAAAGACAACAAAATGACATTCTACTGTCATTCTAACACAACTCACACTATTTTCTAATTGTAAAGCTTAAGCTATGTTAAAAGGAGAAGGTTTTGATTTAAAGCAGAAAACAAATGAACCCAAGGCAAAAAAAAAAAAAAAAAAAAAAATCAGTTCATAAGAGCTAGTTGTGTTCCTGGGCTCTTGCCTGCAGAGCTGATTTTTCCAGTGGTGCAGCTTCTTTGATGGAATTAAATCTTTGCCAGTCTCATCTTCCTACACTGACCTGGTGCATAATACATCTGCCATTGATGCTGTTTTAGCCACTTTGCATTGAAACAACCTATAGTTAACTGAAGCTACAAAAAGATCAAATCTGTTTATTTTCAGTGCAGGATGGATTTTGCAGACTCGTTAGCATCATTTCTGATCAAGATTAAATGCAACAAAGTCTAGATCTTTCTCATAATAGAAAAGTTTTGAATTAACCCTATATTTCTGAGTACTTATTTACTCATAGGTTACTACAAGGTATAAATCTTAAATCTTATTATCCCTGCAGTTCCAACTGGATGAACTATTCAAAGCTTCTTTTCACCCTTTCAAGAAAGAAAAGTAACCTATACAAATATCACCTTCGGGGCTCTGGCTGAATCCATGGGACTCAAGCTGAGTCTCAGTAGTACTGACAACCCATAGTAAGCATTGTTGCATCCTAGAAACAAAAGCATTTTGTACACTACTACCTGGCTTCTACACTCCGTTACTTGTCACTATGTTGTTACTCTTTATGGTGAGGATTCACTGCATATTAGCAGAAAGAATGATCTAGTTCCAGAAGTTTTTGGCACAAACATACATCCCCTCTGTTTGGTATCCATTTTCCTTAAAATGTCTTGCTAAGGTACCATCACTTTGTACCACCTATGCACCTACTTGAAACAATAACTTATCATTAGTAAGAACAATAAAACTTAACCACTGATTAAGAGCACACACTAATAGAAAGGGATGCTGTAGGAAATCTTTCTTGGAAGAAAATTCTATGTACCCTGGACCTACTGAACATACAAGGTCATCTTTCTATAAAGACAGTCTGCAAATGAAGAAGGTGAGATTGGGCTAATGAAGTGCAAAACTTAAGGAGACCTCATCAACTTCAGACTCTTTCCACAAAAAGCATAGGTTTTTCACCCACTAACCCCTGGGTTAGTGCAGCTGCATACAGCAGCATATCTTGCAGTTCATCCAGGATGTATGTTTTGGTAATACATTGTATGCTTTTTCAGTAACTTTAAGAAATGGAGAATGCAAGACTTAAAGACAGGTTTGACTAATTACACATTTAGGAGAGTTTCCTGACAAGTACAAAGGACAAGGTATTTTTTTTTACCTTGAGTTCTTTAATAACCAGTTAAGCTCAGCTGATTAGTATACTCATAAAGACTAAGCCTAGACACTTCCCAGACATTTGTTCTAAAACATAAGCCACAAACACTGGCAATTAACTGTCTCAAGCTAAAAACCACTAGTACATGCAAATTCATTGTTCTCCACCCCCCCTCTGATTCCTAGTCCTGCTAGCAATCCTTTCTTCTTTCTTTCTTGCCATTAGGACATTTCTTATGCCTCAAACACTAACTTTCATGTGTTTCTTCATCTGGTGTTATTTTTTCTTCTTTTTTCCTTTTCCAGGACTTGTCCAATTAGATAGACTTGTCCTGTTACACACGAACTTGTAAAGAGCTGCTAACTCACACTACAAGTCTGTTCCTGAAGTCTCTACAGTCTAGTTCATTTCTCTGACTCCTTACCTCCTGCTCCATCTCTAGCCCCCGTTCCAGGAAAAACTTCAATTTTTTTGCTTTTCAAAAAAATTCTTAATTCTCTCTGGGTTTCAGCCTGACTGGACACAGAAACAATTCTTTCACAAGTACTTAATTTGTCTTTAAATTAGTTTTCAATATGATGGGCAGTTACATTTTGCTAAGCCATTCTTCTGCAATATCATCTCCATTTTCTTCCAGAATAACTTCTCTTTCAGAGTCTCTATTCCTCTCTCTTTGCTTTCCTCCACTCCCTCTAATTCTGCTACTGATTCAAGACCCCATAGCCTATTGCTGTTTCTGAATATTTATTATCAAACCTTTTACTTGTTCTCTTTCTTGATTCTTTTATCATGATTTTTACCACTGATTGACTTACTTAAGATTCCCACAGGCCCCACAAAGCTGTCTGTGACCAGGTTTCAGATAGCATTGCTATCTGGGTTTGTCTCTTATGCACAAACTCTTTGTTGCTCATAGCCTTTATCTGGGTGATTTGAGAGTCATGTTGATCAGGGTAACAAAAACTTCAGGCTCCTACACACTTCAAAAAATGTAGCCTTTCGACTGATAGCCAAATCTGGGTTTCCCTAGTCTTTAACCCTCTTTGCTCCAGGGCAATCACTGTGGAACTTTTAACGTCCTTTTGGCATTGATCCACAAAGGTTTGCATTAAGCAGAAAACAAACCTTCTTCTCTAAAGCACCTTGCAACATCTCCAGTGATTCATTCTTTTTTGACTGACAGATTTCCCTAGATCAAAATCTTCATTAAACCTTTCTAGGCTGCTACTCTATGTTGTTCACCTGGAAGAGAAGAGGGTTCTCAGATTCCTCATGGATCTTAAAAGACTTCTACAGATTTCTTTAATTCCATCACAAATTTTGTCATTGTTCATTCCCAACTCTTCTCGTGCTGCAAATTTGCTATGCTGGTATCCTCTGAATACCATCGCATTGGTTTCTGGTAACGTTCTCGCTGTGGCTTTGTGTCTTCTCACTTGGACTGCTGAGCAGCCTTTTCCTGGCAATATCAAATTCCAGCTCCCCACTGATCTCTATGGGTTTTCTTTTAGAATGCCACTTCAGAAGATAAGTGCTTCTTGACTCATCTCAGAATCCAGTTTAGTTAGGAACACAATCAGATCGGAAATATTTCCATCAAAAGTTTTTCCATTGGAAAATGACAACCAACAAAGGACAGAACCCAGGTTTTACTGGAATAATGTAGCTTCAAAATGACACTTTTATTTAAAAAAAAAAAAAAAAAAAAAAAGGGATCCAGAAGAAAATTTCTGTTGAAAACTAGTTGCAGAGAGAAGACTCTCAAGTAGCCACTTGCTCAGTTGAAACCTCTATTTAAAACTTTGTCTTTCTGATTTTTTCAAAACAAAGTTTGAGGGAGGAATAGGCAAAGGCACCCCAGAAACATCCAGTCAATTTTCTTTTTTTTTTTTTGGTGGTGGTGGGGGATGTTCTAACTCAGTTTGCAATCTCAGTGTTTGCCCTGTTTCCTTGATACTGGCCTCCTCTCTCATGAACAGTGGTGAAAGGACACCTGGTTGCTCGTTGGCCTTCCAAATTTCTCTGCCTATCTATTTTCCACCTCAGATCTTACCAAAATGCCTTCCAACTCCCTGCTTATTTTTCTATCTTTCTCTCTTGTTATATATTTCTTAACTTAGTGAATCACTTGGCCATTCTCTGTGTGTGACAGATGAAGTCCTAAACACAGGTTGATTATATTCCCTTTCAGCAGGGCAAGGCTCCTGTAGCATTGGATAGCAACCAGCACACTGAGACAAATTCAGATTTTTTCCTCTACCTCACTGTAAACAGACTTTTGCTACAGTAAATACAAATTCCACTGCATGCAGACTGTAGGAAAATATGCACACAAATAAGTACTTCTAACTTTCAGGGAGAGTCCAGCAGGGCTCTCTGGCTTTGGCAAGTGAAAGATTTCAGTCAGTACATCTTATTACATGGGTGGTCGAGTTATTGAACTCTATTGACAAAGGGTTGGATTTTCCAGCAAGACGGAGCTTCATTAAAATTCTGCAGAGACTGAAAATTCAATAATCTCTCTCACAAAGCACTGCATGAGTAGGGCTGATTAGGCAATTTCTCTCTCATTCCATTTCTTTTGCTAAAAGCGTTGTTATTTCTTGTTGGTACAAAAAGACAATCATTAAATGAGCATTCGCTATAGTTGATTAAGCAGAAAGTTTTAAAGGTGCATTGGCTCTCTTTCTCAAGGCTTAATTGAGGCCTTAAAAAAGTTGCAATAACAACAACAGCAACAACACTTTATCGTTCTGGGTTGAATTATTTAAAATTTGAATTTGAGAAATCCATCTTGCCCCCTCCCCCCTTTTAAAAAAAAGACAACAAACAAAAAATCACTACTTTGTTTTCACAGCTAGTTGTGCAGTTTCAAGTAGGTCTGCCCAGATGCTGGAAAGAATATGTAAATTACTTTCTACTTAGTTTCCCTTAACTTCCTTGTGGATCACAACTTCTTCACTTCGATGTGGCTTCAGATGATAAGACTGCACAAGAAAAGAGCTACCAGCTTATAGAGGAGATTCATTTAGTTGATTATCTTACTGCTAACATTAGTTGCAAGTAGATAGAGGAACAGTATAACAAACTTAGTTATACTCGCCCTGAGAAAGCTATTGGCTTCAGCAACCCATAATTTAGAGTCTTCTTGTCATAGTGGTTGTATCTCTGTGTTGAATAATTGTTACTGGATTTCTCTTCTGTGTCTGGATTTATTAGGTGTTCCCAAACTGTACAGCAAGGGGATGTTGCGCTATTTATAGGTAAATTTTCCCATAAGCAAAGCCAGTTTGCAGGAGACCCCATATCCGATGGGTCTATTCACAATAATGGTAGCAGCATCTTTCTCCTTTTGTTTCATAACTTGAGAGGGGAGTTGCTTAGGACTTCGCATATCTTACATAAAGAACAATGAAAAAGGCTCAATCACTGCTTAGGAGGACCCTTAGGAATACAAGTTCTATATTTCTTTTTCTATCTGTGGCTCTTGCATATTTTTATTTATAAGGCAGTTCAACTACACTCAAAATACAGCATTATTTATCTGAAGTGGTCTCTGCCCTAAACAGTTTGGTTGTCAAAAAGCAGCTTAGGAAGCTGCTGCTCTTATTCAATATCTGTTACCTTTGCTATAAGGTGTTTGGCACATAGATTACTCCACTCAGACCTGGACTGCAGCAGAAGAAAAATGAACTACAGAAATGAATCAGTAGGAAAAAAAAAAAGACCGTATACCACAGTCCTGATTCCAGTTGTAATTGGTCTCTGCACAGATGAACTCTCACTAATCTTAGTAAAGTTCTGCCTAGGTTAGCACTGAGAAAAGCAAATCAAAAAAGGCTTTGATTTGGTCTAATATTTTTGTAGATACCTGAAGTTCTTCCCTGAAATATCAGGGCAAAACTTAGTTATTTCAGCATCTCTCATTCTTTGGCCACCATAAACATCTGGATATCAATCTGTTCAGTGAACAGATGTTGGACACACCTGGGAAGACTGCTGAGAACTGTCTTGCAAAGTTGCAAGCAGTAAAGCTTGATGGTTCTCCTGATCTTTCAAAATTTAATTTCTGAAGATGTCTTTCTTCAGATTAAACTTTTGGACTCAGTTACCTTTCAAGCCACATAAATAGAGAATTTCTCCAAGTCGGATATCTTCAGACAATTCTGCTTTCTACAGGCCTGAAGATCCAAATTTTCAAGAGGTAGCCTCTCTTTCCTAAGGGCTTGTGACTAAGTGCAGGACTAGTCAGCTGTTCTCCCATGGCTGTCAAATGGCTGCCTTTACAAAACAACAGTATTCAATGGTTACTATATCTAAAAGGTCTTATATGTTTATTCTGTTTCCCTTTTTCTTTGATCAGGATTTTTTTGTGAGAGAAAATTACAGGCAGTATTCACAGCCTGCACGAGGGGGCAGAAGAAGCTAACAGTTTCACCAGGAAAGGCCATCTGAAGAGAAGCTATGGACAGAAGCATCTTACTTTTATACTGCTTGTCCCTGCAGTTCATCCTTCTCCTCTCCCTGAAGAGAGTCTTTGCTGCAATGCTACTTTGTAATGAGGAGTCAAAACCAAATATGACTTACTATAAAACTGTACTAGTGTCTGCAGATCTTACTCAAATATATGCAAGTAGCAGAGATTGTTAGTAGAAAAAGGCCATTTTTGCAGAGACATTTCTCTCCCTATAATTGCATTTTAAAATAAATACCAGTAAGAACTGCATTTAAAAGACAAATCTTTGCATCAATTCTCTGACAATGCTTAAGACAATGTGCAGTAAGATCAGGAAACACTAACACGAGGGTCTAGAAGCTGTGAGGAATAGGGTTGCAGAAGAACTCAGCAAGATGCCACTTCACAAAGTAGGCCAGTGAGGTGCAGCAGAGCCTGAGAAAGCCAAGTCATGATCCCATGCAAAACAACATCATCTTCTTGATGCAGTAATACACAATTTACACCTAATAAAGGCTGGCTCACATTCTTCTGGGGGAAAAAAGAAGTGGTGGAAATAAAAAAAAGTCTTGTTCCTATGTTTACCAAAGCCAGCTATTTGCTACAGTAATAACCACTGAAATTTGTTTTGGAGCACTATCCTCCCATCGCCCATATTTTTATAAAAAATAAAATAAAAATATAAGGGTATGTATAGCAGCCATGAAATAGATCTGAGACTGAAACCAGCTACTTTTTCTGGAAAGTAAGTAATTCAACCTTGCAACACTTACAGACAGCAGAAAGATATTGCTTTCCTGTAAAGAGAAGAAAATCTCAAAAGGCAAAATAGACTCTTGGGAGAAAAAAAAAAAAAAAAAAAAAAAAAGGAAAAAGAAAAAAAAGCATAAATTAGGAACTTCTTATTTCCCAACATCTACTTAGAATCCATCATAAGTGCTACATTCACCTCTTTCCTCCATATCCACTGTAATCCTCAAGAATATCTCAGATCTTCTGCAGTGCTACCCTACACATGGGGTAAATACACATTACAGGAGAGCATTGGGCTCTATAACAGGCAGTGCTGGGGACAGGAGGGAAGGAAGAGGTGGCTGTTCTTATCTAACTGTTGATGAGGAGACAGCCCACAGCTGGTGGGGACAACTGTGGACAGCTGCTGCTACTTCTTTTTCACTAGTCCTACTGCTTATCTGACTTGTGAGCTGACTCGTCTTGCCAAACCAACTAAAAATGAAGCTAACAAGGAGTAGTTATTGCGCTCACCTCTTGCAGAAGGCTTGGTAGCCCAGCCCAGGTGTCCAACAAAACTTCATCCAGGTGTGCCTAGAAAGCACACTGAGTCCATATAAACCAAGCAGACTCTACTGATAATGCTGTTATGTGTTTTTCAGCTCAGGAGACATGTGAAGCAAACACTAACTGTGGAACCATCACGGACCTCAGGATAGACCTATGCTATAGCACATTTAAATCCAGCCTTTTGTCAGCTTTCCACAACAGTAATTCAGACATAGGCTTGTCTTCCAGTATCTAATTCTGGGGATGCAGGTCTTAACTTGTTTTGCTTTGCTTTTGCTTGTTGAGTGGCTCTCACCATACCCGTCCCACTGTCTTCAGCACTTCAAGGCATCTTCTTTTTTTCTTTTACATTCCTTTGCCAAGTGAGTATATGCTCTGTCTGAGCAGCTTCATCAAAATGTCTCAGAGAGAAAACTGTCCCATCTTCACTCCTCAATAATATGGCATTAATCAGCAGTAGCAGTAACAGGAAAGATTGCCAGATGTGGGTAAAAGAATTCTAACTCTGCGTGTTAGGCATCAAATCGCAACCTACCTGTTTCTAATTAGTGCCCAATTAGTGCCCCAGATTTACACAGGCTCATAAGACAATTTGAAATTTAGAATGTGTTTTAAATACTTTTTTCAATCAAACTTCATTGAGTGATGCTATCCGCAAGGGATACAACAGTAAAAAAAAAAAAAATCCATCTGTTTGCACTGAGTAAGTCTCCTTCAAGTTGGGTGGTCAAGGCCACATATTTAGAGCATGGAGATGAAGGTTATAATTGAGGATTCCCATGTGTGTTCAAATTAAGACATGGCACAAAATCCATTAGAAGCAATGAGATGCTTTCCATGGACTTCAAAACATTTTGGATTAGGCTATTACATAATAAATATAGTATGTGAGCCCACTAGAGATTGGCATCCACAAAATGTGGGCAGACTGCAGATGCAATGAACAAACTTGCCTCAAACCATCATGGAGAAATAGTTCTAATCCATATTCCTGTCTGAGCCCTAACATAACTCGGAACAAAATCCGAAGCTTGTGTATTGCATCTTGGATCCATCATAAGTATTTGACTTAGAAGTCTTTCTACATCCCATAGATTCAACCAAGCAAAAGAATATGTTTGCATAGTGCAGAAACTACTCATTGGGTAACTTAGTTGCTTTCAGTATTTCAGTGAATATCTATATTGTGGCTACAGTTCCTGATTAGAAGCTCCAATCAAGGGCAATTGCAAGATGGAATTGCTCACTTCTAAGGCAGAGATGAAACAGCAATAGTTAAATGCTTCCCTCCTGTGATGGTATTAGCATGACTGCTAGGAAATATTTGCTTGAAAATGCCAGAGAAAGTGATTTGTCTGTGACAGAAACTCTGTTTTTAAAAAGAGAGAAAATGAAAACCACAACCACACTAAAATAAAGCCTCTTTTAATGAGCTTCGGATGCCTCTTGGAAAATTGAGATGAGTTTTTAATGCATAACTGGTTCTTCTGGTATATCATTATATTTCTGGTAGAAGATTTTTTTTCACCCTTCCTTTTTTTTTATTACCAAGTATATATTTTTTCTATGACGGAAAATAGTATCTTTGTTGTTAGAAACAGAAAGAAGGATGGACCAAATTGCTCTAGTCATCAGAAGAACCAGTGTAAGAGCTGTTTACCTGAATCTAACCTAAATTCCTGAGAAAACCCACCAGTATTTCCTGGCAGACAGTTTGGTTATCAATCTAACTTTGTGTTCCTCAGCATGAGTCATTGGAAATCATAATGATCAAGTGTCTATATAAAACCTCCCAGGTGAAAAGGAGAACGTGAAAAAAGAATCTAAGATGTCTTTGCAGACCCTTGCTTCTGGGCCCGCAATACGACTGGTTTAGCTTGCAACACAGCTGGAGGGTGTGATGGTTTTCACAGATAATTTAATTGTTGCAAGCCAATTATATACCAGGCTACTATTCTCCTGTTGAATTCTTCTTTGTCAATATTGCCTGCTCTGAAGAATCATATTATGTTCTATGCCATCTGTTGCTTAGTCTGGCTTCCTCAAGGCCTCTGAAGCCATGCAAAAAATTGAAACAGAACTAGGAATGCATCCTAGTGGTCTAATAATCAGTGGGGGTCTATGGAGCTATAGAACCTCCCAAAGCAACACTTCTGCCTTTCGCTCTGATTCTCAAAATAGGAAATTACCATAGAAGAAGCAATCTAAACTTGATGATTTTTGGTATGACAGTGACTGTATCTTCATCATCCATAGTTTTGCATGATTTTGTATGAATTTATAGCAACTAATTTCACAATGGGTAGAATAAGAAATGTTTGGAACATATGAATATCCAGTGTTTCAGGATGTAGTCACTGTGCTACTCAATCATATTGTGTTTCTTCTTGCTTTCCAGTGAATCTGTGGATGCTGTGTACAGGCTTGTGATCCAGGCTTGAGAAATGCTAAGAGGCTTCCCATGAGAATTATTTATGGCCTCAGTGATATAACACTTTTAGGATGACAGTGCTGGGGAGTCAAATCCCTGCAGACAGAAGATTGTCTATACTCATCTTTAGCACCTCCTGAATGAGTAATCTAGTCATGAAGCAGAGGTGATAGCTCCTCCACCAGAAAAATTCTAAGAGAAAAGTAAAAGCACAGGCCAGGCACTTACCTGCCAGAAGTTTCAAAATTTGAATCTCCATTTCACAACCTCTACCTCTGAGATCACTCTCTAAATCTAGGCAATACAGAGTAAGATTCTCCTCTCTCATCAGCATTTCCAGTTGGCTGGATTAGACTTTCTCTCATCTCCTCCACTGCTATTCTTAGACACCTAAATTCATTATGTAATGATCAGAAGTCAGCCCTGTGAATTCCTGTACTGTAACCAAGCATATGAATTTTGGGAGAAGTGCTGTACTGAATGTTATGGTGCTTAAATCCTGGTTTGGATCTGGTTCTGAGAAACTAAAGCCTTGGATTCCTCTGTTAAAGACGATTTTGTCACATTTGATCAGACTCTCAAGCTTGATATTTTCTGTGTCTTGGCTAGACAACATGCAGGCTCTAGGACAAACATTTATTCTTTATTTTCCTCAAGTCCAATTGCCCAGTTACACCTCAAGTTTCCCTTTGCTCATTCCCTTTGCTTATTCTGTGCAGCGGATTTCCAGGGCAGAAGCAAGCAGGCAGCTATGACTACCCTTGCTGTGGCTGACACTTTTCTGATGCCATCTGCTGCATAAACACCAGAAAGTATGGGAAGAGGAGTCATAAAATCCAAGTGAAAAGAACCATGTTATTCACACATGCAAAGTCTATGTCACTACTTTTTTCTTTTAAAGGCTCTTCAGTAGCAGACTGCCTCACCGAACGTCTACAAAAGCATTTTATCTGGCCGTTCATGGTTGTCTCAAGCCACACTAATTCACAAGGAGGACCTCAGAGCAGAGACTCTCTGTTTACAAACATTACCTTCCTTTTGGCCAAACACCTGGGATAGCTTCACCAAAGTCAATTTTGATACACCTTATGTATCCTTCTTATCTTGTCTTGGAAGTGAGCTCAGCCGTCTGGAGGACCTACTCCACACAGGTTTTTGACTGCACATTGTGCCAGCATCTCATTTAATTGAAATCCCCTGTAATTAAATGCTTTGTCATTTCTCTCAGCTGTGTCAGTTTCAGAGCTGTCAGTGAGATTGAGATCTGTCATTACCTTCCACCTTCTGCATGGGCTCTCTGAGGCCAATGCACACTCCTCCTGTCAGGAATCCTATGACAGTTCCTCTTGGTGTTACAGAGAAGCATCCCAAGATTTTATGCTGCCATTTTATTCCACCACATGTTCAGTTTTCAGCCACATTTTCTAATTTGATTGCCCATGTGATCCTCTCTAAAAGCGTGTTTGTTGAAGTAGAAGCCCAGGCTCACAGATGGACCTGGACAACGTGGTTCTGAAATATCTGTTTTCATCTTTACTGTTAATGCCCTGTTTACCTCCATCTCTTTCTGCCTCACTCTTTTTCTCTTTTTCCAGAGACTGATTGCCCAGAAAAGAACTAAAGGCACTTGATAGATGGACACTGGCCTTATATTTTCATTTTCTCCACATTCTGGTTATGAATGGACAACAACGCAAAAACAAGTTTGCAATTTCACAAACTCATTTCACCAAGGACTGAAGATGAAAGTAAGTTAGCAGCTAAGTCAGTAACTCCCTATGGCCCTAACTAAGCTCTTCCTGGCACCAGTGAGAAAGAGTCAAAAAAAGGTCTTCCGGAAAAGAGAATGTCTAGTCATAAATACGACTTGGGCACCTAATCTGTCACATGAGAGTCCGAGACAAAGTCTGAATGATTGAATTCACTACTTGAAAAACACAACCCAAGTTCGCAAATTAGGTCATGAAAAGAAACAACAGTTGAAGAAAAAAATCAAAGAAACATAAAAAAAAATCAAAGAAAAATACACTCTGAGTTACATTTCCTTTTGCTTTATACCTTGTAAGAGTCCACTGTCTGCTTGCATCAGTTAATGACCATTCAAGGCTTAGCTCTGCAGCTGCCAAGAACTCTCAAATCTAGAATACCTTTTTGCCTGTAACAGGCCAACTGATTCCCAGAAAGAGAGAAATCATTATATGTTTCCATTAAGTGCAACATTAAACAGTGCCTGGACAGGATACTCCTTCACCTGGTGGCACTTCTCTCATCCACACTGAGCATTAGGAATTGGACATGGGCTAGGGAGCACAATGCCATAAACAGAAAACAACAATAAACTGAATCATGATGAAATCTTAAAACTGATGTTCAAACATGTCCCCAGCTATTATTCATCTTCTCAGAATGGGTAAAGACTATTCTCTGTTTTCCATTTGGGATTGTTGTGCAATTCTGCTCTGCATTCTTTAAAGGGTGCTGTGTTCCATCCAGAAGGCAGCTGTAGGTCAGTGATGGGTTCAGCGGTCCTTGTATATGAGATTCTGTGTATATGTAGCAACAAATCCGCCTGACTAGTGCAACAAATATGAATAGTTGCACTTCCTAAGAGGGCCTTTATGAAGGTAAAAGATGAGAGATAAATCCCTACCACATAAAGTTACTGTGCACCTCTGCTAGCTGATAAGATGCATAGCAACTGTTAAATCCATGCAAGTCCTGATTCACAGGCCTCATCTGCATGTGGATTTCAGCCCAGCGCCCTACTTCTGTAGCACGTGGATGCTGGCACTGTCCCCACAATGTTCACTATCCATATCTTAATCCCTAAGAATTCTGGCAGGAGAGTGTTACAAAAAGTTCATATTACAGGTTTGCTACTGTCCTTCTTTTATGGAAGGAGTCATAAGGCTTTGGGTTTAGAAGTTTGTATATTTGCATTCTGGTTCATCAACCTTATTTCTTAATTGCTTTTCCCAAATTAAAGCAAGAAAAGAGACAAATTCAGCTAATGAATAAACTGTTCACATTGTTAATTAATCAGTGGCAGAATAATGGTTCGAGACCAGAGCTGCTCTGTTCTATCCCAGTTCAAAAGGGGAGCAGCTCACCTCCTCCTCAACCACTTGTGAAAGCCTGCGTTCAGAGGTTGCCTAGCAAGTTAGCCAGTGCAGGCTGTAATACAGAATGTGCTGCCACAAACGTATTCTTGACGCATTCCTGCTCGAGGCTACCACCGTCACCAGCGCTGGATGTGTCTCACAGCACACAAGGAGCATCTCCTGGGAAATCAGAGCTAGGAACAGGGCTACACAGTTTGGCATCGAGTCCTGGCCCTCCACTCGGATCACAGAACACTGATATGTGGTTCTCCTGGTGGGACATTTTAATAAGCAAGCCACCACAGCCTGCTTCCCCCTCCCAACGGTCTCAAGGCTTAGCTTCATTAGTTAGAGCCATTAGTGCAGCCTCACTAGTCAGTGCTGGACGTATTCAGGGTACATCTTTGAAGCTGTTGCACTATATTATTTCCTAGGAAGAATTAGCTGGAAATATTTTCTAAGTCAAATTACATCAGATCTGAGAATATCTGGACAATAATTATTGGAGGGCACTGTTAACTTTTTCTTGTCTGCAGGCCAATTCGTTGTGGTTTCTTAGGTGAAAGACACACAGAGGGGATACAGTATGCAGTCTTTAGAAAAAAAACAGGCTTTGTGTTCCCAATACACAAAACAAAACCACATACACATACAAAAAAACTTGCATTTAGCCAGTGTTACTCAGCCATGAAAAGTTTGGGTATTGCTGGTGCTCTTGTTGAGACCAGCATGCCTCTGTACTACTGACTGCAGAGATATGGGCCAGGTGCCTGGGTAATAATCCTGGCCCGATACAGTTTGTGACCATGAGCAAGACTTCATCTCTGTGCCTCAGTTTCTCCATCAGTAAAACCTGTAATACTCATAACGTCAATATATTGGATAAAGCCTAACTGGTCAACATTCATCTCATTACATATCACTTTGAGATGTAAAGGTTGAAATGTGATGTAAAGATTGAAGTTATTCACCCTACAGTGGTGCTTCCACTATTGCTCCCTCATAGGCACTGCGCTCCTGGCCATTGAATCAACTCAATTCTAGAGCTGTGATTGAAAAATAGATAGCCAGTGCAGATGCAATGCAGAGAGTTTTTCCAAAGGCAGAGGAGGAAATAATAATAATAATAATAATAATAATAATAATAATAATAATAATAATAATAATAATAATAATAATAATGTTTGGGGCCTCCCCTCTGCTGTTTTGTTTCATTAACACATTTTCAATCCAGATACCAGAGTTATTATCGTACAATGAACTCCTGCCCAGTACAATAAAGACCTTGAGCACACCTTATCGAAGTGGTTAGACTGACAAGGTGGACAGCGAGTCACGCTACTGTTGAGAAGGAACAGCTCACCAGTTAAGATGGCATCTGCCATAGGTCTGGCCACTACTTACATTCCCCTGTCTTGAGTTCAGCCAGTGGGGCTGCCAGCAGGAGGGCCGGCTCTACACGTGGTTAGAACATTTTGCCTTGTTTGACTAATCGGCAGTCCATTGACCTGGGATTTTACAACAAAGTCCAAGCACATTTATTCAGAACACTGCGAGATTGGGATGGAAGGGCTATTCCAGGAGCTGAAGTGACTAAGTTGGATGTCCTCATCACTTATGGCTTAATCATTTCAATCAGTGTGTCATAAGGACATTACAAATATATCACCGGTTTCCAGGCTGATCAATACTTCTATGAGGTTTTGTACATATTACACAGCTGACTGTGCAATCTGCTCTTACCGAAGAAAATAGCATTTTATCACTGGTTCCAATGAAAATCAGGTTTTGGCCTAGCATTACCACATTCTACAGAGAAGACAGTTAGTCTAAAGAGACAGGAAGGTCATTAAAGGTGTGTTAATGGGAATATGAAAGGGGTGAGCTGGGCAAACAACAGGAAATCAAATTTCTAGGGAGATTTGTGTAACTGTGGGATTTTCCTGCATATGCTGTGAAAGTGCAGAAGTGATCACCAAAGGATGGAGCTCCATCCCATAAGTCTTGAGGAAGGGAAGATATGTACTGCATGGATCACAAAATGTTTTTAAAGTTGCAAGCGGAAGTTCAGCATACTCGTCTTCCTGTGAAGGCAAAACTATGTCCCATAGCAGAGTGGGCAGTAAGCAG
This sequence comes from Eudromia elegans, assembly GCA_003342815.1. NCBI lineage: Eukaryota > Metazoa > Chordata > Aves > Tinamiformes > Tinamidae > Eudromia > Eudromia elegans. The sequence goes on along the minus strand of PTEX01000004.1, from coordinate 495,405 downwards.
GGTAGGGGCACAGAAGATATGCGAGGGCAAAGTCACTTTAAAAGTCCAGGTTTGGGAAACCAGGTGCATAATGAAAGTTACGGGCCTGATACTCAAGCAGATTAGAAAAATACTTTCTCAAGTAACAACAGGAAGTTTATACGGGAAATAAGTAGCAGACAACCTCTTTAAAGACAAATATCCTGTTTTCCTGCAAACTTTAGTTGAAAAAGAAAAGCCCCAAATAGATCCCATATAACCAAATCATCAGATTTTTTTTTTTTATTTTAAATGAATATAATGTTCTTTCAAGTTCTGTGAGAGACATTAGTGGATTTTAAAATAAGAAAAATTAACACCACATTTCCCACAACTGAGCTCGCAGACCACAAGGGTTTTGCTGCCCACTCTGGTTTCCTTTGTTTTGTTAGTTGTTCTCCACATCAGAGACAATGAAAGAATTTTTTTTTTTTTTTTTTTTTTTCTCTTTTTTTTTTTTTTTTTTTTTTTTTTGTAACGAACCATCTTTCAAATTGAGCTGTAAACTGCTCCTGATGTATGAGAGTGTGGATGTGTGGGGGTGTGTGAGCAAGCTTGTTTGTGAGAGAGGAAAAGAGCGGATACATGTGTGGTAGGGGAAAAATGAGAGCTAAAAAGAAAGAAAATCCAGTCTAGGGTGGAATTGAGCAGTGAGAAATGAGTTGTGAAATAAGATTATAACAAGATGAGGTTATTTTTGTGATTTTAGGCCAGTTGGGGAAGTGGGAAACCTAGAAATTCTCTCAGTTAATAGCAAGGCAATTCAGAGTTCATTAAATGCTCTTGGTTGTTTGCTTGTTTGTTTTAAATCTCCCAGCAACAAGGGGAAGAAAATTTAGAAAAAAAAAATAGGAGAAAAAAAATTCCATGGGATTAAAAAAAGAAAGCGACAGAGAGAGAAAAAAATCTTTGTCCCTATGAATAAGTGCTCTCTCTGAGCAGGGCTTTTTTCCACAAGCTTTGCTCTTGTTGCAGATTTCTATATTGTAACAGCTGGACTGCATTTTTGATTACAACAGCTCAGGCTAACTAATAAACTATTGCTGGGTCATAAAGAAAAGATCCATTGCTGTGAAACAGCAGGAGTTGCCCCCTTCTCTGAACTAAGAGCATCATGTACAGATTTCTTCTGGCAGTTTCTGTACTTTTTCTTTTAAGTAACCAAATGAATAACTTTTGGAAAAGTAAATATTTTTTTAAAAAACTGCCGCTAATTCAAATATTTAATCTAGTATCCGTGAAAGGTAACACAGCTTCACAGGTACTAGGCGTGAACACTTGGAGCTTTTGGTCACCCCAAGCACTTTCATATTCCCAGAATATCCACAGATAAAGACCATCTAGGCAAAGATTAAAGAGTGATGTTCCTCCCCAGATCCATTCTGTCCTTGCTTCTTTCCCTAAGCTGCCAACATCCACCTTTTACACGGGCAGCTATCTGTGACACAGACACCTGACTGAGCTGGGCTGAATCCCACCACACAACATGCATCGGACATTTGGTGCCGACCTTCACTCACTGCCAACATAGCCTAGAGCCAAAAATATTCACCTACAGGTTAAGCAGGCAGTATTCAATTCCCAGCCCTGTGAAGCCATCCAATTACCCACCATATAATTACTTGGTAGTCAGTAAATAAAATTCACATGATCTGAAAAATACTGCTTTGTTAGTGAAAGGAGGAATAGGATAAATAGAGAAATTAGGGGATTCTTTTCCAGTAGAGAAAAATATTAGTTTCAAAGCTTGCATCCATATTTCCTCCCAAATTCAGGGATGTTTGCCTGGATCCATTTCTAGTTTTAAGCTGTAGAACGACTTACTGTCCAAAAAAATCTTTGCAAAGTCATTTGGGCAATGTGTGTCTCAAGTCCTTTTCAACTAACTCAGCCTACAGCTTCCAGAGCCTGGCCACCTAGGATTTCTTCTGTTTGCTGTTAGCAAATGGCAATGTGTAAGGGAACAGATATACTATATGAAATCCTGGTAATGGCTGAATTCTGCCTGCCAGCTTTAATAACTAAAAAATGATTACAGAAGTCTAGCAAATCTGCTGGCAATTCACATCTGGAAAAGAACCAAATTTACCTTCTGTCCAGTGTTTAAAGCTACTACTTTGAAGACAAATGAAGTAATTAAAAAGAGGACAAAAAAAGGAAAAAAAATAATTAGTATTAGAGAGGGCTTCAAGTTCTATTGCCCTCACTGGACACAAAACAGAAGAGCTAAACCCCCACTGCTATAAAAGAGACATCTGGATTAGTAGCCTCTGAGGAAAACTGTGCAGGATGTTTAGCTTTGTAATATATAATGATGTTCTAAGAGTGCCTCCTACATAGCAGTGAGGGAAGAGGTGATTCCACCTTTGGGTCCACCCAGATTTGAGAATTTGACAAGTTGAGTTAGGCCCTAAGAACTAGAAGGTTACCTGGAAACACCAATTTAGGAAGGTGGAGGAGGCCCTCAGGTACGTGGGCTACCTACATACAGACTACCTCCTTGTCTTGGAAAGACTTCCCCTCGCTACAACATTTTCAGATATTGCAATGAGACATACTTGAAAAATGCAGTGGATTTTACAGATATTAATCTATCAATAGAATCTATGGGTAGGTATAAACTACATTTCTAGTGCATTTCCTAGTCTAGTGCTTTATGTCATAACCAGCCAGGATTATGCAACTAAACTTGCAACTCAGCTGAACTGCATTTGAATGCCAGGATTTTCTTATGATGTGCAGTCTAAATTTCCTTTGCTTATATTTATCCTGTCTACCAGCCTAAATATTTCCTTTCCCTGCCTCCTCTCTTTGGTATTCATATTGCACAGTGTTTCAGACTGTTATATCTTTATATTCTACAGACTAAGCCAGATTTAATTTATTTAATCTTCCCCCACAAATCAAGCCCATGGTGACAAAAATCAACATGTCTCCTAAAGATGATTCTTTCACAGAGTTGGGTTGGGAGCCTGTTAAATCCATAGCCTAAGACTTCCCAAAGTGAGGAGAATAACTGTACAGAACAATTCTTTTATGCATTCCCTGCCTTCTTCCTCATGAAAATATGCCTGTTAGAAATTGATGTTCAGAGTCTCTGAAAAGCACATCATTGAATTTAGTCATCTTAATAAACGGCAGAAGCCTCACTTTGGACACACAAATTTACAAAAAAGACCTTCCGGCTTTTTCCTTTCCTTTGGAGGGCATGGCAAATACTTTCCTTAATACAAGTATAGGATACCATGATTATTTTTCACTCTGTAAGTGTTAAAAAACTACAGCACAAGAAGAAGACTGGAAATGTCTTTGCATGTTATAACCTACTGCAGCATTTTTATCAGGTAGACTCTCTGGATTGAGAAGCTCAAACATCTCAGATAGGCAAACAATTAGGACCTATCACTGTTTTGGAAAGAGATATCCAGTGCTCCAGGCTTCTTCCGTTCCACAGTTGTAGTCAGTACATGGAGACAGACTGCTTTGCCTCAGAGCAATTCGCCCCTCCAGGCTGAACAACCACCAACTGTCTGAAAGGAAGAGCAGAAATCATATACACACAACTGGCTCTTTGCAGGATAAAAAAGAGCATGTCCAGCCTTGAACATTCAAAGAGGTCTGAGGGCGAATATCATGGAGAAATAGAGGGAAGAAACAGGAATCATTTTGCAAGCCAGTGCTTCTCTAATTGCTCAGGAACCAAGAAGCGAGATGCAACCAGACACTCCTGCCCATTCACTGTTTAGCTTTGACATAGTGGGAATATTAGCTATTGTATTAATAATATCTAGTATTAACTAATGCAACTAGCCTGCTGAAGACCTGAAATTCTCTATATCCAGCAAATGGACTGGCAGAGTATCCAACTTCTCATTTATTATATAAGAGGAAAAACATTCAGTTTAACTGTGGCCACATTTTGGGCCTATTCCTGTGACATCACTTCCAGACTTAAGTACGAGAGGCTCCTATCCCAGAGCTAAGCAGCCTTTTCCACCATCTCATGGTTCTTGCATGGCACAACTATTGCCGTTTATCCTGAGAAGAAGCCAGCGGATACATCCCAGGCCCTGACCTTTGCAGCTTTAATTCAAAATAGTCAGCACAGATGCCTGGAGCATAGAGATGGTAATTGAGTACCTTTGTTGTTAAGTATTTGAGTCCCTTTATGCTTGAATACCAAATGCTCTTTTTTATGATTGCTATTCTAACTCCCTTTATAGTGCATTCGGGATTGTCAGCACAGTAAGTGCCTACCTATACGAGCCAGAGATTAAACAAATATTTCACAGAATGCAGTAGAGATGTACTTGAGGACAGGCATATGAAGAAAGATGCACACTCCTACTTTCCTTTAATTTCTTGGTCCTACCCAATATGCCTATAACTGATCTGGTATAAAAACATGCCTTCCTGCATCTTTAAAGAAACCTTATAGCTGCAAGATATTCCCATTCCCACCCTGTTCCTCAAAGATAATGTAGGTCTTTATAAAGAGCAAACACCTGATACTATGTCCAGGCTTCTCTTAAAAATAAATAAATAAATAAATAAAATAAAAAACAAACTAATAATAACAGTAATAACAGTAATCTCAGCTAGCCCTGAGGAGGTAGCTCCATAACTAGTATTCCAGCTACAGACTAGTGATGCTCCCATCTGAATCCTTTTGTGCCCACCAGATTAGTGGGCACCTGCCTTGATTTAAATTAGCAATTAAGAATTAATTAACAAATTAGAAAATGCAGAAGAGTTTACTGTGAAATAGGACTATTATTAAACAAGAGAGAAACTTAATTCTAGCTGAACTGAGCAGCTTATTTCTTTCCCTTTGGGATGCCAAATAGACATGGGCAGGTTTTACAGTTAGATTTGGACTTACAAAGATGCCTCAGTATTTTCCCTTTTCAGCTTTGGTAATGTTATTGCTGATGTTTTGCTCTACAAGTCCACATTCTTTCAAAATTTTCCTTCTGTCTTGAAAAATCATAATTGGCCCATGCACCAGAAACGTTCAATAATCATTAGTCTTTTTTGTGCTTGAATGCAAATCTGGCAACAAGAAGTGTGTGTCCCTCCATGGTCAACAGCACAGTCCAGTCTGATGAAAATAAACCCTATATATTAGTGGCTGGGGATGTCTCATTTGATCAAAGTGATGCATATACACGATACTCCTTTCACTCATTAAAACCAGTAGAAGATAGAAAGTCAGATCAGATCCTAGTAAACACAAGAAAATTTACCCTACCTCTTACCATACCTCTTATAATTTACCCTACCTCTTATACCCTACCTCTATAAAAAGTTTCTGTCGTGAACAAGGCAATTAGATGAGACAGGGAAAGCCCGAGGCTGGGGGCAGCTGCTGAATAACAGCCCCGCAGGGAAGGCAAGGATTTAGCCCATTGGATGAGATTTCCACGTCAGCACAGTTTCTCCCACACTACAGCTCCATCTTAGGGGAAAGTCAAGATAGGGCTGGCAACGCATTAGCCAGGAAAACGTCTGGTCCAGAGCCTGCCATTCGAAGCGAAGCAAGAAGCATTAGTCCATATTAAAGGAGACAAATAAGCCTAGGAAGTTTTCACCAACGTCAGCCACCTGGACCCCTGGTTCTTCGTATGTGATCTCCGAATATTTGGGATTGTGTCTTAATCTTGGCTTGGTATTGCAACAGCAAAAGCTCTGTATGGCTCTGATTTTGTTCACTCAGGAAGCTCCCAAACCCGCAACAAGAGAAGCTCAGTCCCACTTCACTCCGGATCCCAAAACTCCGGTGTGAGGCGTCTTTGGAAACCATCCTTTACAGAGTCAGCCTTATGGCAGCAGAGTCAGTCTCTGCCATCAAAGTCAGTCCCTTTTGCGTGTGAAGGGCATTAACAATCTCGGAGTAAGGATGTTGAAATGTGCATGAGGGTAAGGAGTAAAGAGCACGTAACGTTTGAGGGCGTTGTGCCCAGATTTAAAAGGAAAAAAAAAAAAAATCAGCCCAGCCAGGCAGTTTCACAAGAGCCAGTTAAAAATAACAAAACCTGTAATCCTTACAAACAGAGGGCCCACAGGGTAAACACAGGCACTCAGGTCAGCGTGTGTGACCACGACTCCTCGTAGTACTGTTTGTGTCCGCGCCATGAACTACCCGCCTGCTGAGCCCCCTGCAGGCGGGCGGCGCTTTTTGGCCGCGCTCTTGACCGGGCACTGGGTCAGGGTTAGACCGGTTCCCCACTCCGAGCTCTGCTCCGCTTGGCTTGCCAGCGAGCCCCACGGCTGGGCCCTGCTGAGCACAGCACTGTGGGCTGTTTCATCAGCCGCTGCCCTCTGGGCACCCGCTGCCAAAACGACGGGGCTGCCCGTGCCCGAGCCTCACGTGAAGGGTGAAGCCAGAGCGGGCCCGTGGCAGCCATGACGGGATCCCCCGGGGCGGCAGCCTCCGCACCAACATCAGGCCCAGCACCACCGGGCCCAGCGTGCTCCACCTCTGCAGAAGGGAGAGAGAGGAAAACGCCTCATCAAAAACCGCCCGCTGAACTGCAAGCCGAGAGGAAGAGAAACTTAGGCAAAATGCTGTGTTGAAAGAGCCTGGAGTCGTCTCCTCTGGAGATACTCAGAACCCGCCTGGATGTGACCCTGTGCCACATGCCTTAGGTGACTGTGCTTGAGCAGGGACTAGATGGTCTCGAGAGGTCCCTTCCAACCTCAACCCTGCTGTGGTTCTGTGAGAGCGAGTGGCAGAACACCAGTTCTCCTGTTGAAAGCTGCACACATGCGCGGGGTCACAGCGGCTTGCTGCATTGCAGCTCCTGGCCGTGCGTTAGAGGGTCACCAGGGTGAAAGGAACCCAGAGCGTGGCTCTAGCCGCAGATCCAGCGAGCCCACAACTTCCTGCAGCTGCACCGCGTTGCTAAAAAAAACTCTAGAAAAATGGTGGGAGATCTGAATGCCTCTCAGGTGCTAAGGACCCTGCGAGCCTGCCACAGGAGAGGTGGAGATCCCTACCGACAAAAACATATAGCAAATAGCAGAGGCTTAGCACTGAAACTCCGGGTATCTTGGGTTGCTAAAGAAAAAGAAAAATTATTTTGAAATACCAAAGTAATTCAAAGGAGCAGATGTGTCTTTTATACTCATTGGAGTAATACTGAAGTCATAGTGGAAAGGAAAGCTTCTTCTCCTTTATGGTAATAGGGTAGAAAGGCTGAATTCTTATTATAAATGTTAGTAATAACAGCACCCTGCAAGTAACCTCCAGAGTGTAACAAGATCTTCAGTGAGCATTTACTATGCAATAGTCTGACTGCATCTCCAGTTTCCTCCAAAACTTTCAGCAGCAGTTTTAACCTATCTTGTTTTTCTTGCTTCAAACAGAGGCTCACACTAAATGCCAGTTTGTACCTTTCCAAGCAAAATTTGGATCAGCAAAACCTGGATTATATTTGCAAATGTGTCTTGGATTTACAAAAGGCCAAGAGAGAATGCTGGCTATTGATTTTCATACCTGGGATTTTCAAAATCCGATGACTACTCTAAACCTTATTTATACATAAGTAATTTTTAAAATAGATTTTGGACTAGACAGTGTGGTCTAAGGTTTAAAGCAAAGGGCTGAGAAACAGGAAACTAGGGAGAATTGGGTTGGATAATAGCCTGGGTAAATGTATGTGGTTTGTTTGCATGATTTTGAGTTAATAACAAGGGAGATTGGATGTCTCAGAAAATTTAGAAAAGGGAAATAAAGCTTCATACTTCCAGTTTAAAAAGAAAAAAAAAGGAAAAAAAGAGCCTCATTTGAAGGGAGCTGAACTTGTAGACAGTAGTGGAAGGTATTTAAGTGTTTTGTCATGTAAAATTGGAATGGAGAAGGCCCTAGATAATACCCTGCAGGGCACAACCCCTTACCAGGTGAACATTTAGGAGGGATGATATTTTTCACCTCTGATTACAGAAGTGTTGAGACAGTGTGAAACTGTGGATAAGAATCAACCTGGGACCAGCTGAGTGTGCTTGTCGTCTCACTGATGCTAACCAGTGACACAGAAAGAATTAAACATTTCTTCAAACCATTGTGGAAATGGTTAAAACTGTTCTTTATCTGATGGTGGGTTTTTTGCAAGTCTACACAGCCATTTAAGCTACTTTATATAAGGCCTGATAGTGCTTGTTACCCTTGCTACAAGTTCAGATACATTTCCTTTGAAAGATGCTTGGAGAGGTGGCCAAGAGGTTAATTAAAGGCATTTTTTTTTTTTAAGAGGTGCTCCAAAGGGTAAATACAGTACTCATAAATAAGTCTGCAGGAATGAGACATCCAATTGTTTGAGGTGAAAAAAGGGCTAATTTGGTAGATACTTTATTGTTCTGTTGCTGATTCCAACACTGACTTGTCTCTGATCTTCTCTGATACTCATCCCTCTCCTAAACTACAGAATGTAACATAATTCCATACATAAACTCCAGGAGCTTAGAGTAACAACAAGAAAGGAGAAACTGACCTTGTGGTGAATGCTGCAGAGAGAGCACATCTGTTTCCTGAAGAGAGTGAGGCTGCCATTTTTCTGAATATTTGGCCCGTGTTTAAAACATCCCAGTTAAAAAAAAAACCTGAAAGTTTGTTGGTTTACACATGTAAAGCATGTAGAGGAACTGGGAGAGTCATCAGTCATTGTTATTATTTTGCCTGAGGCTGGATTATCAGGATACTTTGCTGGGTTCATTAATAACTTTAGGAATTAGGACATCAAGAAGTTACTGTTGTTTGCTTGAGAAATTTTCAGTTTAGTCAATAATCATAATTTTACATCTGTACATCCCCTCTACCTGAAGACTGCAAAGGTCAATCACACCACTTCCCTCTTTGAGAAATATTGTTAAATTTACCAGACATATGCAGGAACTATGTTAGCATTACAGCACTGTGAAAATCATTTGCCAAACAGCTTCAGATTTTGGGTCCCTTATGCTTTGGGCTGTATGGAAAAGGCCTGGGCTTAGAGGTGATGGTGGTAGTTCAGTCAAACCTAGTGCCAGGTGCTTGACTTAAGTTTGATTCATGTGTTGTCTCTGTTCCAGATACTGCCACCCTGTGAATTCAAGCCTTTAAATGAAATATAAGTTGCAGTCAATCTTTTCTGCAGCCAACCATAAAATATAACTAATCAACAGCTATTTAGATAACACTGAATTTCAATAGTTTAATTCCAGCATACTAATTAGAATTGCGAGTAATATTAATTAATCACTTAAATATTATTGATTAGGTATTGCTGCTCGGATGTGAGACTTTCTTTTGAGATATCGTTACTCTTTTCAGAAGGAAAGGTCAGTTCAGTTTGTTCCAAAAATTTTATCTTTTATGGAGTATCTATCTTAACTTTTTGTCATAATTTATTGTCTGCAATTTTCCTGATCAAAATGTCAAACTTACCGCTTTATTATACTCCCTTGGCAATTTTTTTTAGTTTGACCCCACCAAACTTTTTTACATAAAATGGACAGAAAACAGTCCCTACAAACATACCGTCAAGATTTTTATGCAGATAATGGCAGTTCCTACAGGACAGTAACCACTGTATTATGGTGAAGGCATTAGGTCTTTGAAACGTCCATCAAGCAGTAAGTTGTTAGACTAAAGGAGAATGTATTAAAGTGGGCAACTCCAGAGGAATTCTACAAAAATTAAAATTTCCATCAATTTTCTTTTCTTTCAGATGCAATCTGAATATCATGTTACAAGAAATGCAGGAAAAACATGATGAAAACATTAAAATTACAAAAATAAAAAATATTGATTTTGAACATACTCATTAATATTTACTCAGTAAAATGATTAATTTCAGAAAATAAAATGGAGATTTCTAAAAACATCTGCATGGCAGATAAGGTAGGAAAACAATTAAATAAATTATTCTCTGTAGAGAGTGATAAAGAGAGAAAATCCAAGCTTTTGCCGTGCTTTAATTTTTAAAAATGGAATAAATGTATCCTTCTTTTTGACCCAGTTATAAGAGATATTTTGTCTTTCTTACTCTATAAGGAAAGAGGCTGAACTGAAGAGTTTAGTATGGCAGATCATGTAGTTAAATAAAATCTAGGATTTTGTTTGATTTTTCTATTTGGAGTTCTTAATAAATATTATCTATCCTTCCTGATAAGTGGTTAGTACAGAGAAATACAAGGAATGAAATTGCATGAAATATGTAAGTATAAAAGCTGATTTGATTGCCCGATGCCTGCAAAACATTTCCATTACCTGATGTCTATTGCAGAGGAATGATCCAACAATGATATAAAGAATACAGAGCAGCTCATCCTAGTTCAAGTGTTCAGGAATGGTTAGGGATCCTCAGGGCTCACCTTTCCCTTTGAACTCTTGGTGTTCAAAGCCTATTTTTCTTCCAGTTTATCAAGCAATCCAATCAGTTGCATGGGGGAGAACATTTTATGTAGGTAGAAAGTCTGTTTATTCTCTGATGTCTTTAAATCTTTGATCCGTGTGAATGGTTATGTTGTATGTGCTACCAGATGATACGTATGACTGAAACACATAAGAGATGAAGACAAAGAAGAGATGAAATGAGGCAATTCCCATATTCCTACATGAAATCCTTCCATGTAACATTCTAGACAGAAGAGACTGTGTCAGTGCTGTGGCCCAGATCTGTGTACCTTCCACACATGCTGCAATGAGCATGACTATAGTCACAACCAGAACATGCTCTCCAGAGCATGTAGACCCTGAGTGCACTCGGTGTGTTGGTGTGTCCCTAGAAACACATGTATGACCCAAACTGAGCAGATTGTCTGCAAGACAGCCGTGTGGACAGAAGATGGGTGGGAAAGGAAGCACATTGTGCTTGCAAAGACTCATGAGACAGGAGATTTTAAAGGGCAGGGTAAATACAGTTGCCAAATGAAAGATGCAGGGAGACCACAAAAAAGAAGGAAATTTCTAAACGACTCCACGGAAACAGCTAGATAGTCCCAGTGAGAGTCTGGAAAACCAAGGCACTGATTTAACCCATGGAAACAGCCTCCTGAAAATAGAGACACGTTGGGTGGCACATGTTGTCCTTCAGCATGTCAGGACTTCTTTTAGAAAACTGACTTTACAGAAGTCACCCTCCATACTCATCCACTCCTTCATGTTTATATTTACAGTATGAATGAAGTGCATGGCAAGTACTGATTATCAGAGTTTAAATCATGTGTTTGTCTCCTTAGGCAGAATGTTCATCTGAAAGATTTTCACTAATTACATTGAAATTATTTTTCCTATAGATCATTTTCCCACTTAATTTTCATGTGCAACATATGAGGTGGCAAATGTGAGTCTGCTTGGTACACGAATTCCGTTTTATTTAGATATGATTTTTTTGTCATGGGGGAAATAAAAAAATGTGTGTGTATGTCCATTCCTTACTATACTCTAAAATAGCTATATAAATGATTTTCCACTAAAAAAAATAACAAATAATAACAATGAAATGCTTTGGAATGAGTTCATGCCTGGAATGGTTCAGAAAAAAAAATCACAGAAGATTATATTTCAAAAGAGTGATGAATAATGGAAAGTATGAACTGTGACGCTCCATTATATCGGCTTTATTTGGGTTAACCACATTTAATTTTTTTAAGCTCATAATTCTTTAAGAAATGTTAATTACATGATGGACTTGTTTGTAAATTTACATAATGCCCTGAAGGAGCCACCAATTTTTTTTGTTCTGTAGTGACTCATGAGCATCTCTGGCTCAGGCTGCCAGGACTGAGAAAGCAAACTGAGTGGTATGATGTTGTATGAACTGTGATTGAATTTCCAGCAGAGTTATCCTCAGGGCACTCTAGAGCATTTTTTTAACTCACTAAGATATGAAAACTAAAAAGCCGCTGGTATAAAGGAGTCTTTAAGTTTGGACCTTAGCATTGTTAAAACTGAAAATTATGCACACATTTCCACAGGAATATATTATTTTATATTTAAGCAATAGTTGATTGTATTATTCAAAATAGGTATTGTAATAAATACATACAAAAGGCTTTTAGAGAGTAAAAGGAAATCCATTCTAAATAGACTCTAGTATTTAGTTTCACTTTGAAATATAAGTACCACCAACTTTAGTTAATGTTTCTCATTCTGTTAACATCAGAATTATCTTGCATACGTACTACATTTTAACATGCCTACATTTTAATATTGTATTCTTAATTGTATGTCAATGTAAAAATAAGCCCATTGCCAACTTTCAAAGCCCTGGAAAGTGGTGGAGCCTGTTTTTATTTTCTTCCATTGACATGGCAATCAGATTTAAGATATATTAATCCCATTAATTAGGATAAATTTAGGATATATTTAATTAAAGTCTTATCAGTGACTAAATATATCATGAGTGACAATGGATGGTAGTAAAGACAATTAAAAAATAGATACTCAGTTCCTATTTATCTGCCAAGGATACTGATTTATCTGCTTCCTGTAAGTGAACATCAGAAGCAATTTAACGGCATTTTAATAGAAGGAAGCTTGATAAAATACTGACAGATGGTATTCTGGGTAATGATCCAGACTGCAGTGGTCTCAGTAATGACTTGTCCTATCTATTTACCTGGCCTCAAACAAAGGAAAATAAAAAGCTAAAATGATTCAACTGGCCTAGACTGCCCTGGCACTGTAAATGTTTAAATCACTGAGGCAGCCCATTCACTTCTGTAGCAGAATAAATTTACTGTAATAGTATAAATGCAGCAGGAAAATCTTCTTTCCCTGCAGCTTGTTTGGGAATGGAAACTTACCTTGTTTTCAAGGTTGGTCCCTTTATTTTTCTGCAGTTGCGCTCCAGAGGACAATTTAGGTGAAATTCTGCCCCATAATGAAAAACAATCTCATAACATCACTGGGTCACTCCAGCCAGCCTCTTCGTGAGGAGTGGTCATCTGCTTGCACAGATAAGGGGAAGTGCGGTAAGGAAGGCTTGTGGGGTTGTGAAGGACTGTCATGTGCCCTGTAAAAAAACCTTTCTGTTGTCTCACATGGACCTGGACTGGAACATAGATCTTGCAACAAATGTTTTTCCTCTTTCCTTTACAACTCACACAGAAAAGAGAAGTTCAAAGAGCTGTTGTAAATCTCAAAAAGTATCTCCTGACTTTGCTACAGTTAAGGGTTTCTGGGACCTGAAAAATAAAAGTGTCCTGTAAAAGTCTCTCTCAGATACTGGAAGTATCTGAAAGGCAGAGTGTGAAAGCTACACTGCTAAAACAGTGCTGGGGAAAACTTGTTCATGTATAGTGTCAGAAATATGTGTCCCAATAAGTGAGATGATGCGAATTTCAAAACTCTCAGTTCATGATCAGTGTCATGTAGTATAAATTAAGGGCTCATTGCAATCTGCTTAAGTGGAACTAGGTATGTGATGTTGGACAGTTTGCCCATAGTGTCAGACTATAGAGAAACAACATGATATAAATGTATATGTGTGCTAGTGACAGGTGAGGATGGTGGTGAGGATGTTCACATGCACTTTAATTAAAGAAACATGCTCACCTTTAGTCAAAGCAGTCTATGATAGAGGTGCAGTTCTGGCTCCTTAGATACTCTTAGATTCTCAGGAAGCACAAGTGGCCAAGCAGCCCTGCTTTTCATCGAGTTTTAGGTGAAAGGCTGTGAACAGTTTTAGCTCTGTGAAAACCTGTGCCCCATAGCATGCAGGTTGCCACTCCTGTAAAGACCTGCAAGGCTTACTAGAGAGAGAAACACCTGCAGCTGGTAGAACCTGCTGCCCCTTCCTTAGTACCATCAGCTGTCAGACTCCCTTTACTCCCCAAGTGAATGCCTTACATTTACAAACACGGTCCACCAGTTTCTGGTTTGGAAGGCTTGGCCCAATTTCCTGTGTCTTTGAGGAAACCTCAGAAAGATTTGTCTTGTAAGACATCTGGCCAGCTTTAACTTAGGGCCCTCCCCAGTGTTCAGTGCTAGCTTCCTCCCAGGTGGAGACCTTCACTCTCTGCAAGGCTGGGGAGCTGGCTCTATGTTTTGGGGTTTTTTTTTCCGAAATTGATGACAGAAATGGAGAGAAATTAACTCTGGCAGCCCGTGCTGAGGTTAACATCCATATGTTCTCCCCTCTTCTAGTCTGCAGGAAGTTAAAATACTTGTTCACGCTGTTACAGTCTGCCCAGAACTGTAGTGTTTAACTCAGTAGGCCATCATGTAGAAAATTATGTGTAGGAAAAAAGAATGCCTACAAATGATCAAGCTATCCCTTGAGGATACAGAGATAATAAGAAAAAAAATCCTTCACTTTGCCGTATCTAATCTGACCTTCTCACAATGTATATCCTTTTAAAAGTACTCATACTTGAAATTAAGTACTCAGCCACTCTGTATCCTTAATCAATCTCCACAAAATCAAAACCTGAGATGTGGGAATCATCGTCAAGGGAATTACACCCTGAAAAGAGTCAGAGACAGCAAATCAGGTGCAGGAAGGATGTTATGGAAGTGGAATTGGGTTAATGGACATCAAAGTTATAATCATCTCTGAAGAAGATAGGGCATTAGAGAAAACCCTTCCTTCTGTCACCTACAGGCAGATCAGTTGCTAAGGCACAGCTGCTTTTTTAGGGATAACACATATATATTTGTAAATACGGGGAATACTAAATGATTTATGAAGAGCACTTTTTCCCACTTGCTACCACTTCTTTAATTTTATACTAGGCAATAACTCAGAGATAACTAAAACACTTTAGATATTCATATGCTTGATAAAAATGGAAGCTGGTGCTTCTCCAATCAAGTGATACAGCGAGGGTCACAAATCTTTAAGGATTTGAACAGGATGCTCACTCTAGGCATTTGGGGAATATCTCACTACACATTACACTCCTCAAGGCGTATTTAAGCCAGTGAGTTCATTAATGTGACTGTCAAGGCAGAGGCAGACAGGCATACTACAGTGATTCAATTAATGCACTGAACCATGGAAGTGATAAGCACTTTTATTAAAATTGATCATTTGTTTGTGATCAAAGTCTTGAACTAGCAGTTAGAAACACAACTCTTTTGTGTCAAGTTAGTATATGGGAAAGGTTTATTATGCCTCAGGATAATAATCTTTTGACCTCTTGCTCAAAAAGATGATCTTGAATAGTACTCAGTCCCCTGAGGTACTAATTTATAAACAGTCCGGTTTTTAAAAGGATGTTTGTTTTTGCTTTGGACAGCCTTTTCAGAAAAAGAATATTCTTAAAACTATCTATGAGTATAAATTGTTGGCAAGGAGAGACATGTTTGCAATACATTATCAATTATCATTATATTTCTCTTCTCATGATTTATAGGGATATGAAATGAAGAGTCAGATCCTAAAAGGTGAAAGCTGGTTTTCCTCTTCATAGGATCACAGAATACTTAAGGTTGGAAGGGACCTGTAGAGGTCATCTAGTCCAACCCCCCTGCACACGCAGGGTCCCCTAGAGCATGTGGCACAGGGTGGTGTCCAGGCGGGTTTTGAAGATCTCCAGAGCAGGAGACTCCACCACCTCTCTGGGCAGCCTGTTCCAGGCCTCTGTCACCCTCACTTTTAGGAAATTCTTCCTCAAGTTCCTGTGGAACTTTTGGTGCCTCAATTTGTGGCCGTTTCCTCTAGTCCTCTGGATTCCGCCAGTCTTCTGAATTACTGAGTACCTCCTTACATCAAGTACTGATATAATGTTCATTACCAGTAATGGCCACATTACAGGAATACCCACACAGCTCTTAAGTCTCTTTTCAGTCCTTTTGGGACTGTTTTAAAAATCTGCACTGGAAAATCTAGGGAGTTTATTGTTTGGTTGTTCCGGTGGCCTGCCCAGCATACTGTAATGAGTACTCCAGCTTAGGACAGTTAGATGTAACCTTTTCTGGGATTGCCCTGTTCGTGATTTGTTTTGTCCTTTAATATGTATATATGCAGTGTTCACATGTAGGGTCCTTAAAAACTGACTATAAGAAAACTTTACAAAGAGGAAGAAATTTCTAAAATACAACTAGATCACTAGGAGAATTTATTTCTGAAATTGCAGGGTGTCTTTTAGTTTCAATTTGTTTCCTGTTCCTTGCAACAGCTATTCAGTTGTGCTTTTAATTCTATTTTTCACCTACACATGAAGTCAGCTTTTGCTTTTTGTGGCTTATCCACTAAAGTGGAAGCATCATGTGTGCCTGTTCCATGCAGCTTAACCACACAAGCCATTTGTCCAGGCTTCATGTGCTACATGAAATAGGCTTTCTTCAGGCACATATTTCTTTGAAACATTACCACACTATGCTGACAAAACGGCTGTCCTGGTAGCTCTCAAATTTCTCTAGCCTATCTTCCTTAAACATTGAGCAGTGGTCGGATATTAAATAAGGACAACCCAGGTCCCAGCATTTATGGATGGGTTTGTTTGACATCTCCTAACTGCAGCATAGGCTACTCTGTTAAATACTATTTTAAGTTTCCTTGGTCTGATGTCAAAATTCCACTGCATATTAGGTAGAATAAGAAGACACAGAAGAGCAAGAGATTTTCCTTTAGATTTTATTATAATACAAGAAAAATCTAAAAAGCACATGTTTCATGGAGCACCATATTGTAACAAAAGTTTGCTGGCTCTCCTACAAAGTGTATTTTTGACATTTAAACAACGACACATGGAGTCAGTACGCACAGCATCTACACCCCAGCACGCTTACCAATGGCTACCAAAGAGGCTTTCAAGAGACACAAGGTGCACAGAGGAATGCCAGTGTGGCAACATCTGAACGCCAACTGAGCTAGATACTCTTTTGTCAGCGGTCTTCATAAGCACACGGACATCCATGTCTCACCTCATCCCTCCTCTCCCAAGCCTCTGAACTGGGCCAACAGCTCACTGAATAGAGATCCAGCACTTACACGGTGTAGAGTTGAACAAAACTGGCCAGTATTCCCTACCTGATACCTCTTATTGCTTTGGTTATAGTACTGAATGAAAGTCTTAAAACCCCTTAAACCTACACTCCACCTCACAGAAAAGCCACTTGCACACATACCGAAATCTCCCTCCCCATGCGCACTTGTACAACGCATAGCACTGACGTCTGTTTGAGAAGCTTTGCAGGCTTTCTGACAAGATTACCTTCACAAAAATGATTGCATTTTGTTTTTCAAAATGTTTAGATGGTCATTCAACAATACATATTGAAAAAGATATATTTCTTTTTAAAAGGCAGTGCATGTTTTCCTGCTGCCTTTAATTTATGTCATTGCCCATACAAACAAGAGCAAAATGCAAACATTTTCATCTGTTTGAAATGTTTTACATTCATTTTATACAGTGATAAATAACAATATTAAACATGAAACAATGTAAAATGATAGCCCAGAATAACTTTTAACTTGCTGGAAATGAAAGAAAAGTATTGGAAGTTTCACATTCTAATGTAGAGACAGAGCATTGGGGGCTTGATTATATATATAGTAGCTTTCCAGAACACTTTCAGGAACCTATTGTGGGAACTCAATATGTATGCTGTACTGGAACATCTCATACAACATGGTTTAGTGCCCTCAGACAGCCAAAGAACGAGACAAAAACAAATCCAGCTTCACAAGGGACCACACCAATTGTGCAATAGCAAGGCAGCAGAATTTCTCCTGGACCCAAAACAACCCACTTTTATAATAATTTCAGGTATCTGACATATGTCTACTTCTATCATTAACTGAGAACAATGTATGAAGTATAAAACTTTTTTTACAAAATATATTCTTTTTGTCCACAAAAAATGAAGAGTTTGTATTTCCATCAGCCACTTACAAAAGCTATTTTTTTCCTTCTAAGTCCACTTCTGTTGAAAATATTTTCCCCTGCCTCTTGACCACAAATTTGCTGAGGAAAATTTAAGGATTTACAAAATGTATTCCTGCCTTGATAACCAGTGAGGCTGAACCATCTTTAAGTTTTGGGCAGGGTTAGGCATTCATGTTGCCAAGAAAGAAATGAAGTTATTGTGTATTTTTTCTTGTGGAAAATCCTTGTGGATTTCCGATTTACAGGAGCCAATTTTATAATGCCTTATACTGTGTGATGAACACTGTGCGATTCCTTACACTGTGTGATGAACAGGCATCTTTGAATAATAATATAATAAGACAAAATAATGGAAATAGAAAATTACATTAAAAAAAATCTAGGCTTAGATATGTAAAAGGGTAGTAACCAAATGAATTACTAACTCCTCCTCTGACCTAAAGGTATGTTAAACATCTGGCTAGCATTTCCCCAAT
The DNA here is from genome assembly GCA_003342815.1 of Eudromia elegans. NCBI lineage: Eukaryota > Metazoa > Chordata > Aves > Tinamiformes > Tinamidae > Eudromia > Eudromia elegans. Next base: position 477,091 of record PTEX01000004.1, on the reverse strand, counting down.
AAACAGTCAAATCTTCCAAAGTCCCAGTATGATGGGGCAAATAAGAAACAAAAGGTAAGTTCAATTTTTACAAAGCAAGTGGAGTTGCCCTGGTGAAGTTTCAGGTGACTAAAGAATTGAATAAACAAGAAAAATATGACAATTGTGTGGCATACACCAAAAGGTATATTTTCATTTGTAATAATGTCTACAGCTTTACATACCCGAGTAAAAGGACAGTAAAGCAAAAGCAGAAGAGCTTCAGAGATAGACAAAGAATATGGAGCTCTGTAAGTATTTGGATTTGAGATCTCTTTGACTTAAGAAACAGAAATGAAAAACTATATATATTTCTATATAAAGTACAGAATCACTGACATAAGGAGTAAAATAGGGATCACTCCTGTTCCCTTCCATAGTATCATACTTCATACTTCCATAGTATCTAAGGGCAAATGAATGACATCAAAAAACAAACAATTTAAATCTGACAAAAAGCTGAGTTTCTGTTTTGTTTCTTTGTTTCTCATTCTTTTTTAAATAGAATGTATACTGCTTTTAGACTTAATAATCCCAAGAAATACTTAAAATATTAAAGAACCAAACTTCTGGATCTCACAGGGATGACTAACACATCCACTAGCACATAAAAATTATAAGGACTGAAGCTAATGAAACTTCCAAAAGAAATTATTGCACCTTCCCCTGAAGCATCTGATACAGTCAGAGGCAGGACAGTGGATTAAATAAACCGAGGGAACCACCTAGTATGGCTATGTTACTGTTTCTATGGTATTAGGATAAGAAATTTCAGTTATATATCCCAATTAGTCATAAAAATATATCAATATAATAATAAAAGATTATCTTTTACACTGAAAATTTAGCTATAGTAATAATAATGAATGCAAAGGTAGAACAATTATTACTATTGACCTTAAACAACCACTTATGTTTGCCTGCATATGTATATGCATAGATACAAATACATTCACAAATATTATGTAGGCATATGTATATATGTACATATATCTATGCAGGTGCACATACACACACCTTCTGACAAGCCGAGCTCACCAGAAGGTCTGAAGATGAGTTTTCACCATCTTCCCTGATACCCCTTGCAGACTGTTTAATAGTGTGTGGAGGAAAATGTGAGAAGAATGAACCTGAATATGTGAGCGGTCAATCACGCCACTGTCAGTATTTCAGAACAACAACCAAACAAAAAGAAATGTTCAACACTGAAGGGATGCTGCTAAAACAAAAATATTTTTATATATGTGTGTGTATATATATGTATGCTTTCTGTTATTTCTTGTGTTAGTACTAGTATGTCATATCTCTGATAACTGTCAGGATGAGAAATTAAGACAGCTAATTAAGTTTTTGACACTTACCCTGTTTATCTGTTTCATGTTATGCCAAAGTTGAGAGAAAACTTGGGTAGTCCACCTGCTCATGTGGATTCTCACTCCCACTTAGTTCTAACAGTCTAGTTCTTTGCAAACTTTCACCACTTGACTGAAACTTTTTAAAGACCTAAGCTAAATGCCTACTCTAAATTGACAGTATCTCTTTAAATATAATTAAAAATACTTCCCAAACCCATTCTTATGAAATTGCTGCCATCTTTTACACTTATTGACATTAATTCACACTGTTTGTCACTACTGTTACTGAGAAGGCCTTTGAGAACATGCATGAAACAAATATACTCCATCACATCCAGTAACAGAATTGCAGCTAGTCAATACTGAGATTGCAAACTCTTTAGCTTTCAGGTAAACTAATCCAGCTACAAACCAACTACAGGTATCTAAGATAGTGAAAACCAGCATGACCACATTTAACAGGGTAAATGACTGGATAGGTTTCCATTTCAATGAGGTAAAGTTGTATATAAATTCCTCCATCCTCCAAAATACATCAGTACGGTCATTATCTCAAATAAAAATAAGAGAGTGAAAAATAAGTTACTTTTAAAAAAGCTAAAAATGAAATTACCCTTAAGCCTCTTGCTATTGTTTCTCTAAAGACAGAAAGAGACTGGAGAGGGTGGGGGAAAGCAAAAAGAGAAGAAAAACAGAAAATATTGATAAATGCATGTTGTCAGTTCTGAGAACTGAGGGTTGGCATCAGCTAAGCTATTGTCTCTTGATGCACATTCTGGATAGTTCTCGGTGTGTTGTGACAAAGAGTCCATCTTTTGCAATTTTCAAAGAGAATCACTGGGGTCTTTGTCTTTTTGGTCCAACTCCATAGATTTTAACATCTTTCTCAACAGGCACATGGAGGCAAACATACAAATAGACTTACATAGTGATTGTGCAGAGAGGCATCCCTAAAGAGTATAAATATCAGCATATGATGTTTCATCTTGATCTGAGCAGCCTGTTTGCATGCAGGGTGCACTGCAGGTTCCTGTAGTCTCTGAGCAATAAAACCTCTACAGGAAAAGGACAATTGCCACACTCCACTTTTGCATTTCCATGCAAATTAATTGCAAACCCTCTGGCTCCTCCCAAGTTGCTTGCATTGGCCACAGGAGGGTAAGGAAGTGGCTCTGATGAAATGCACGGCATTGCTTTTCTGGGGAAGTGCCTTCCGGGAAACAATGCATCTGACTCACCCTCGGGCCAACACTTCATGCAACCAGTTCCTTCTGGAGACAGAGCTCATCTCACCACTCCTCCTGCTCAGAAGCGGCACCTTTACACAGCAGCCTCTTTTGTTCCATAAGGAATGCAGGAGTGGGATTTTCATTCATGCAATTAACATTTCTGTGGAGTTAGCTTTCTGTTTTTTTTTTTTGTTTTCCCAGGTTATGTTCATTTGACCTTGTTATCAAATGTGTTCTCCTGCAGTCATCCAAAAGGCCTTTCTCAAACCAGAGTATGATTCCTATTTTCTTCCCTTTTACAACACTTTAAAGGGACACATCTGTTGACATATCTTCTGTAGAGTGGATTTCATCTTTTGCTGAAATTTTGTTCCAGCCAAAGCCGAACCTCTTGGAGATTGTAGAAAAAGGGGCCCTTGCCTCCCAGGTAGGCAATTTTTTGTCTCTGCACAATGCACACTCTCTCAAATGAAACCCCATAGGCCACATTGGCATTGTTGTCCATACAGTCAGCAACTACTTGGCACTGAGGGGGCAAGGAAAACCGCTGTAGGAGCTGGTGAGCGGCTGCACATCGGTCTTCCTGGTTCCTGTGTTTCTTAACTTCAAAAGAAGAAGGGGAGATTCCAGGGGCAGCCCAGCCGTCAGATGGGTGAGCCTCATCAATGTAGACCAACAGAAAGTCAGCCACACCAGAGAACTCCTCCACCAGCTTGCTGAAGGCCGACAGCTGGTTTGTGAACGGTGGTCAGGTAGCTGAACCAAAGTTGACCACCAGTGGCCTCTCTGAGTTGGCAAAATCCAGAAGGTGGCATTTGGTTCCACACTTCCCACCAACACTCTTCCAGCTGTTAGTATTGCCATCACTGCCATTGGCTACGAGGATTACACTGGAATTTGGAGCTTCTCCTCCCAGCTTGACCTGATAGCAAAATAAATGAAAAGATAAAAAGTTAATGTGACTTGTTTCTCTGGCATTTGTTTGGTTATTCTCTGTAAATAAACAGTACTATTTGAACAGGTGATTGCATTTATTCCATACATGGGAACTAGCAAAGGAATCCTGGATTTGTCATATCATCAAAAGAAAGAAGCAGCTTCAAGATGTCCCTAGTCCCTTTAGTTGTCTGGAAGCTTCAAGTCCCCTTCCACTCCCAGTGTAGGGAAATATGACAGGTAGAGCACTTCAAGAAGCTTACTGTTAGAAAATTTGTCCTGAGATGTCCTGTTTTGTCCTGTCCACAGCAGACACGTGAATAGATGCTTTCCTTCCTCTTCCTCTTAGAGATATCCTCATATTCTCATACCTCAGTGAGGTATAATTTTTATTTTAACCTGACCTTGTTCACTTGCTCCACATAATTCTTGAAGAGCAACATTCAAAACCAGATTCTCCCTCTGTAGAGCTTTTACTGATTCTGGGAAGAATCATGTAACTAGTTAATGTGTCTCAGAGGCTACACCTGTCAAAATATTCCAGAAGGTGTTTGATTTTTCCAAACCACCAAGAACACTTTTGACTGCTGGTAATCTCGTGGACAGCTATAATGCTGATGCTTTTCTGCCCATCTAGTTGCTCCATATCTTGAATTTGTGCATTTCAGCAGTCTAGCCTAAATCTAGTGCATTTCTTTGGTCCCATGGTACTGCATCCTACCTTTTCTTTTTTTTTTTTTCCAATTTTTCAAAATCATTCTGAATTGTGTTCCTGACTGCCACAATACTCACTGTGCATGCCTCCCCATCTCCCCTTGGAGAAGTTTTCACATTTCATAAATGAATGTTCAATTCAATCCTGAACACCAGGAATGAAAATGTAGAGAGTACCAGATCCAAAAGAGATCTCTGCAGTATCTGAGTCAATATACTGTTCTGTTTAGACAATAAACCACTGAAGGCTGCAGTCTCCAAGGGATTTTTTAACCACTCTGCAGTAAGTTCATCAATGACTAACACGTTTCCTTTTACTGCAGTATTACTCTAGAAGAAGATTGAGGGAAAAGCAGAAAAACAGGAAAGTTTCTATGACAGTCAAAATAAGATGAAGTTAATGCTTTTTAGCTCTATCCTCAGATCTAACCTGAACTCAATATTCAGTTGTGAGAAAGTCATTTTGCTTGAAAGTGCTTTAATTTTCCTGTCCATAGAAAGAAGACAGAATGTATGCATCTCACAAAAGGGTTTGCCAGAATAAAGTGAGGCCTGTAGAGGGCTCCAAGATCCTTGGCTGACATTCACTGTAGAACCACAAAATATTACTACATATGACAATTAGTTTCTAATGAGCCTTGCCACAGTAACTTCTATGTATCTGGCCTCACCACCAAGCTCTACTACAACAATGCAATTATCTTGCCACATTTGTCTGCCTCTACCTCTCTCTGTATCCTGTATATTTGATGATATGTGGAAATGCTGTTTTGAAAGAACACATATAGGACCAAATCAGGAAGTCTATCATATTTTATTCATTTCTTTCTTGAGTTACATCCCTACTGATGACAGTAAAACTGAATGAGAATTCTGTAAGAACTGAATAAATAATTGATTTTCGGTGCACTGCTAATTCTACTCTACATTATCAGGTACCACTTACTGACAAGACAGATAGTAGAAGAATCATAGAATGGTTGACATTGGAAGGGAACTTTGGAGATCTATCTTATGAGGAAAGACTAAGTGAGCTGGAAATGTTTAGCCTAGAGAAGACCGAGAAGAGATCTGATCAATATATACAAGTACTTTAGGGGAGAATGTAGGAAGGATGGGGCCAAACTCTTCTCGGTAGTGGCCAGTGACAAGACAAGGGGTAATGGATACAAGTTGAAACACAGGAAGTTCCATCTCCATGTGAGCCCTGGAACAGACTACCCAGAGAGGCTGTGGAGTCTCCTGCTCTGGAAATCTTCAAAACACACCTGGATGTCACCCTGTGCCACATGCTCTAGGTGTCCCTGCTTGAACAGGGGGGTTGGACTAGATGATATCTAGGGGTCCCTTCCAACCTCAACCATTCTGTGATTCTGTGATTCTGTGTGATCAGGTGGTCTAACTGCAGACCCTGCAGAAGCAGGGTCAGCTAGAACAGACTGCCCAGGAGATGCTGAGATGCCTTCTGAATACCTCCAGAGGTGGAGGCTGTACAGGATGCCTTCAGGGCATCTTGTTCTTGTACAGTGGCCAAGATCATCTGAAGATGTTATAATCAACCAAGGGCTCCATTCAGTCACAGACAAGATAGACAACTCAGCATTTTATTTTAAGTTTTTGAGTACCAAAGGCACATCATGCAAAACTGGCACAAACGCTCGATTCTTCTACCTAGAAAGCTTAGTTGTTCTCCTGCTTCTAAACCATTACCTTTTAAAAGGCGTGTTGCCCAAAATATGTCTTTTGGGCAAAGCCTGACATGCAAGTATCTGTGCTGCACCCACTCTCTGGATGAATAATGCATTTCAGTACTTAGGAGGGTGTACTCATCCAGTCAAGGAAAAGAAGTAATAACATGTGATTTATCTCATAAATCACAATTAAGCAACACACTTCAAATTTCTGATATTTGTTGGCAACCTTCAGAGGACAAGAAAATTGAAGGTAAAAAGGACAGATTAAAATAAAACTGAACAGTGAGGAGACAGCAACAGCCAAGCAGCTGTTTCCCCTGTTAATCTGTTTTGTATTTTAACCAAGCTGTTATGACTGAAAATGCTCTGACAAACACTACCATCTTTAGTTGAGAAACCACAATCTGTTTATGCAAAACAAGAGGCTAAATACCGTATGCCAAGTATTACCAAGTATCCATTCAGGTCTACCAAATCTTGCTTTTCCTAGACAAGTTTGCAAACCCTGAATGAACAGACCAATAAAGCAACTCCCATTGATGAATATCCACATGGGAATGCCCTTCAAGTATCATTTAACATTGATACCAAGCACGTCCGTGTCTTTTACTGTTCTCCAAAAATTCGTTCATATCCTGTCACTCTGACTTATTAACCAAAACAATCAAAGAAAACTAGGAAATAACAAATGTGTCTTATGTCACCTTGTAGAGGTTTCTCTTTCTTTCCCACAGCCACAAAGTAAGTCTGATGGCCGCAGGTTACCTATCATGTTAATTTTTGTTTCTAGGAGTGCTTGTGTTGGTTTTTTTCTCCCCTTAATGAGATACCCTTGCCAAGCAGGCATTCACAGGGCATTTTCTGCTCTTGCAAAGGAGTAATTAGGTCGGTGCCTTGTTCCATGCCAGTGTCAGGCACTCCAAAATCCAGCCCTGCCCAGTCGTTAATGCTTAAACATAAGCAGCAGCATCTCCACTAATTGGTCTTGATGAAGCGCTGACGTTCCCAAAGGGGCTCTTTATTTCACCCTGCTCGGGAACAGATTGACACAGGATGACAATATCATCCTTGCTGATCATCTGCATTGTGGGCCTTGGCTGTCTTCTTTGTTGTTACTTATTGAAATAAAAAATAGCTCTTGGAAAAGAAAATCAACACAATGAAAAAACAAACAAAAAAACATGTATTCAGCCAAACCGCTTTTGAAATCTTACACAAAGGCAGGCAAAATATAAATTCTGAGAAACAAACTAGCAGAATTTCCCTCACACGCGATCCAGCATTTCTATAATCACGTACTTATGTGCATGACTATTCTGATATGTAATACTGGCCTTCTGGATCCCAAGTTGAGGTGGAAACCAGGCATCTCCCTCCTGCGCACGCTGCCCTGGGCAAGCAAGGTTGGCCAGCCGAATATGAGAGTCAGTCCGGCCATTACCCACAGCAAACCCCAACCCTCCACTAAGGCAGTAATTTGCATCACTTGGGTGAATTTCATTTGCTTGACGGCCTTGCTGCTGCCTCTCCGTCCTGGAGCTTGCACGCAAAGCAAAAGGCAACAAGGTTACTGGTGCTTCAGCACGCAGACTGCAAAACGAAGGAGACTTGCGAGTGGGGAAGAAAGCGCTATTCATGAAACAGCACATACTGGTAGTGTTGTTGTACGATCTCCATGAGGCCTAGGGAAAGCCCGATGGACAAAACATCACCTCCTCGTTTACCTTTTTTCGTTGTTGCTTTGCTTTTATCAACTCTAGCATAACCCTCCTGGGATCCTGTGGACGGGAATATGGCTTTCATTCCCTGTATAAAGGAGTTTCAAACGGTTTGGCAGACTCATCGGGCTACATCAAGCCCCTAAGGAAAATAGGTGTTGCCAGACAATTAGCAGTCTGTGATATTAGCCATTTAAATATAGACATGCTGTGTTCGGGACTGGAGTCCAGCAATTGGCTATGAATTGAATCTCTCAAGCTTTTTGCTCTTTCTCAAATTCTGTGCTTTGCTTTGATTTGATTCCATTCAGCTAAATATAGCCTTCTAAGAGCCTGATATTCCTCAGTGCTTTATCCAAATCATAATCAGATTCTGGCTGCACAAGTATACATATTATTGTTTTTGTTTTCTGTATTTACATGACCCAGAACTGTGCAGTGGACAAAAAAGAGGAGTAGTCTGCATGAATGGGAGCTCTTCATTTATCATAGGGAGGTGGCAGTTTGCTTTGAGAAACTTAAGTAGCCAAATTGGAGAGTAGACACCGGAATTTGCCGGAATTCTTCTAGAGTCCAGAGTATTTAGGATCAGGTGGGTGAAACTGATGCAGGGAGAACAACTAAAAGGACATAGTCCAGATAAAAATAACTGGTCAAAAGCTGTCGTCCTTAAAATCTGCTAAGTCCCACAAATGAGCACGCATAGCAGAGGGGAAGCATAAAGGAGCCTTTTGCCTTGCACTGTTTTATAATAGAAAACAGAGAATTTTAGTTCCTGTGATCAGGCAGTCTACAACCAGCTTCCTAATGCTCTTTAAAGAGGAGAGCATGGCCTATGGGGAGCCACAGTCAAGGATATCAGGGTCCTGGACCATCTGCTGCCCTTGTGGACACTTCCCAGAGGTGACAGAAGCCTTTACCTTTCTTGTTAGTCACTCCTGTCTGGGCAATGGACATCTGTGTGATATCTGAAGCTAATTTGAATGATTAGTTATTCTTTTTCTCAGCTTTAGCACTATATATATTCACAGAGATGATTTGGTTGGAGAGGTAGAGATGGGGAGAAGGGACTGGATACAATCCTTTTCCTGCCCAATGCGACTTAGCTGTAGTAGTCCGTGCCTACCACAGCTTGAGTGGGTTTTCATAAAGGTTTCACGGAGGGTAACAGCCCTCTCAGCTAGTCCAAGGATTTTTTTTTTTCCTCTCCTTTTGCACACAGGGATGAAAATGGAGGAATTTATAGAGATGTTGTGGGAGAAGCTAGATCTGCAAAATAAGATGGCCAGGATTAGACCTCATGCAGAGTAGGAATTATTATATTCCTTTTTTGTATCCTTTGTTTGCCTTGAATGTTTAAACTGTAAGCCCTTTGGGACAGACTGTCTGCTTCTCTTGTTTTGGACATCGCCAAGTACAATGGGTCCCTGATCTAGGTTGGTCCCTGGACACTACTATAACAAACATGATTATGTATTAATAATAATGACAAAGTTTTAATAATAATGGCAATGACGAGTACAAATCCTGTTGAATTTAGGTTCCAAGCACTGCAGGAAAGGTTTTAATTGTGGTTTTGTTTTGTTTTTTTTCACTTCTTTCATGATTGTTTTTATTTGAAAATGTCAATGAAAACAATTCTGCTAACTCTGAACTTTGTAAAACCAATGAAATATTTTTAATACCACACAATGTCTGCTTCAAAACTATGAAGCTATACAATGCAAGCTCTTTAGGACAACATTTACTTCACAAATTCCCTTCATTAGAGTGAAAAGTGGGGAAAGACACTTCCTTACCTCGCCAGGCAAAATAATTACAAGTGATAAGTATGGAAGGGTTGTGCCTTTTTCCCAACTGTTAAAAGACATCTCCCAAAAGCAAAAAGGCACTAGACTGTTGAACAACAGGTAAAGATCATGTCCTTATATTACATTTCACATACTGCTTGTGATAACATTGCATAGCATGCACTTACCTTACCAAAAGCTATGGCAGCTCCTCAGGCTATACTGCTTTGCATAAGAGTGTTTTTAAGAGTAAGTGTATCCATTAGGCAGGTACAAGCAGCCAAAGTGTCTCTGGCGATTTACTCAAGCCTCCCCAGAAGGCCTCAGAGAGGTCTCTCTGCTCCTCTACTGAACCGAAGCACTTGCTCCTCTCTCCAGAGATGGCCCGTGCTGTGCAGCTGGGATCCTGTGCCCAGCCTCCTCTCAGTTCTGTCAGGCCACAGCTTGCTATCGGCCCTTCTGAGAGACGGCAACACTCTGCAGACCCCTGGTACCCGCCACCTGCTGAGACCCTGGTGTCCTCCTGAGCACCGCAAGGGACCTGTGCACTCAAGTACCTACCTGCTCACAGCACGATACCCCTCCAGGCTCATCCCTCAACTGCTCCAGGGAGCATCAAATAGATCCCTATAGCCGAGCTCTTGTCCTGCAGAGCACTGTGCTGGGAGCCCACTGGGACACCAAATTAGACACAAAACCTGCCCCTGGCAATACATGACTGCTCGGCATCTCCACACTAGCCACTGCTGTGGGAAACTCCTCTTGTGGCCATTTAAAAAGCCTATTGAGATATTTTTTTTTTCTTTTAGAATCCCGGGGAGTAGATTCATCCCAGGATTAAAGAACTTAATGAGTAAAAAAAAGTATTTAAAATGAATCCAATGCTTTTAAAAAGAAAAAAAAAAATTTCCTGGCTTTTTCTATGGGTTTCTGTAAGGTATGCTCAATATATATGTGGTGAGATGAAACAAAATCTTCATTTGCATTGTACAAATAAAAGGTGGGAATATTTGAATATCCTCCCCAAATTATTTGTTGTTGTTGTTTTTTTAAACTCCTATCTATGCGGATGGGTGCAGTCATCTCTGTGGCTGCATATATATGTATGGGTGCATATACAGAGACACCTATGTAAATAGGCACACACATAGGAACAATGACAGTGGATTGATTCCTGAAAGAGCCAACAAGGTATGCTTATGTGCATTTATGTATTTATACATATAAATGTGTGTCTATCAACACATAAATGCATATGCATATATATTTTTATATGCATATAAAACACGTGAATGTATAAATACACACACTTATGCATACATACATGACTTGCTCTTCAGAAGTCAATCCACTCATCATTTCTGTAAAGAACAATAGTAAATAAAAAATAATATCTAAAAAATAATACAGCATTATATTTGCACCATTTCAACTATATGGCTATTATAACTTGACTACTTTCTCTATTCATCCCTATCATGATATCTGGTCTTAGAGATTCCCTTGCTGTAGGAGGAAGATGCTGCATAGATGATAAAGAGGTGTAGGGTAGACAATATCAACCCTGGATGTGACAGGTACTGAACTCAGAGCTCAGTAAGCAAAAAGAAATTAATCAGTGCTAAAATGTATATAAGAAAACAAACAAGTGCTCAATTATTTTGACTTCATGGGATGCGTGGGGAAGTCATATAAAATGTTCCAATCAGGAGAATATTGAGTATTTGCATATATGATTTATCAGACTGCACTCTTCACCCACTGAGAGTGTTAAAATCTTCAACTGTTGCCTGGTCATCTTACCTATGAAAAAATGTCCTAACCAAAATATTCACAATAATACTTAATAACAATTAAAAGCAGAACAAAAGCACATTGAAATTTGTGTAAGATATTCCAAACTTCCACTCTTGTACACACTAGTCTTAAAAGAAAATCATTTAATTTGTGTGCTTCCACAGCAGAATAAATTTATTTTTGGAGTAGATTTAATCTAGAAACCAGTATCTACCTAGGGAACTTTTCTGGAATGGCTTCCAGAAATTTTCTGCTGCTTATGAACTCTATATAGTCTTGTAGAAAATGCTATGAAATGTAGTCAGGAAGAGTTCCATGTAAGTGATACACAACATAGTGTACAACCAAGTGTAATTACTGTTCTGATCCAGAGCACTCTGCTGTCTGGCAGTCTAGCTTTGGTCTACCTCAGCCATCTGCAATTCAGCTATTACAGCTGAAAAATGGTGATTATATCATAAATAATCCTGAATGGAATGAATTTAAGCACATGCTTAAATACTGTGCTAATGCTTGATTTCAGCTGGAAAACTGGAGCAATAAGCATTGATTGTAATGAGACTACATTTTGGAGTGCTGTTTAATATCCTAATTTCGTAATAATTTCTTTTCCTACCTGTTCTAATTGGCTAAGATTAAGATATTATAATTGGATGATCCCATTCAGGATTTAAGGAAAGATATTTTAAGGAAGAAGATGCTTTTTGGGATACTCTTTCATTTAACAGTTTTTTCAATGTTTATGCTGCAAACCAGGATATATTTGATTTTTTTTTCAATCCTACCATAAAATTTTTTTTTCCTTTCTCTTCCTTGCAGAAGGAGTAGAAAGCTCTCCACTATTATGAAGGGAACAACTCTTCTCTATCACCCAATACTACTCAATTTACTGTCCCCTTTAAGGATTTCATTTCTACTGTTATTCTTTATCTCTGTGACAGTCAAGGTTTTCCAAAGACCTTATGACCTGTCCCATAATTCTATGAAGAAAAAAGTGCTCTTTCCATTAATTGCTGGGATCAATTAGTTCTTCCCTAAGGATACATGGATTTTTGCCTCTTTTTTGGTACAACATTATAAAATCTGTCTGGTTTGAAGTTTTTATGATTTTTCTGCTGAGTTCACTGAGGCCAAGAATTTGTTGTAGGGACCTGAAAGCTTGACAAATCAAGTCATTTAAAGGTGATAAGGGAGAGCTTTCCGTTACCTAAGTTCAAGGTATGTGTTTCATTGCCAAAATCAAAAATAGCAGAGCCATCCCCTCTCTAGATTCAAGGGCTGGCATCAGCAGTAGCTGATGAAATCCCAAAGCATTCCTTTGGAAAGGCTGGAAAGGGATGCAACATCTTTATCTTAAAACATTTTCTATTATTTAAACAGAATGAAATTGAAGTGCTTTCATCCATATGAGGTGCCTTAACAGCTTCACAACTTTCCAGTCCCTGGTCCACATACAGATCACAGATGTAGGAGCTGGAGCCTTGACCAAGTTGCATGTTACCTGGCCTGCCTTGCCTTGCTTGCAAAATGGGAACAGCTGTGCTTATTTTCTGGCTCAACAAGACCACCAAAATTTTACTTACCTAATGTCCATGAAGAAAACAAACAAACAAACAAAAAGAAACTAGAAGGGCTAGTAAAATAGTGAGCTCCAGTATTCAGCATTACTTTATTTGGATAGCCAGCTGGCTGATTCTTACAGTGCTAATATGAGGTTGACCCATTTGGCAAGACAATATTATTTATATGCACTGAAAAAATAACGTGCCCGTGACATGGATTTCAGTCTAGGCAGTTTTTACCCCGTATCACAAATCCAACAAACAGCTCTACTCATCTCTAGATAAGACTGAATACAAAAGCCATTGTGGGGGAGCAAAAGGGAATGAGGAGTGGGGGGAAAGGTGACATAAAAAGAAATATTTCAGAATATATTGAACTATTGTCTGGACAGGACCCCTACAACCTCATGGCATCAGATGGGGCATGTTAAATTAGATGGTCTATATAAGACAACCCATTCTAACAGAGTAGGCACTGTTTTGGAAGCCACAGGGCTCTGAATTAGCTCCTCTACTTGCTGACTGGGTGGCCTGTGTGAGAATTTTCTTCTTTTTGGGTCCTTGCTCTCAGTCTATAAAAGGGAACTATAACTACCTCATGGGACCTGGGCAGTGTTTGCACAAAACTTAAAGGAAAAAAAAAAGGTACATGTTGCATAACTGCTATTAGCTTTATTAATTTAAATCAGCAGGCAGCTGTCCCTCAGCTGGTCAAGTTCATTTTTAATCTCTGACACAGCCCACTGTCACTGCTTTCACAAGGGGAAAAAAGGCTCACTGTTCCTCTCTGTCCAGTTGTACCTGGATGCTTCACCAATGCAAAAATTAGCATATGAGTAAGAGAAAATGCCTGTGTGGCGATAAAAGCTCATTTTCATTCTTGAACTAAACTAATTACATGCTACACAGATAGAGCTCTACACAGATAGATGTTAGCTGGCGATAGAGTCTAGGTACAGCCTCCAAGGATCTACATGGCAAGCAATTAAACTTCTTTAAATAGAGCTAGAACATTATTTAATCATTCCCAGACACAGATCTATGAGCATGAAGAGGGCTACTCATCCTGGTGGGGAAACTGAGGCACGGCCAAGTGACACAGCCATGGCAGCCCATGGAGCTGGTGGCAGAGCAGGCGGGCGCCAGCTCCCCCGTGCCCAGGCTGAGCCTCAGCCCCAGCTCGGGCCACGTCTCCCTTGGGATGAAACCCTCCAGGGCAGGCTCAGCACAGCCCCAGACGGACGGGCTGCTTGGGGGACGCCGTCGCGCACCCACCTGCTTGTAGGCATCCAGCAGGAAGCTGTTCCAGACGCAGCGCAGCCCCTCCGAGGTGAGCATCCTCCTCCACTCGCCGCGCGCAGCCTTGGAGCGGCTCAGGAACAGCACCATGTGCTTCAGGAGGATCACCGAGTCGTACAGGGCAAGGAAGAGGCAGTTGGAGAAAAAAACCGGCAAGATCTGAAGCGTGATCAGCAAATCCACACTTAGCAGACCCATCTTCCTCGCTGCTTTTCTTCACCCGGATGCCTTCAGATTCCTTACTTTTTTTTTGCCCTATATCCTCATTCAAAAAAATAAAGTAGAAAGTATTTTGAAAGCCCCATTACCCCTCTGGCTGTTTCTCCCTTTAAAATGAGCAGAGATAGTTAAGTAAGAGCAGCCTGATTAACTGCATGATACCCATTCAATTCAGAGCTGCTTTTTATTTCTCAGAAACTAAGATGTTAACAAAAATTCTTCCCTTAACCAGGAGACCTTCTGATTTTGTTGAAGAGAGAGGCAGCTGTGTTTCCAATTCCCTGCAGTTACCAAATTTAAGCTGAGACTTGTTAATTGTTAACTTTCCTGCCCTATCCCATTGTCTCCCAGCTATTTAAGCCCCGCGTGGTCCTCTCCTTTCTGTGCCGCTCCAGCTAGCTACCAGGTGCAACAATACTTTTTTTGAAAAGGTCTATGTACATAAACTTTCTGTTCCGTCCTCCCTCCCTCCCTCTCTCTCTTTCCCTCTCTCTCTCTCCCCCCCCTCCCTCTCTCTGTCCCTGCCTTCCTCCTCTCGCTCTCTCTTGCTATCTGTCTGTGGTGCAAAGTGCTTTCCCCTCTGGAGTCCTAGCTTGCTTCCCTGAAGCCTTTTATACATTCCCTGGCTAATTGCTGCAATAGAGAAATGAAACCCTAATCTTAGTAAAGATCTTGACGTCAATGTAAAAGAGGGCTTTACTTTGGCCAGGACGGCAGTGAATAGAAAAGTGAAATTCTCAAAACTTTTTTTTTTTTTTTTTAAGAGAAAAAGAGAGAGAGAGACAGCAAGGGTGGAACTTTGCTTTGAAAAGGAAAAGAAAAAAAACAATAAGCTTCTGACGGCTGTAAAGAAATGCTTTCAAATTTTGGAAAAAGTATTTTCATATGACGTGGAAGGTGACACGGCACCACAGGCTTCTGTTGTGGATTTTTTTTTTTTCCCCTCATGGCTTTATTTTTCTTTTGCCCTTTTATCTTTTCCAGGAAGGTATATGAGTTGATGCATCCAAATAAAGGGCACATTTCTGTTATTTTCCCTCCCACCTCCATCAAGTACAATGTGCACAATGTTTTAAGTACCTTTTGTTGTCTTCTTGGTATTTAAAGAAATGTAAGTAAAACACCCAGCACTTCATCCACCAATATGTGAAAGAAAAAGACAAGAGGGAAAAAAAAACCTTTTGAATGAGTTGGGTATTTTTAAGCTAAAGTTCTCCACTTAAAAAGTAATATGCCACATCTTTAAGTGATGCTAATCAGCAGAGCTTCAAGGACTTAGTATTAGTATGATGATAGCTATTTACACCCTCAAGTCCAATAAGAATAACTAATCTTTGGTTATTAAAATGTAAAGGAAGGAAGTTTCGCCTGGCAGAGCCATGTGTGCTTTCACAACCACAAGTCTCCCCTGCAGCACCAAGCTGGAGTAGATTTGTTCTGTTCATTTGCACTTCTTTTTGTTTCTCTTTTCTTCCTTGCAATTTTTAGTTCTCTTTTCATGTTGGTGGTTTTTTTTTTAGGGGGGAGGTAATACACATATTTTTGACTTTTTTAGCTTCTAATTTCCGATTTTTTAAATTTTATTTTATGTTACAGACATCAATAACTTTATTGTCTTTCCCAGGTGCTTACATAGGCTTTCATGTCCAGATACTTTTAATTCCCAGAGATGCAAGTGTGATGTCAACCCACTGATGAGCCACATCCTTGATGAGTAGAGGCTTCCTTCATTAATACATCTTAGACTTCATCAGTCACCTGCTTTCCTTCCACTACTATCAAGTGCATAAGGCAAAGAGCATCAATCTTCCCTCCTCTGGGGTCTTTTATTTTCAGAGGCTGTAGTGTCAGCTGGGCTGTCACTCCACCGGGATGCATACCTCTAGATTGGCCTCATCATCTCTTGACTTGCAATCACCAAATAAGCTTGTTCAGGTAGCATAATATCAGCCATTTGTGAAAGTTATCACCCAGAAGGGATCTCTCCAGCAAATGTTTACTCAAATAACTTTCAAAGGTTACACACATGTAGATTTGTGACCTCTAGTGTTACTGCCATAAATAAGAAAGGACTGAGTTTCTTTTTCAGACTAGAACAATGTTTAAGTCAAATTGCTGGTGGTGACAGTGTACCATTACCATAGGAAGGATGGCAACCTCATGCATTTGGCTTTATTGCTAACCTGCAAAACCAAGTTATAAATAGCCATTTATACATCCCCACACATGGGTGAGTCAGCATGCTCTTGTCCTGTGGGCACAGCACTGGAACAAGGGTTCCCAGAGCTGAGAAACCAGCTTACTGCCTAACCTCAGGCAAGCACACCTAGTCACTTGATGAGGAGCCCTCTGAAGCCTACATTACTCTCCTCTAGGTCTGTGAGGACCCCCTTCTTTGGTTTGGACAGGCTTGTTTAAAGGCAAGTTTGGGGACTGTTGATCTCTACCTCAGATGAATCATCAGCCACTGTTACTGAGAACTGTTTGCAAACAGCTCTGAGGACAGTCCAGCTCAGTCTCTTCCTGTTCCCCAGGGGTAAAGTCAGGCTAGGAATATGCTGAGAACACAGTGTCTTCTGGGTTCCCTTAAAACTACTGCCCTTACCAGAGAGTACTGCAAGGGTGAAGAGGTCATTTGTAAAACAGCTAGAAACCAGAGTTTTGGAGCCTTTTGAAGTGCATCTAAAGTTGAACAGCGAGCCCATAGATCACTTGTGCCAGCTGCTAATTCATATTTATTCTGTCACCTTTCTTGCCCATGAGGCAGGTTGTACATATTGAATTAAATGGAACTACCTCAAACTGCATATTCGAAAGCTTCAGTCTAGAGATACTGATAATCCAACCATAAAGTCAAAAAACTTTGACTAAATAAAAATGAAAAAAAGACATTTGCCATTGCTGTCTTCAGGAGCAGTAAGTCCCTGCAAGGCATAGGCACTGCTTCTAAGCTTGATGATCAGCATATAACAGTCCTCAGTGGGGAATGAAAGTATAACCCTTGCTTATTGATATTGCTTCTCTTCTTAGCTGAGCCAATTCATTCATTTCTATCAGAGACCAAAAGTACAGGGGCAATTATTTGCACCTGTTGTGAAAGACAGGTACAAATAGGGGTATACAGCACATTCTCAGTGATAGAGCCCACAGTCTCTCACTACTGCCCTGTAGTACTGCCCTTTTGAATTAAGGAAGAAAGGCCCAACCCTTCACACTCAGAGCGCCCGTACTCTCCTGAAGGAAAACCGGATGAATTTGATACACAAGAAAGAATTAAGCAAGGTTGAAGATCCACACTGCAAATCTGATCTAGGGTTCAATTAAAACTCATCTCAGTTACCGGCTCTGCAATACCTTCCTATATAATTTGGGTACAGCCCCACAATGTACCTCAGTTCTGCATTAGCAAAAGAAAATAAAAGTACTCTCATAACCTATGGAGCAGCCAGGTTCAGTAATGGGAAATTAAACATATCATCCATAATTTGTCAAGGTGGAATGAGCAAAGCCAACAACATTAAAGCATTCACTGTTACTAGACCCTGTATGTGGCTAAAGTCAACAGTATCAGTATAGATGTTCACATTCTGTAATGTTTATAGAAATCAGTGCCATCAAAACCATAGCTTCATGTTTCTTCCCAATTTCAACCACAGTAGCATGAAGATTAGGACACAGGGCAGCTAGTTTATTTACTGCAACTCTCTTGATAACTGTGCCTAGACAGAGGAAATTAGAGCTGGAGTTCTTGCTGCTCAGGTCACTTTGTTTAATCTCATTTTTCACTAGAACCATACTAGCTTTCTGCATCTCATTGGTATAGTTTACAGCCTTTGATGGGTTGTTTAGGTCTTTATGGATATGGCTGAATCACCTCTGTAATCTGCCGTGGCAATCAATCCCACAGTATCTTGGTTCCTAAATATAAAACTACAGACTCCAGAACAACAGGTCTGATTAAAACTGTGATTAGTCACCCCTGTTTCCCCAGACCAAGTGAGACCATTTTGAAAGCAGTTCCTCTTTGTGGCACAGCTGGGAATGACTACCTCACAGAGGCAGTCAACCAAGGCTGCTGCTCCGGTTCTCCCCCCAGGAGGTTCATGGGAGAGGACATCCCAAAGGATTCAGCACAACCTGTGTGCCTGCTCTGCTGCTTCTCACTGTTTTCAGTGCCAAAAACAAAGAATGAAGCTTTTTGTTTGCGAGCTAGTCAGTGTGTCCATGAGCTTATCCCTGGAGAACTGCGCAGCTGCAGAGTGATATGGATTGAGATGGGGAGCAGAAAGATTAGCGTAACCATACCTTTGCCTCCCTGGCCCTAGGCAAAATTTGTTTTACAGCCAAACAAGAATTTGTTCCTCTCACAAAATACCATATTTTTTTCTCCTTTTTAATCAGAGAAACTCTCCCCTTTCTCAGCAACATTTCCTCACTTGAAATGTTGCAGAGCATTGACTATCTATTTTCACTTTTTCATTAGGATCAGCAATGTGCTTCCTTAAAGAAATAATTTCTTTAATTAAAAATAAGATTTTAGTCAAGTCTCCGTGATACCTGGAGGGATACCCCACTGGGTGGATTCATCAGGCCCTGCCTTCCCCCTTCACATCAGGCTGCAGTGCCACGTCTGAATGGAGCAACCTTCTTCCCACTGGCATCCAGCCCCATTCTGCCTGCTTAAAGCCGCCTCTGTTCTCTATGGGAACCCTTTTACCAGCCTTTCAAAGGTGAGTGCACTAAATATATCCTTATTGCCTAGTTTATTTACCTTTTGTATCATCCATGGTTTTGTTTTATTTGAGTTATTCTACCACATCCATTATGCTGCAGAATTGAAAGTATTGCTCTGTGAAACTGGCAGCTGCAAAAGGTGCTGATTTAATAGACCTGAAGAATTAATTCCTCAGTTATCTGTAGTGGGAGAGCATACAGATAGTTACAATGCAAACTGCCAACACACTATTACTCTAAGCAGCTCTCCATCACAGTTTCTAGAGGGATTCCTGGAGCAGGAAGAGGACACCAGTCTCTCTGCAAGCATGAGGTAGCAACTAGAGGCAGTTTTACCCCCAAAAGAACCCCAAATTAGGTCATATTTAAATAAAGGAAAAAAAAGAAAAAAAAAAAAGACACTTCTGGATAGAAAAGAACAGAATATCGAAAGTGCTGGCAAGTCATATACAGATGCTCACACAAAACTGCTTTAAATATGAGCGACAGTGGTTCAGAAAGATAGAAGTATGTGGGGGAAGCGGGAATGCTGATGCATCTGCAAAACCTGTTCTGTAGACTTCAAAGGTGTTGGTCTGGCACCTTCTAAGAGCCTGCATTCATCACAGGACAGCAAAATGAAGTAATTGACTCGTGGGTGTGGGTGTGTAATAGTGACACGTTTGAGGCGAGAAGAATTCCCCACATCCCTTGGCTAATGATCCCCAAATTTCTATGCAAAGCAAAAATAATCTCTCTCTTTCAATAAAACTGCAGTGAACAAACCTGATGATAAAACACACCTGACTGAGTCAGACTTAATTTTGGAACAAAACAAAACACCCTACACACCCTCAAAAGATAAGGTGGTTTTTCTTAAGAAAAACAGGAAAGCTGATTTATAAATAAGGACAATAAGAAGACTTCCTTGGAAAAAAGTTAGCCCAAATATTTCAAATATTGCATAAGAAGAGGAAAAGAACTTTAGATGTACCGAACATGAAAACAAAGCAACAAAGCTGCTTGCAGATTCTATAAACCATTTCTCAAATTCCCAGGAGAAACTGGTATTGAAATTTAAGGTGTCCCATTCATATAAATATCCATATGAAGAACATGTATTCAAGAGTCTCTTATGGCTACAAAAGTTATGACAATACATTTCTACCCCTCTAGAGCACCAGTGAGACTTGAACAGGAATGAAATTTCAGTAACATCTCTGTAGGGAGTTATAAATAAGGTCTCATTTTGAGTGAGCTCAAAGTTCTAGGAAAACATTAAAGACCCAACTTCCTCAACTTAAAATGTGCGTTTCCCTCCAGCAAACCACTGACCTCAATATCAACAGCCTTTACGGCAGGTTTTATTAATCTATAATAATATTCATTAATCCCATTATACACTTCATATCTCACACTGAGAGCCATGGCTGTTTTCACCACAGCCTCCTGAGGCAGCAGCAGCTCTGCTAAGTGTAATCCACAGTTAGTCTCAGACCAGGCATTTTTTGATCTTTTGAAAGGATCCAAACTCTCAGCCTAACCTGGATTCTTATAGTTTTGATACTTTTAAGTCTTCAGGTACTATCATAGGTTTGTATTCTGCTTATAAATCACGAATCTGCAGCTGAATTATTAAACTTTGAATCCTCAGCACCAAGGACGATACCTAGGGCTGTTCAAGGAAAGCATCAAGTAGTTTGTGGGCAGTTAACTTTCCTAAGTAAGGACAGAGAACTTGTTAAAGACTGAAGGCCAAGGCTGCCTTTTTCATTTCAACATTTTTAATGTTCATGACACAAACAACAGATCTTTGGATTAAACCATCTTGTAATGGTTCAAAATTCTCTATAAACAACTTTGTATTTTATATTTGCTTTTAGGGCATTTAAAGATGGGTATTTCTTTAATTAACTCCTTAAGTTTCCCAGATTCTTTATTAAAAATGCTTAAATGTACATTGGGTACATTTGCACGATATTAGTTAGTCTGCCTTTGCCCCAGGCTCTAGCTTTTCCTTAAATGGCTCAGAACATTTGCTCCTGCCTTTTTCTTACTATATTTCATTCAATTGAAAAAATGCCTAGATATCTTCCTCAGTTACATTACATAAAATTATTTCTTTCATACTATGACATAATTTAAATGATACTGTAAGAAGTGTTCACTATACTCCCTGGAGTGAGATGTTAGATGTGTATTAAGTTATGCTTTTTTTCTCTCTTTTTTTTTTGTTCTGACAGTGTTTTCCAGATCTCTGATATCAAATAAAATGAAAGAAAATACCTGAATTCTCTGTTCTCTCCAAAAATATCCCCCTTACCTAATTCACGCTGATTCAGAGTGCACCTATATTCAAACCCACATTTCCATTCTAATGAGTCCCAACTTCTTCATTCTTCCATTGAAATATCTTTTAAATTTGTTTTAATCTTAATGCCCCAGTTAATGTTCAATTTTAATGTGGCAAGAACTATGTAAAAATTATACAATGCAATGGCTACTTCCATCGGTCTCCTCTGAAAGTCCCCTTATTAGGTATCCCCCACATGAGATTCATGGTCTTAACAATTTAATGTTAGTGCACCCCCAAAAAAACAAGTATACAAAATTGGCAGACTGAAAGAATATGATAAAAAAGGAGGAAGGAGGAGGAAGTAAGCTTGGTAAAGAACCACCAAACTGTGTCTTCAGGAGAAATTTAAAATAGGTGCAGGACTTGGGGTTTTGCTTTTCTCTTCTTCCCCATTGTGTCCATTGCTCAGAGTACACTGTTTTCTGTTTAAAGTTGCTTAAATATCTGTCGCAGGGTTTGCTATTCCACCTTTCTGGCCTTTATAAGCCAAGAATTTCCAGGCAGCTAGTCACTCTGTAGGAAAGGAAAGTCATTATAGCCAATGAAACCTCCTCAAATAGGGGTTTCATTTGACAGGCTGTATCAATAACTGCAGAGAGTGGGGACCTCAGGACGTTAATTTTCATTTTCTTTTAGCAGAAGCTGAATACCACATTCATTTTAAAACTCTCTACCTGTCTCAATTTATGAACTTCTTCAAAAGAAGCAGAGTAACTCAAAAAGATAAATATCATTCCTTTTACATAAGAAATGTTGGTGGAAATAAGTGGCTTGTTTAAACATGTGGAGTGAGTTGCTTATTGACTAGGAAAAGGACAGGTTTTTTTAATCCTTAATCTACTGGTCTACTAAAACTCAATGAAAGTTCTGCCATAGTATCCCTTCTAGAAAATATCACACATAGATGTTGTGAAACTTACGTGAGCTTTTTAAAAGTTTTTCTTTACAACTTCAGAGGGAAGATGCTGTATAAATGTCAGATATTACTAATGGCAGTAATAAGAATAACACAGCAGCAACAAATTAATGCCATTCACCTGTAAAGTTTAATTACAGAAATATTTTGGGCTAGTTCTTGTGAGCTATCTCTGCACTAACCTACTATTCCCTTATGCCAAAAGTACCAAGAACCTTATAAAGATTTTATGTGATTTTCTTTATGAAGTCTCATTATAAGTGAATAAAAAGCACTCATCTTTATTGTGCAAAAGCAGGATTAACACTATTAATTTAAGAAACAAAAAGCAGACTATCCAATCTGTTGCAATATAGCTCTTATAAAAACTTCAAGAGCTAAAGTGTTCTACTGCCATTATATGCTACGCAAGGTACAATGTGAGAAATAGCCTCTGTTACAATCAGAAGATAAGTAAGAGCTGGGTAAGTATTTTTGTAGAACTACACAGCATTTGCCTTTGAGGTATAAAAATCTTCCCTTACAGTATCATCTGTTCCCACTTTCATTAATTCAAAATACTGGCTTGTAATAAAGTTGAGTTTGCTACATCAAAAAAAAAAGAGAATGTGTGTAATATATTCAAATAGATAGATTTATAGACATACTTACAGGTATGTATACTTTTCTATTTATTACTATAGCTACTCAAGAGGAAGCTTAACAGAGCATGTGTTTTAGGACCTTGGCATGATTCTGATTTCTCAGGAAAGAAATTCAAGCTCTATCTGTTTCCAATGAAATTAGGTCACTTTCATAAAACTCCATCAAAACCTGTTCCAAAATACTAAAGCATACAACTAACTTTAAGCAATTATGATTCAAAAGAGTAAAGGAACTTGAAAAGCAGAGATTCAAAAATGCAATTGAGAATCTCTTGCACAAGTACAGAAAAGGTTTTCCTGCAACTGTATTAGGCTGAGCCCAGTCTTTCAAACGTAAATGCACACGCATAATGTGAGTGCCCTGGAGGCAGGACCATTTTTGGACTTTCTGCTGTCCTGCATTGCCTGTTGTGGCAAACACCAGTACAGAGGAGCTGTGCAGTTGTATCTAAGGGCATATCAGCTTAAGTGCATGGTGCGCACCAGTGTTGGCGACTGTAAAAAGAACAGAGCAATGATAAATCACTTTTTATGAGCCCCAGCTTGCGAACAGGAGGATCACAACTGCCTTCAGCACAGTAACTACTGGGCACAGTCAGCTAAAGTGCAGCTACAATTGTTCTCCTCCTTGGCTCAGTTAGAGCTCAGCAAGTAAAATCTCACCAGCACTGCAAGCCACATCAGTATTAATTTGCCACGCTTTCCTAAAAAACGTCAAAGCATTTTGAATGCTTATTTTCCTTAAGAACTTAACTGCAATGTCGTAGCCAGTTTTACGAGAAATGTAAGAGATAATAATAATAAGTTTAATAATGGCAATTAGCACTTACGCAGTTCTGCATACTTTCAAAGTACTGTACAAATGCTAAATAATTCATTTTAATTAAAAAGGCCTCAAAAAGATTAAAGAACCCTTGAAATAAATGAGAAGTATTACTCATTACCTCAACCGGAGAAAGATCTGGCCTCAGACACCTTTATAGTTGAAAATGATTTGGAAACAAATACTGTGACATAAGCTTATGGAAAAAATACTTAACCATGTGAAATAAGCCTTCAGAAATCAGTGAAGGTACTGTCATAAAAACTGTAAGGTCACAGTCTTTATTTATACAACCCAGCATTTAAAAAAAAAAAAAAAAAAAAAAAAAAGGCAAAGCGTGGTT